>CATIUR010000001.1:362262249-362862249 GCA_949592205.1 Helichrysum umbraculigerum
AAATGATACAAAATATGTAAATATATATTTCACTTTCTCTAAAAAAAAAAAATTTCAAAGCTAACGAATTAAATGATGTAACTATTTTGTAAGAAGAAGTGAGTAGTTGGATTTTGTTTGATGTTTGTTAAGTCAAATGCTATTTAGTGGTTATGTCCTTGTTATGTAGTATTACCGCTTATGTAACGGGCTGAGATGTAGGATTCACTCACATCCATTGTACTTAAATGATTTTTGGAGTAATATATTTACCGGGTATAACCCTTTTCCCAAATTGTTGCCATTTTCTCTAAATAAAGGAGTTATTCAATTAAGGTTTACATTTGCATAAATGTAGATGAACATAGTAATAAAAAAAGTTTTAAATTTATGTGGATGAAACATATAGTAATACTTATATAAAAAAAAAAATAAGAGAAGAAAAGTTTATACTAATTTATGAACGTACTACGTATCACCATTTGTGGTAAAACGGGTCAGTTACAAACGTGTCGCTTTCATCCAACATCATATCAATGATTAGATTTTGGTATAAAGAAATATATGTCAAACTTCCTTAGGTGATTATAGTAACTTGATCGAACTTATGAGGGGTACAGAAACTTTACTTTTATGTTGCCAAGAATTAATAGAACAACTAAATTCGCAAACGGGCCTCATTACCCCTTCAACTACCTCATGTACGTCATCACTGCATTTTTTGAACTTTCGAGTTTCGTTCGATAATTAGCAACTTGTAACACGCATTAGAAGCAAAATATAATACATAAACTCTACAATTACGTACCTTGGTAATAATTAATAATAAAAATAAACAACTAAACTTGGAAGCCTCGTTAACTACCTCATGTTATTGTTGCTTAGTCTTGACAATTTATATATATCACTCTAGGTTTTGTACTGATTATCTGGTCTATATATACTATATAGATTTTTTTTTTTTTAATTTTATCTATTTGATTGATAGTTCAAGTGTTGAATTGTTGATGGCTTAATGCACCATTTGCTTAAAGTACGTACCCAATAGCTTAATGTACCTATGGTAAACGGTTGATGGAAATGGCATGTGAGTATCAATTCGATAAATACCACACAAACCGATAAATGCCAAATTTGTTGGTTTGGTTCGTGAGTTTCTTTTGGATGCACATGCTTATAAACTTTGTTTGAACCCGACAACTCATGAATTTTTTGTTCCATGCATAATTTATAAACTTTGTTTGAACGCAATTACCATTCTTTAAATATTTGATTTTACCGATTGTCAACAACTCTCAATTTGATTCAACTACATATTTCTTATTCTCCATCTCAATTAGGTTCAATTCCATTAAAGTTGCAATTAATTTATGTAGTCTTTTTTTGCCAAGAGCTTCCAGCTCAAGTGGCACAAGGTGTTTCACCATGACCTCAAGGTCATGGGTTCGAACCCGAATGTGAGCAAAATGCTCTCCGGGATGGAGACATGGGTTTTCTCTCAAAATATTCAGGCAATACTGTCTTTCAAAAAAAAAAATTATGTAGTCTTTTGAATTGATTCGTTGTTTGCTTAGCCCTCATGATATCAAAAGTTGTGACAAATCAATGTTTGTTTCTATGTGAACCTTGAATGGGTTAAGGGTATGAATTACGATTTGACGATTTTCACAAATGGATTGGATATCGATGTTGCTTGATGGTGGTTATTAGGGGTGTTTTTGATGTCCTTACGGTGAGTACATCATACTTTTTATGTACTTCTGTTTTTGAACATCAATTTTAAACACTATATAAACTTTTATATAGAGTAATATTTGTGTCTAATAAATTTGGGAATTTCTTCCTTATATTATGTGTTAATTAATAGTGATACGGTAACTATCAAATTATTAGTGATAACGACGTTTAAACGTAAAATGCACATAACATATGTGTTATTCGTTTTGAGAGCTCTTAACACTGTCAATTGAAGAGAAGCCTACATCCACAAGTACTAAATTTCTCCTAGATATAATTAAACTTTAGTGGATACTAAGGTGGATGATGATATGACAATAGATAACCCATCTTCGTTGGAATAATCACTTCCATAATAAATAATTTACTTTTGCCTTTTTTCTTGATACTTACACTTTTTTATTTAAAAGTACGAGTGATGTTCAAATGAGAATGGAAAATTTGATGAGAATTGAGGTCCCAGTAAAAATGCATCACATGTCACAAAAACTCACTTTCCTTCACATTTGTAAAAGTTAAATATCTCAAGAATGAATCAATGAAAAATTATAAAAATTGCAACATAAAAATCAACATTTTTTTTCTTCGAGCTGTCATCTCACAAGGTATACTTTCGACGAATTTTTTATGAGTTTTACAAATTGTACAAATATAAGTATCACATGTGGAACTCGCTGGTATCACATGTGTTACTCGATGTATCACATGTGTTAGTCTATTACAAAACCCACCAAAAAAAACGTTAACAAAAGTATATCTTGTGATATCTCTAATCGAAAAGGAAAAAAAAAAAACTGCTTTTGATAGTGCAATTTTTATGATTTTTCGACTTACCGTTTGAAAGATATTTAATTTTTAAAAACGTGAGGGAAAGTGGGTTTAGTAACACGTGACGCATTCTTATTGGTTCCTCGTTCTCTCACTTAAAGTTGTTGTATTCATTTGAACCTCTCTCTTCAAAGTATAATTTGTTTATGATTTTTACCTAGTTGATTTGTTAGTTGCATATAATAAAAAATATTTTGTACGACTACATGTTTACAGTGCTGATAAAAAATAAAAAACATAAAATTGATTACGGTGGTATAATTAATAATTAACTTGTATATACTTATAAGACGGCTGCCAACGTCATTCATCGATTGAAACCGATGAAGACATGACTTTCTTCCCCATTGGCACCGCCTTTTCCTTTCTTTCATCACTTCACCCTTCTTCAGTTTACCAACGAAATGAAAATGTGTTTTGGGGGGGGGGGGGGGGGGGGGGGGGGGGGGGCTGGCTAACTTATATTTAATGTATTTTTATTTTTTGTGTAGTGTATGTAAATGTAAGTATATTGGTAAATGTGAAACCCAATAATTGAAGTGATGAAAGGAGGGTTGAGAGTGTTTAATTAATCTTTCATCAGTTGTGAATGTGATGACGTGACGCTGAACCGATACAACTGAAAAATCAAGCGAAAAAGTTGGAGTTGAGATTTGTCTAATATAACTATAATAATAAATATAATTATTTAATGAGTTTATCTAACTTATGCATAAAGTTAGCGTTCTTTTAATACAGTCAAAAATTTCAAATAAGTAATAAAGTCTTATTTAATGAAATCTCAAGTTTTCATCTTTAAAAAATAAATGTGCCTTGGTTATAACTTTCATCATCTATGAAATCTTTAGTTTACTTGATTACTATCTCATTCAACTAAGAAACTCAAATATCTCACTATTATTGTACTAATATTAGTTGATATTCTCTATTAAGAGAAAATTCCATAAATGGTACCTGTGGTTTACACTCATTTTCACAGTTCATACCTCAACTTTTTTTTTCAGGTTTTCCATACAATAACTTTCAGAAGTGCTCGAAAACGGTACCCAAGCCTAACTCCGTCTATTTTATACGTTAAGTGTTACCACGTGTTTTGCACGTGAGGGTATTTTCGTAATTTTATCTTTCCCCTTCTCTTTTATCAATCTGACGATCTGCCTCTCTCTCCCTCTACCTTCCTAACGGATTCTCAAATTGATTACTGTGGTACAAAACAAAGACGAAACATGTGTTCACTAAATCCAAATTCAATTATTGATGGTAAAGATCCAAACATTTCATAGTTGTGAATCAATGAAAATACAGAGATCATTCCCTTTTTTACTCGAACTATTCCTAATGCGAACGATTCAACAGAACTACCTAAACATTCTTGCCCAAATCCAATTCATGTATCCCTAAAGATTGATAAACAAGACATATATCATAACATAACATAACAGAAAGATCAAAAACAGAGCAAGCAACATCAAAACAAACCTTAACAAAATCCCCAAATCCTCTAACCATGTTTAGCTTTAAACTTCTTCATGAATTCAACCAACTTCTCAACACCAGCCAAAGGCATAACATTATAAATCGAAGCACGCATTCCACCAACCGATCTATGCCCCTTCAGTTGAACCAACTTTTCCTTTGCAGCTTCCTTCACAAACTTCCCTTCCAATTCCGATTTCTCAAACGTAAACGGCACATTCATCAACGACCTAACCGACTTCTTATTTTAATGCTATGCCGTTTGTGTTTGTAACGTTAGAGAAACAAGGTAACATTTACATCCTGACCCTTACCGGCGACAACGAGCACCGATTAAACCCTACACTACTCGACTCAATCACCATCGCAATCCACCGTATACGATCCGAAACCACCACTCCATCCACCCTCATCACCACCGCACATGGAAAATTCTTCTCCAACGGCTACAATCTAGCCTGGGGGCAATCGGATCCACGCCATATTCTCATGTCCTCTAAACTCCGATCCCTCGTTCGAGATCTAATTTCTCTCCCGATGCCTACAATCGCCGCCGTCACCGGCCACGCGTCCGCCATCGGTTTCATCCTCGCGCAAGCTCACGATTACGTTCTGATGCGAAAGGATAGAGGATTTATATACATGAGTGAGATGGATATTAAGCTTGTGGCAGCTGTGTTTGTAACGAGGGAGGAAGAGGATAAAAGAGAAGGGGAAAGATAAAATTACGAAAATACCCTCACGTGCAAAACACGTGGTAACACTTGACATATAAAATAGACGGAGTAAGGCTTGAGTACCGTTTTCGAGCACTTCTGAAAGTTATTGTATGGAAAACCTAAAAAAAAAAGTTGAGGTATGATCTGTGAAAATGAGTGTAAACGACATGTACCATTTATGGAATTTTCTCTATTAATTATGAAATACTGAGTGAATCAACTACAATACATTCATTTCACTCATTGACACACATCACCATTAGATCATTTAATTCGTACTCAACTAATTACTAGTGAATACTTAAAATCATAACAATCACAACATCTAACACGATTCTAGATAAATAATTAACTGGGTATAGTTGAAATGGTATCGCCACCGCAAATGACACTACATATGTGACCGATGAATAGGAGTTCAAATTCGTATCTCAATATATGTGGGTACTTAATGCGATAGAAATGAAACGGATGATTTATAAAATCACTCTCGTACTCTCATTACTTGCACGATCACCACTATTATTGCCATACTTTATTGCATATGTCCCAAACTCACAACGCTAATGATATAGGGTTTATTGTTTCGTTATGTGTTAAACTTTACACTTTTTACTATTGTATGAGTCGAACTTTGAAAACTTCTATTGTATGTATTGAACTTGTAAATATTGTCTATTGTATGTGTCGCACCCCCAAATTTGTACATCGGAAGCGATTCGGGTCGGGGCGCGACTAACCAGTAGTCATTGTACAAAGTTATAACAAACGACCTCTATATGAGACGTTTTGAAAATAATATATTGATATCAAATGAGTTTACATAAGTTGCAAGTTCGCGAAATCATCCTAGAGATTCTATTACATACTAGTGTAGCAAAATAGTAAATGCAGAAAATCTCTTGTTGTTTGAAAAGCATGCGACTCGAGCTAAATGCCTCCAAAAGCAGTCCAAATCCTACTGCAAGTGTCAACTGAGAGATACATGCTAAAAGGTCAACATAAAGTTGGTGAGTTCATAGGTTTTTGCTAGTGAAAATAATCTTGTGAACCAAAAGTTTTCTATGCGTATACACAATATACGTTCGAGTTTCTTGCAATAGTAGTATGAATAGTATAAACCCAATTAGTTTCTTGACGTATACAAGTATACGTTATAGTTCTTGCATTCTTTTATTCTTGCATTCTTGTATTCTTGCATTTTTGACGTATATATATATATATATATATATATATATATATATATATATATATATATATATATATATACATACATTATGTTTCTAGTTTCTTTGCATTCTTGGCGTATATTATTATACGTTACAGTTATCAGGCATACGTAAGTAAAATCCAGAAAAAATCATGTATAGGTATGATTCTTAAGTAAGAATCAATAAAATCTTGTATGGATATGAATCCATAAAATCTTGCGTAAGTAAAGTTTATGATCAAAAGTTTTCCTTGAATTCTTGTACATGCATTCGTAAGTAAGTAATTATTTCATAAAAGATTGCGCATGTGTTCATAAATGGATGTTTCTATCAAATCTTGAGCATAAATGTTCGTAAGTAAGGATTTTTCATAAAAATCATGTGCAATGTACTCTCACCCCGAAGTAAAGCAATACAGTTAAAAGTGGGGCTATGAAACTCACATGTGGGTGCTAGCTTCCTAAAGCAACAGCTAGTCTGTAACCTCCTAGCGCCCTAAACGGATGAGGTTATAATGTAAGTGGATGACCCTACAGTTCATCTATGCTAGTTGTCCACTCAACTAGTATTGTCCAAAAGTTTATTGTTTTAAAACGCGTGCGACCCGTTGGTGAAGTTTTGTAATAATAATCCGAAGACATCGTAATATCTTGTTTTTTTGTATACTTATAAAAGTATATGTATTGTAAGTATGAATGTTATCGTATAAAGTATGATTGCCATTACACGGATACGATACTTGGTTAATGGACTTATGTTGCCAAAAGATTGTTTAGTTCACAGGAATCTCAGATCGCAGGGCAAGTCAACTCGCAACTCAAGTTCGACTCGCAGGTCAAGGGTCAACTCGCAGGTTAAGCTCGACTCGCAGGGAAAGGTTCAGCTCGCAGGTCAAAGGTCAAGTCGCGAGATTTCAACTCACAAGATCGTGTGCGAACTGAACTGAGCTCGGTTCGCGGAATCGGCTGTTAATGTTTTCGTTTATGGTAACTTGGTCAAACGGGCTCGGTTTGACCCGAAACTTTTACAAGAGTCTTAAATATGTTTTATAACTTATAAAAAGTAAGTTTCATGAACTTTAGTAATTCCGAAAGTGTCGTTTTAATGTCGTGACAAAAACATCCCATAAACGTGTTTTCATCAGTTTTTCGGTCTCGTTCAAGGCTCGTTTTAGCTATGTTTTCATCCGAAATAAAATCAAAGAAAATTACACATTATTCTCCTATGTCTTAGGTTTCCAAAACATATTTTTATGTAATTTTTAGCTAAGTAAAACTCATTAAAATAATTCGCAAAGCATAACACGTCCAGTAGCTACTTTTAAGTATATATACTTACTTATCGGTTTGTATCTCGAGTTGTGGTTTTTAGGAGCTGAGGTCTAAACGAAAAATGAAGAGGACAAAATTTCAGGAGTTGTGGTCTCAACATTTAAATCTTCGTAGATTTCGAGATATCACAGTTCAAAGTGGCTGAAAATTTCTGGTCAGGGGAATAGATTTGACATGTACCTTTATTCATTTTCTTAAAAATATAAATTGAAGTCTTAAAAATGTGGGGCTTGTATATTACGAAAATTGACATCTTGAGCTTCGTTTTAGACTCCAGAAACACGAGATTTAGTTAAATAATGGTTTAGATATCACCGATCTAAAGTCGGTTTAAGTTTTGTCCAACGGGTAAACGCAAAATCCAATGGTTAATCGCACTTCGTAAACGTTTTTGGTCGGGTTTTTGGACAATATTCGACGTGAGTGAACTACTAACATATATGCAAGTGTTATCCAAGTAGATCAAAAGGAGAAGAAAGGGTTTCTCACCAAGAAAATGCAGAATTGGAAGTCGAAATGAGAAGATGATGATCCTGTCCGGATTTTTCGTGTTTCCTCCTTGTTTCTTCACTCGATGATGACGATGGTGAAGATGTTAAAGATGGTGGTTGAGGGATGATAGTGAGGGCTGATCTTAATCAGTTTTTAGAGAGAGAAATGGCAGAGAATTTGAGAGTTTAGTGAGAGAGTGAGAGGGTGCAAATGAAGGGAGTGGTGAGAAAAACAAAGGGTGTGTGGGCATATATACTTGGGCCGATTTTCTTGGCCACCTCATGGGCTGGGCTTGGGCCGTGTTCGGGCTGGCCTGGGCCGACCCATGAGCCTTGGGCTCGCGTAGTTCATTTCCCCAAACTCGTGTTACGTTCCTCGGTCGGTTAAACGTTAATTGTACGCGTAAATGTTTATTCGTTAATGTTTAGTTTTTGCGTACCATTTTCGTTATGTAATTGTTAATCCTAAGTGACAAAACATCTTAAAATACTTCATCTAAGCTACTAAAATATTTGTCAGGTTTCGTTAGAGTGTCGGGTTCGAATCGCGCGTTTTCTCGCGTACGTTGCGTTTTATATAAAATCGCGTAGTATTTCGTGTATTATTAATACATCTTGTATAACTACTATTTTATTATCAAAATAGCTTCACGTTGTATTAAAAATTGTTTCACCAACGTTCGCGTTCTTTTCGGACCTCGTCCGCGTGTTCTTGCGTATTGTTCTTGTCGGATTTCATCCGATTGTTCTTGCGTAATTATTAACAATTACGTATCTAAGTGAGTATATTTTGCCTTGTTTTGAGTCTAATTATAGACTAAGTGTTCTTGTTAGCGTTTCTAGTCAAAGTCAAAGTGACCGAAATGACCGGGTGTCACAGTATGTAAAATTTCTTTTTGGGTAAGACCTAAATATGAAAATTTCCTTTTTTAGCCTTACCCAAAAAGGAAATAATACATACAATAGAACATATTTACAAGTTCACTACATACAATAGAACAAAAATATGTCGCATACAATAGTAAAAAGTATAAAGTTTAATAAATAACGAACAATAAACCCAATTATATAAGGAAAGATAATGTGTTTGAGTAAAGTGTTGTACAATCATTTGAATACTTCTTTGTCGATAATACATCTTTTCTTGTTAAATCTGACTTTTAGCTGATATTTGACTTTTATAAAAGTTAGACTTTTTCCGTATGATTTTTTTTGATGAAACTATACATTTGTATCATCAAATTGATCAAAAACTTCTAAAGTGATGGATTGATCACATCAGAATATTTATATTTCGGATATCTTAATCTTAACGATTATATAGAAAAAATGTGGATAGGTCTTGTAGAAAAAATAACTTTACATTATTGTTTTGTATCGCCTTTATTTGATAATAATAATAATAATAATAATAATAATAATAATAATTATTATTATTATTATTATTATCATCATCATCCAAGGTTAAGATCATTATTGGTGGAGCCATATTGAAGATCGAGATAGCGGTCGCCATTTGGTATACACAATGCAAATTTCTTGTAAAAAACTATTTTTTTTGTTGCATTTCTTGTTTGTGCTACGAGTTCACAAAAAATGAGATACCCATGCTACGGATCTCCTCAAATCTTAGATCCGCCACTGGTTAAAATAAACTTATTGAGACGATACTCCTTATAATCTTACTATCAAAATCTTATTTTGGTATTAACTATTAATAATAATTCCACGTACATACCAACTAATCTTACAGTATCGATTGGTATTTTAAATTCGATGTAACAGCTCATAATCATTTTCAAGTATTATATTGAGTAGGTTTGGTCGAATTATTGATGCAATAATCTCTCTAGTCTACAAAGTCAATTGATATTCTCTACGTAGTGTTTATAAGAATATTAAATTATATTGGTCTTTTTTGGAAGCTAGTCATTATTGGTGAAAATATATAAAAGTTTTGATCTGATATTCATATACCGAGTCATTATCGTCTTTGGAGTTTAAGGCGTTTATAATTGCGTTCTGTAAAGATGTTTATGGCGATTATATATACAAATTGTAGATGATAAGAACAAAGAAAAATAATTCGTGTAATTGAACCGCATGGATTGAGATGTTATTGTTAATGGATGAACCATTTTTGAAAATATAAAAAGTTGGAGTTTTAAAAATGTAAAATATATTCTTTGAATGTTAATTGGTCAACATCACTATTACTTTGTGCTGTGAACAGCATAATTGCTATGCCCTAAGAACAAGTGTTTAATAATTATTTATGTTTTTCTATAGAGAAAGAACATTTTTTTAAGGGCACGTTAAGACATGCTTTTTTCAAAATGAGATTTTAGAATGCAAACCTGTTCGGAAAACACCATCCCAAACACGCTCCATCTGTCTCAAAATTATTGTCCACAAACAAGAAACACAGCAGTTTAGGAAAATATAATTATTACACTGTATTTTTCTGTACTATGACAATTTTACCCTTACTTTTTACCTACCTTTTTGTGACATACATATTAAGTAGGGGTATAATAGTAAAGTTTAGTTAATTATATCATTATACTTTTGAAAGTGGACAATTAATTTGGAACTTCTAAAAGAGCACACGTGGACTATAAATATGGAATGGAGGGAGTATTTACGAGCTAGTTATTAGTTAGCTATTGAAGTATATATATATATAAACTTTGAGGAAGTTGAACCAAACGGAATAAGTGGGTGAGGTTTGTTTTGGGGTAGTGTGATTTGGTACTACTTTTAAAGACTTGGTTTGGTTGGTAGTCAAGTCATGCATCACTTCACTCTAATGAATTGAAAGAAACTAGTAGTATTATGATATCATTATGGTAGTAAATTAATACAAGTAACTAGTTAAACTTGGAATTGCTATTATATAAAAATATTTGCAAACCTACGAACTACAAAAGTACTTGCAAGGTTTATTATAGGTTTCGTGAATTGTTAAGATTTGAATCTTATTAAGTTTTTATTATTTGTCTCAAAAAGTCTAAGATTGTAGAATTGAATTGCAGATCATGGATCCCCTCGATTTACAAACTAAATACGGAATCTATGATAATAATTGATAAGTTTGGTGAACGTTATTTATACACGACGATATTAGAAGGTGTTTGGAGGGGCTCATTTTGATTGCTTATTTGCTTAATAAGCTAACATATAAGTGTTTGGATATGCCCATTTTGTGAGGTTTATTTGCTTATTTCTACTTCTTTATGAGGAGACTAAAAATAAGCCCCAAATTTCTAAGCAATAAGCATTCAAATAAGCTCCCCCAAACACCCCCTTAGTAGTACAAATGTATAATAGAAATCCATTTTAGAAGATGAGATGTAGATGAAGATTATTTTCTATAGTTTTAAGAGCTTTCATTGTGATGGATTATGTTTTCTTTCAATAATCTTACCTTTTGTGTTTGTCAAAAACATGGATGATAGATGGAACTTTTTGAAATTTGAATATCAATCTCCATAAATCTCTTAAAGGGAGTGTAAAATGTTGTAGCACAACACATGATCACAAGTTTCATTTTAGTTTTACTCTATATTATTCACTTTTTATATATAACTTTATTTATTACTCCATTCGTTCCGGTTAAAGTGTCAATTTTGAATTTGCACACAGTTTTAGGATTCTCTTTTTATCAATCAAATAACATTTCTACTCACTAAAATTTATTTTGATTGGTTGTTACATGAAAGTGGACACTTATTTGGGACAACTCAAAATAGTAATAAGACACTTGACATCCGACGAAGGGAGTATGATCAACACATATTTAATCCCTGCTTTTAGCTTAACAAAACTCAAGTTTATGTACCGTTATTATAGGTATAGAGGTTATTTAATTAAAAATGATTTATGGGGTAAAAGTAAATTGATTAAGGTTAAGGTAATACTCCGTACAATCGAAGGAGGAGACCGGAGGCAGGAACAAAGGATATTAATCGGGTCAAAGTCAACTGGGTGTAGAACACACGTCAAGCTAAACGCTTTCGTACTGTCCACTTTTTCCCAAGCATCTTCTTCTTCAGATCCGGATTCACAGCCCATGTCACGTGACTCGATACACGTGTCCCTCATTAACTTCTAAACCCACCCTCATTTAATCACCTTTGATGCCTTTTCTGGTAAAGTACCCCCAAATTAATCACTTTTTTCCCTCCAAATTATACATTATTACTCATAATCATAATACTTCTTCTTTTACCCTTTTTCGATAATGTACTACTTTAATTTTAGTTTAGTCATAAAATAATATAGATGACTTTTTATTTCTTCATAAAATCTAATTTTGATTTTTTATAGGGCAAGTATTCACATTCACACATCTCATTAATACGAATATATATATTAATTCACAAATATATACATTTGTCTCATCCCAAGACTTAAACACTCAATTATATTGTTGGAAGGTCACCACGATACTAATTGGCCAATGAGCCTTTGATGGTGTACTCAAATTTGTTTATATACTCTTCTTAATATACACGGAGTATCTGCTATTACATTTGTCTCAAAATAATTGTCCATATTGATATTTTGAGTCCAAAGACGTATGCACTTTCATGTTACAATCAATCAATAAATTTTAGTTAGTAGAAATGTTATTTGATTAACGAAGAAGGTAGTTATTGAAGATTCTTAAAACTGTGTACATAGTCAAAGTTGACATTATGACTAAGACGAATGAAGTATGAGATTAATTGTTTTTTTGGAACTTTTAAATTTATCTTCTTTCTTGTTAGGATGTGAGAAATGATAACTATTGTTACAATCATAACACATATAGCATAGATATTTGTAATTAAATTGTAATAGATTCAATGTTCCAAAGCTAATTTTTAAGCTAGTCTTTAATAACAACATTTTGAGTTATGTATGCTAACAAAATACCTGCACGATGCAACAAGATATGGAATCCTATTATAAGATATTTGTAGGTATCAGTGATGTTTATATATTCATTTAGCTGATTTGGTGTGACAATAGAGGAAGTTCGTAAAAAGATTGATGCGTGTTTGATGGTGGATGAAGTAACAAAATAATAACATTAAAAAAAGTTAGAAGGTAAGTTTTGTTATATAACTTTATGATAGATTAAGATTCTTATCTATTATCTATTAGTACTACAATAGGAAGTATATATGTTGCCCTTATTTACAGATGAGAGAAACTACAAATATTTTGTTTGCAAATTAACGTGTGATCACTTCTAATCTTTAGGTTTTATTTTGTTTACAAATATTATGCATGTCCCACAACGTTAAGGCTTAGTCGGTGCGAGTTTCGGCTCGGACGTTGTGGTATATGTGATGGAGGTGTTTTACATGGCGATGTTGGACCTTGTGGGAGGTTCGGTCGTGCTCCATTCAAATATGGAGCGGCTACAGTGGGTGGTCCAAGTACCCATTTTTTTTTACATGCATTATACGTAGAAGATTAGATTATATCTAGGGGATGACATCTAGCTAATCCGGGTGTTCGGGCTAAATTTAGGATGACCTTGTGAATTGAATATGTATTGTGTAAGTTCATGTTCCAAGTTCCAACACAAACTAAAATAATAATAGTGCATACACTCCACAGATTCACATAGTAGCAAGAAGCCATGAATACGTAATATTGCATTTTAAAAGTACGGGGCTTTGCCCTAACGCTATGTGAGTTGGTCCTCAACCTTGTGATTGTGGGTTCAAGCCTCGTAAGAGTCATTATGTAAATATTCGTGATTATGTATGTGTGAGGTATTTGTAGGTTGCTTTTCAAAACAAAAAAAATATATATATGCCAGAATTATGTAGCATGACCAAGAAAATCTTGGACGCTTTATTTGCGCATAAAGTTGACTCATGTTTCATATTTGCACAATATCTCCATCATCATTAGTTATTTTTCTCATTATAATGCTCGTATAGTTGAGCCCACAAGAGCTAGCTAGTATAACAATGTTCAAACTTTAAACTTCAAAGTTAAAGACTTATATAGTCTTATAGTAGGCTCATTATTATAGTCCAGAAAATGGCTTTGTTGTTACTTGTTAACAATGATAGAGTGGGCCTGAAAATATATCAGTACTAAAAAATAAATAAGTCAAGTTAGGGTAAGTCAAATATCAATCAAATCTTAAAATCTAATTTCTAAGTAAATTTCTAGTTGCAACTTGAAGCATGTTGTTAATCGATCTATTAGTATTACTTTGAAGACAATTTTTCTAAGTATTTGTACATATTTTTAGATCAGAAATTATAGAATATGAATCGATCGAGTATGAGTTTGTATTGCATATTAAAAATAGGGTAAAGTTCTGGTCAGCAGCATTTTGAGGGGAATATGATTACAGCCATCGATTTTTGTGACCAACGACTTAAATTCGCTATAACTTAATAACACTGTATTTTAGGTAAAATGTAGAGCAAATCTGAGCCGTTAGTCACATAAATAAACTATTTAGGTATTGCCAGATGGGCATAGCTCAAGCGGTATCGCCACCGTAAACGTTCATGCCTCACATGTGTGACCGACATGTCAGGGGTTCGAATCCGTGTCTCAGCACATGTGTGGATAATTGTGGACATGTGGTTTGCTCGGCATTGATGCTCCTTGCGGGTGGGGCGGACGCGTACCATTAAAATATGATACGGAGGTCAGGGTACCCGCCAAATTACCCCTTTATATTATCATTATTTGGGTATTTGTTACTATTAGTGATTATCCATGCTTAGAGGATGAAAAAGTATTACATCCTTAGTATAAAGGTCATAAAAAAAGTTTGCACACGGTAGCAAAACCAGAAAATGGTGAGGCTGTCTTTTAGACTGAACAGATTTTATTTTAGGAATGAGAATACAGTACTACTCTATTTATAAAGTTTATGCTATTTCTAAATATATCGCTATTAAGGGAGTATTAGCTATAAATGGCTAGCCCATCTATAATTCTGTTCCAGACATTGGGTTGGGCCGTTGGGGCCTATCCACATTTTGAGTTGGGGCCTATCCAAGTTTTGAGCTAGCCCATTTGTTATAAATATGGGGCTTGTGTCCATCAGTCCATGTGTATAGAAAGATTCAGCAATATTTAGATCTTGTTATTACAAAAACATCATACAGTATAATCTAAACAGAACATTCGTCTAAAGTTATTACAAAGCCACGATTAATAAATTCTCAGATTAACTTTTTTCCTTATGAATCAGTAGGGAAAAAAGGTGTATTATATAACATCACATTTTCGCACATATTAGTTATTTATGGTTCCTTTTAGGTTTCATAGTAATCATCTACAACAAGAAAACAAGTACATTCTTGATCGCAAACTGTACTATCGGCCAACTGTACTCCGTTTCATTCACTTGGATTCACATAGGTTCAGATTTATATTAGCTTTCATCCTCGTTCTCATCCTTAAAGTTGACGAACCAACTCAAATGACTCGCATTGTTTATCTTCCATTGTTGTTACAATTAGATGGCTCTCAAATTGAGTCTAAATATATATCTTTAATTGAACTTTTGGACTCAAACCCTCAAACAAACATACCCTTAAAGTGTCACATCAACAAATAGAAGTTTCGAATAACTTTGTAGATAAAAAAATATAACTCAAATGCGAGTTTAGCCCATTTGAATTCAATATTACAAATATCTAACAACAATATCTTTACATTCACATCTATTTCGATTACCAAATTGATATCTCAACGACATATAAACGTTGGCATCACAATGTATCACATGAATCATCAAATCCTATGCTACTTCCTTCGTTCTAAAATTACTGTCGCCAGACAAAAACACATAGTTTAAGAAAATTGCATTTATCACCGTTGACTACCAATAAAATTTCATTTTTAACATTTTTAATCATTTTGATTGATTGATTTTGAAAGTGGACTAATTTATGCAATATATCAAAATAGAAAGATGGACGGATAAATTGGGAGGGTAGTATATTATTAGTATTTCGAAAAAAAAAACGTACATCCATATTTATTACTCTTGTTCCCAACTTCCTAGTTCCTACCATATCAAATGACCAATGAAAATCATTTAACAATTTTTTAATGTTAAAATTCAATAAAAGTTGGACACCCCACGAAGTTCGTGGCACGAACACCACTATCTTTCCCACACACACATCACTATTAATGCGAAGTCCACAATGTACCCATTTTCTTGCAATAATCAAACTTCACAACCACAAAAACACATTCTTTCTTATTCTAATCCTATTCTAATTCTTGAATTCTTGATTATGTGCAATAATCTAATGTTGGAACCAAAACAGGAGTTATAATTATAATCATCACACCCCCACATTTAAAGGCATCACCTTTTTCTCCATTTTTTTCACTTTCCCAAATCCCTAACAAAAATTCAAGGATCAAACCCCTCAAAATCATCATCTCCAAATGCACAAGCTTTGTTCAAAATCTTGATGTTTTCATCAATGGAAATCACTATTAAACCGCTTAGAAAAAAAACATGGTTTCTTCCATTGATGTTGTCACTTCTCACTTCCTCCATCTTAATCATTTTCTCATTGTTTTTCACTTCAAATTCAAACCCTATTCATCAAACAATAACAAGATCAAAAACCCATCAAACCCCATTTTTTGTTGAATCAAAACTTAGTATTTCACCCACTAAACCAACTTCAACAATACCTAAACTTGCTTACTTGATATCTGGCTCAAGTGGTGATGTTGGGTCATTAAAAAGGACACTAAAAGCATTGTACCACCCATTGAATCAGTATGTTGTGCATTTAGACCTTGAATCACCAGCTGAAGAAAGATTGGAACTTGTTGAGTTTGTGAATAATGAAAGTGTGTTTAAACAAGTGGGTAATGTTAGGGTGGTTTCTAGGTCTAATTTGGTAACTTATAGAGGTCCAACTATGGTTACAAATACACTTCATGCTGCTGCTATTTTGTTGAAAGAAGGTGGTGATTGGGATTGGTTTATTAATTTAAGTGCTTCTGATTACCCTTTAGTCACTCAAGATGGTAAGTTGTTGATCAGCAATCTTTGTGTTTTTAATTTGACAAAATGTGTGCAATTACCTAACTTTGTGGTGTAACTGTTATTTTAATTTATGAAAATAGTTACTTTAAAAGGGTGAATATGATTGGTGCCTAAAATAGGAGGAATGGTTTTTTTTTATTTATTTTCTGAATGTTGTTGACTTGAATTGATATCGGAAAGACTAATGTTTCTGCATAATTGACCACTGTTTCAACAAGGAAAGATCCATTGTGAAGAATGTGTAGTGATGGGATAAAGTTTCCTTTTTGGTGCTCGTTTTCATACCTTGCTTTAGTTGTTGTACCTTGTGCTCTGAGTCACGTATACCACTATACGTGTATATACTTGCTACATAAGTACACAGTAAAGCATGTTGGTCATAATTCGGTTCGATTACGAACGAGAAGTGAGATACATATTAGCCAATTTGGGCTGATTATACAGGTGGGGGTGGGGGGGAGGTACTTATCAATTGAGTATGAGATTGTGGAAACGGATTCAATTTGTTTCAATATATGCCGAATATATAAGGATAGTGAAGTGTTCATTGACAACTGATAATACCTGAGTCTTTTAGTTTAACTGGTGGTGACCAAGTTCTCAAGCCTAATGTTATGAGATAAACTTATTGTCTTCGAAAATCCAAAAAATTTGAGATATATTTTGCTGAATGTAGTGCCAGTATTGTTCCATTTGTAGTGAATCTTCTAAAGTTCAAGCTTCATTTTTTCTTGAATATAAAGATATCTGTACTATTATCAATTCTTGTTCTACATTGGGTATGAAATTATGGATCAAGAAATGTGCTTATATGGTTCATGTTTCCATCCACATGCTCTAACACAAGTATACAACACTCGTCTTATATCTGGACAGATTTGCTTCACACACTTTCAACTGTTCCTCGGGACCTAAATTTTATCGAGCATACTAGCGACATTGGTTGGAAAGAGTATGTGCATCTTCTGTTCCTTAAATGACTAATAAAGTACTCTACATATTAACAAGTAGAGATCAATATATTTCATATAACTAATGCATATTTTTCCAAAAAAACTTATCCTCTTTCTTGGTATGCTGTAGGTACCAAAGAGCCAAGCCTGTAATAATTGATCCAGGGCTGTATAGTCTCAAAAAGTCAGACGTATTCTGGGTCTCACAGAGAAGAAGTGTGCCTACTGCTTACAAGCTCTTCACAGGTAACTTTCTTCATAGATTTAATTATGTACAATATACCATGAATATAATCATCATATGCTTATTTTGGGGTTGTTCCGACTTATGAGTCCATGCTAGAATGTCATGATTTCTCTTCAATATTAGAGGTGGTAATCATGACCCATTACTTCTAAGTGGCTTGATTTGGGTTGTTCTTTTTTTTTTTTTTCATGCGGGTCAAACTGGTCAAAGGGGTTGAACAGTTTGAAAGTCGCCCAATTCGTACAACCTTCTAAAAATCATTTTATTTGGAGATTTGTATTAATATTGTAATAATATTTAATAATAATAGTGTGTTTGTAATCATAACTAGCACATTCATCAGTTATAAACTACGGAGTATTAAACTTCTATTAGTCGCTCAACCGACCTAGCCCCCCCATCTTGTCACACCTAGTCATAAATCAAAATATAAATACCTTGGTAGCAGCAAGTCTTGAATACTCAACCACAAACTCACAAAGTTTAAGGGACCCGGTTAGTAATATTTGGGATGAATGCCATTTGTAGAATTGTCATAACTCATCCTATATTAGTTAGTTGTATTATATCGTTAAAAAAACTGACTTGTACAGTATTATATGTTTTATAGATGATGTAATATTATTTTGAAAGATCTGCTATATAGGTTCCGCTTGGATGATGCTTTCACGACCCTTCATAGAATATTGTTTATGGGGATGGGATAACCTTCCAAGAGTCGTGCTCATGTACTATGCCAACTTTCTTTCGTCTCCTGAAGGATATTTTCACACAGTAATATGCAATGCTGATGAGTTCAAAAACACAACTGTAAATCACGATCTTCATTTCATTTCATGGGACAACCCCCCGAAACAACATCCTCATTTTCTCTCCATTGATGATTATGAAAAAATGGTGGAAAGCCATGCACCGTTTGCTAGAAAATTTGGTTCTGATAAGGAGTTGCTTGACAGAATTGACTCTGAACTTTTAGGACGTGAACCCAATGGGTTTGTAGCAAGTAATTCCCTTCTCCAAACTATTCTTCTAATTGTTATTATATGTTTGTTCGTCATTTTCTCATAAGGTAGTATGATTTTATTATGTGGGCAAAGTGCCAACTAACTGAAATGGATTTTGTTACCATCTTAAACCCAACATTTTAGTATTATGAAGTTTATTCTGATAATTGATAATACAAAATATCCTGATATCAAGTTGAAGGTGAAATTTTGCCTAAACGACCCGAAAAGTCAAATTCTCCCTTTTCAGAATTATGTGTTACAAGAAGTAGAAAAATGGGCAGCGTGAGTGGGTCTAGCTGGTCAAAATGGGAAACTTTTGGTATGGCCTGAAACCTGGTCGTGTTCTTTAAAATAACATGATTAGATGTGTTTTAAGGATCGATAAATACATTTTTTATGTAATAACCTGTATTTTCGACCCATTTATTGCAACTGCTATGTTTTACGAGTTGGTAGTTATTCGTAACTAAAGAACAGGTTTTTTTTTTTTTTTGTGTGTGTGTGTGAATATGCAGGCAATTGGTTTGATAGAAGTGATACAAATAGAACTATAGCCGAAAGCATAATTAGGAATGCGACTGAACTGAAACCAGGCCCTGGAGCCGAGAGGATCAAGACCCTTATTGGTGGTATGCTATCTGACAAAGATTTTCACTTGAAGCATTGTATCTGACATTTTTGGTACACCCATCTTCTTGAAGTCACATAGCCCATCTTTCTCCATATCTAGTTTTTATGGGTCTCGGAAGATGAGAATTATGGTAACAATAAAGGACGAAAGAAATGGCTAAAAAGTGTAACCTGTAAGTAAACACCAAGAGGGAGTATTTTCATTATTGATGTATGCTATCCAAGATCAAGTTTTCTTGGAATATATTATATAAACATCTCAAATTTATATAGATATTAGTTGAAACATATAATAATATCACGACGAACCCTTGTGATCACTGTTGGATGACTGCATGAGATCTAGTTCTTGAAACAGGACCCAGGATTCACTCCAACTTCTGTTCCCTCAACATTTACGCAGCTAGCTTTCAGTAGCTTCCCAGATTGAACCGGTTCCAAGTTTATATTTTCCAATGAAATCCCAGAGCAAGGTACGGATCTACTACAGTTTAAAGTTATAGCAATCTTGCTAGATGATGTTCCATAAAGGTTCTTGTAAACCACGTCACTTATCTTGACGCCACTTTTCTGTATCAAACACACAATTTTGGAATTTTAGAATGCTTTAGTGATTAATATAATAATATATATTTCTATGCAAAGAGTTGAATGATTACCTGTTCTTTGCATGTACCGCGAACATCACAGTAGTTTTGGTCTATGATTATTGGGTTGTCAACAGTATCGAATATAAGATTTTCGAAAGTAATATGTCGTATGTTTCCCTGTCCAACCTGCCAAGTCTTTATGCGAGCTCCGTTTGTGGTTCCTTTGAATGTGGAATCTCGTATGTGAATGTTTTCAACGAGCACAACTTCTCCACTCTTACCTAAGCTCCCAACACTATTAAAAGATGGAAATTAAAGTTTTTTAGACACCTCCATTAGTCCGTGACATTAGGTAATGAGTCAAAACAATGGTCGAAAACGAGTTAAATTGGTTGGTTTGGGTTGCAATCTGTTTTGTCTAAGTTTTATTAATAGTCAATTTACACCGGTAAACGGACAGGGATCCCTGTTCAGGCTACCCTGGGAAAGTCGAGCCATTTTTTGGCTCAGATGTACTCTGCCTAAGCAGTATTTCCGTTTGTTTCCAGACTTTTTCCCTGGCTATAAGGAGATTGTTTATGATTTTAACCTAAGTTTTTAGAATAAAACGAATTAGGATGCAATAAGGAGTGTAAGCATAAATACAATTAGGGTGCACGTTTGACCCGTTTACTCGATTCCCTTTTCGTAAACCTTTTTATTTGACCCATTTGACCTGTAACATAGCATAACTGGACCTGTTCGATTGCTCACCTTATACCGTGTCCCGGTCCACATTCTATATTGGCTATATCGATGTTAGATGTATAGTCTCCAATTGAAATGCAGTCATCACCTGTCACGGATGACAGGGATCAACTTGTCAACTGCCTCTCTCAATGCCGATTTTCATTAAGATTTTGTAATTTCCAAGAAATTTAATTGTTACTAGAGGGGATTGCAAACCTGAACCAATTATTGAGTTGGTGATTCTGACAAAGTGAGAAGAGTGGATATGAATACCATCTGTATTGGGACTGTTTTCAGGAGATTGAATCATCACATTATCAACATCAAACTCTTTGGAATCTATTATCAGTACATGAGTTTGTGGGCTATTGATAATGTACATGTTGCTCAATGTGGAGTCATTGCAGGATATGAACTTGAACACCTACACCAATTTTGGTTCAAATGTGTTCATATCGATACAGTCACCAAGTAAAAGGTTTCAGGGTTTGAATTATACTTACTGTTGGTGCTAGTTTCGTGCAACCCTCCTGAAAACGTGAAGAATTAGTCATGTTGATCAGGAGATTTTTGTGCTTACAAGGTTTTTTTTTTTTAAAAAATATTTATTTATTTTCTATTAACGATCCAAATACCTGATTTGGATGATATCGACATGATTGGTCCCACCAAGGCGTACCTTGTCCGTTTATAAGACCTGATCCGTACACGTTGAGACCTGTTATGTTTTTAAATGCTATCCATTGACTTGAATCAAGACCGTCCCATGATTCAGGTGAACTTGGAGAAATAATTGTACCTGAAATCTGAACAAATCATAACTCTATTATCCAACGTAAACAGAAATTTATTTGGATTACAAAAGACTACAAGACAAGTAATATTTTGTAGACAAAAGTTAAAGGTGTTTTGCTTACTATGAAATGAATGGTTTGAGGGTTGCATGGTCCATAAAACATGAGAGGATTCAATAAAAAGGTCCCCTGAGAAACAATCACCCTTGCACTTTGAGTTTCTGCTTTACATGCATCTTTCCATGCATTCTCAAATGCCTGAAAAACACATTGCAATATAACTTTTTTTTTTTTGTTGAAAAGCTGTAAATGGAAAAACATAGTTCTTTACATAGTCTACAAAAAAAAATGCCTTTAACTTCTGTTGAATATCATTGTGTGTGTCTCAACGATAAAAAAAACAGAAGCCGGATACAAGTGACTTGAAGATCTATTTTAATACTAACTTAGTAATCCTTACATGAGAATCATCGGTCACTCCTAAGCCACTAGCTCCATAATCGTAGACATCGAATTCATCAATAGGCAAAGCAATGAGGCTAGTAACCAAAGTAAGCACAAAAACCAGTGGAAACATATCCTCCATATCAATGTTAACCAGCTTCATTAGCTTATTATCAGAAAGACATATATACATGATACATAAATCTAGTTTTACAAGTATATATAGAGAGAGAGACTCAATAAATATGAAGAAGGTCATAGATTTAATTAAATTTGGTAGATAGATGGTGCAAATGGTTAAGGCAATGGTTACGGCAAAAGGTCTTAAATATGACTAATTTTGGTTGGATGTGGATATATATCATCAAGTAAAACACTAATGTAAACATAAAATTTTGACATTGTAAGATTTAACTTGTCCCATAAGTAATTCTATGATCCATTTTGAACACATTACATGATCAGGTTTCTCCTCATGGAAAGTACACAATTGCTATTCAAGACTTAGCTTCACTTTTAACCTACTTCATTCACTTTCAAACAAGGTTTTATGGATCTTTAAAACAACTTCAATTTATCACATGAATTACCAACTACCAATAGTGTTGTAGTCAAAATGGACGCGCTAGATAGAAGTCAAATCAACGTATTCTTTACAGTTCGAAATAGACACGGTTGACCCAAAAGTTAATCATCTTTTATCTTCTTTCATTCGTTAAACGTCAAATATGGTTACAAAAGTTATATCTATTCAACGATAAACATCATTTGTGACTAAATAGATTCAAAAGATTACTCCGTATATCATAGATAACACATAGCTCGAATCCACCATTCATAACCAAATAGGTGGAAATTGTCACATCTAAAGCTCATAGTACACAATCACAACTAATGTACTCGGCATTGCTCAATAATTTATAGATTAGAAATATGTAAAGACTTTATGGTTACAAAAATAAAAAAATAATAATATAAAACATATAAAGACACCCAAATGGACCCCAACCCTAGAATCAGGCTTGGGCCGGCTAATCTAAAGCTACTGTCTAATACTGGATCATTCTTCAGCAACTTTAACAATCTTCTTCCCCACATTCTCACCTCGAAACAAGCCTACGAAAGCAGATGGAATGCTCTCAATGCCACAAGAGATGTCCTCAAGCACACATAACTTTCCAGCTCGAACATAATCTGTTGTCACAGGCATAAAATCTTTGAACTCATCTGTGTAAAAATCGGAAACCAAAAAACCTTGGATCATGATTCGCTTGTAGATGATATCTATCATGCTTGGTGCAGCCCGTCTTCCTGCGTTTGTGTAATCCGAAATGACACCACACAGAGCAATTCTACCAAATGCATTCATATTAGCAACAGCAGCCTCTAACATATCTCCTCCAACATTGTCAAAATATACGTCTATCCCATCTGGAAAGTACCTGTTTTACAGCAGCAAAGTTACACTATTTATGGTTATATGTTTTTCTAAGTTCAACACAAATTGTATGGAGATTGATAACAAATATTTATGCTTCTACCCCTTCTTAATTACCTTTGGAGAGTAGAGTTTAGGTCTGTTTCATCTTTGTAATTGAATGCTTCATCAAACCCAAGCTTTCCTTTAAGCAATTCTACCTAAAATCAAGAAACAACAAATGTATTTACTCATATTTAGAGGTGGCTAATGGCAAATGTGAGGTAGGTTAACTAATGAGTCAATACGGTTCAGGCAGGTTGACTAACGAGTCAATGAGATAATTCAAATTTGTTACTGTGATTAATAAATGGGTTGAAATTAGGAACGAGCCTTTTCTTTGGTTCCTGCACAACCAACAACATAACAACCATGTAATTTGGCATACTGGCCAACCAAATTGCCAACTGATCCAGCAGCCGCTGAAACAAACACTTTATCTCCTTTCTTAGGCTTACATACTCGAAAGAAGCCTCCATATGCCGTAAGCCCGCTAGATCCTGAAAATCAATAATCCATCACTGATTTGAATCCCAAAAGACAAAGTGTGTGTCATATGAAGTAATACTTAGATCTGTATACTATACCAAAAACACCAACGTGGTAAGATAACGGAAATTCCATGGTGTCCAGTTTCATTAACATGTGTCCGTTTTTCACAATGGTATATTCTGCCCAATTCATTAATCCACATACAATGTCGTTTTTCTGATAATCGGGGTGTCCTGAAGCTATAACTCTCCCTATCCCGTTACCATTTATCGTCTGTGCGAGATATGCAAAGGAGTCTAAGTTAGAACTAATTAAGAAAAGCACACAAAAAATGAATGTTGCTCCAAGTTTTCAATGAAGCTAATAAAGTTTTCTAAGATTTTATCTACTTGTAGACTGAAAATATATTTGTACTTATAACATGGAGAAAGTGAATATCAGTAAAAATAAAATGCAAATTTTACCATTCCAGGCGTGATTTTGGATGCATTGGCAACAGTATTCTGTGATGAACTTTTGGGCTTCATGCGATTTATTTGGTAAGGGTCGATCGACAAATATAAACATCTGACAATAACATCATTAGTTTCAGGTTGAATTGAAGTAGGAATTGTGTGAGTTCTTATCTCAAACATATATTCTTGTGGTGCTTCTTCTATTTGTGTTTTAATGGTGATGAACTTGTTGTTTACTAGTTCCATTTTTGCCTCACCAAAATTGATCTTCAAAGGCTATAATTTGAGAACCGTTTGTTGTCAAACAAATTGTGGATAAGGAATGTGAGGATACAAGATATATGTGCAAATATGATAATATATATATAAATTTGAGAATCTACTATGGTAAATTGGCAATACTCGCAACTTTGGTTGTGGAAGTTGTGAGTGCTAGCATCACATCACTTGAGCTTATCCATCCCCAAGAGCATCTCCAACAATAAAAAATTTTTAGAAATTTTTTTAAGTGCCACTTCATCATTTATATTAAAAGCTTTTATAAAAAGCTTTCCATCGAATGACAAAGCTTTTCTTTTTGAATTTTACACATACAATATCAAAAAAGCTTTTGATGAAAGACTCGATATATCTCAAGCTATAAAATAAAAAAGCTTTTCACCCAATGTTAAAAAGCTATTCAAAAAGCTTTTTTGCATAAAAAAGCTTTTGAAAAAGCTTTCATTGGAGGTGCCCTGACAGACAAAGATACACTGGATAATTTACCCACCAAGACCCACATAAATTATGAATAGAACACAAAAAAGGAGGGGGAAAAAGGTGAACTTGCTTGGGAGTGTAACGAACTATACTAAAAAGTTAATTTTAAGTGATTATAAATGTAATTAATTGATATATGATATTTATAGTGTGTATTTAACCATTTATACGTACATTGTATCCATAAAACTAACGTACATTGTATCCATAAAACTATAATGATGTCTAGTGCTATTTAATGTTTTGAGGGATGATCGGTGCGTTTTTGATAAAATACAGTAGTTATTTGCGTGGTTTGTCCATATACTTAACACAAATTGCACCGTTAGTCCCTATACTTTACTTTTTGCACCGGATGTCCAAAAACATGAAAGTTATTGTGTGGGTGGTCCATCCTCCAACTAAAATGACTACCATACCCTTAATGTCTTATTTTTTGTCTTGATTTAGGTGAGTGTAACTTAGTCATTTTAGTTGGAGGAGGGACCAACCGCGCAACAACTTTAGTGTTTTTGGACTTCCGGTGCAAAAGTAAAGCTTATGGACTAATGGTGCAATTTTGTGTAAAGTATAGGGCCGCATCATGCAATTAACTCTAAAATATAGGGATGGTCCGTGCAATTTGCTCTATTTAAAAGGAGTGTGATATTTCCACCTCATTTTTGATAAATCCACCAGAGCACTATATAACCTATTAATGCACATTTATGATGGATTTATCAAAAAAGATGGTGGAAATATCATTACCCGTAGACACCGAAACAACAACCAAAACAAACAAACATTGTACATCACCATGACGACGTACAAGTTTCTAAAAACAAAAGCCCTAGAAATACAAAAGCCATAGTTTAACTAATAATTAGAAGGCGACTTTAAAATGCTAACACATAAAATAAGAACTTAAATGTTCACATTTGACTTAAGACTTGTAGGTAATTGGACTTAGAATTAATAGCCGCTTCAAAGTCTCTGATCAACCCCACGAGAACTTTCACCTGTTTAACATCTCTATCAAACTCCTCTTTCATTAAATGCATTGAGTAATCTTTAAAAGGAGAGGAATCCAGATTGCCAAGCATGGAGAACAAACGAATCTTGGAGTTAATCCCGGTGTTAAGCCAAGAGACTTGGTATCCTAAATCAGAACACCTGTGTAAATCACACCTGATTTCAAGAATAACACGATCAGCAATGACTTGTTTCATGAGTGGTGGATTCTGATTTACAATGGAAGCGAAGGATTGGTTAAAAGGGTCATGTGAAAAGTTGTTGGAAGCTGCCATAAATAATAAGTATATGCTTCAAGATACAAATGTTGACAATGAGGAGACAAAAGTAATAGCAAGATAGTATACACAATGGCCATAAACAACAAATAAATAGCCTAAATTTTTGACAGTTACACACCCACGTAGCACCTACATGTATGACCGAGTCTGCAGCAAAGTTGGTCCCAAATAATACGGGAAGTGACACCATGATCATGGCAAAATTAATAGCTAAAGTGAAGATAGAGTAGAAGGACGATTTTATTTATTTATTTTTGTTTTTTTATAGTATTCATATTGTTAAGAAACGGGAAGGGACAATTGATAATTTTTTTTTAATATTTTTATTGGTGTCCTTTTATTTTAGGTCAAATATATTTGTTTGGGTTTGTAACATCCTCAAATCGGGCCTAGAAGAAAAAGGTATTTTCTTTAAATTATTTATGCGATTTATAATTTTTACCTGTGTTTGATTTTAAATTTAATAGGTAAATGAGCCTCAGGAAATATTGTGACTATTGAAATGTTAGCTGTTTTAGATAATTTTAGGTGACGGTAAAATAAAATAATTTTCGCGCATTTGAAATTGAGGTTCCAGACAATAGATTTAGGACGGGTATAATATTTCACTGTATTTGAGTTAGGTTAAAAGTGTTGGTCGACCTTTATTTCCTTAATTTCCTGACTTTGGTTAAAAACCTCCAAGAACACACACACACTCATAAACAAATTGCAAAATCTGAATTTGATCATAATTGGAGCTGTGAATTTGTTGAAGCCACTGAAATCATCTTCTTCTTCTTCATCTTGTTCATCTAGTTTTCTCCATTTCCATTGTAAGTATTTGTTTTGTGTTCTTGAGCTCAATTGGTGAAATTAAGTAGAAAACTTATGCATGTATGATCACTTGTACTTGAATGGATTGTAGTTACTGAAATTGACATCATCATCTTCTTGTTCTTGACTTAAATGCAAATTTCTTAGGTTTCTAGTATAAAAGTGGGTTCTTAATTTAAATTAGGTTGAATACATGATGCATGTGTGAAATTGAGGTTAGATGATGTTCCTTTTTGTTGTACTATGATTAGGAATGATATTTGAGGTCAATTACTTGCAAAAATCGTGTATTACAACTGAATTGAATGAAAAAGGGGTTTTGAGTTCGAGCTGAAAAGTTGCAGGTCTGAACCTCTGCTTTAAAACGTGTGAACGCGATCCAGCTCCATCACCCGGATCGCGTTCCATAGTGAAATTTATTACAAAAAACGATTTTGTTCATTCGAACGCGATCCAGCCACAGTTACCCGGATCGCGTTAGTCAGTGTTTAATTGAGTCGGATTGGTTTTGTTCTTAGGAACGCGATCCAGCACCTTAACCCGGATCGCGTTCGAAAGTGAAAAACGGTAACAGAATATTTTGTGCCTGTGAACGCGATCCAGCCACCCTCACCCGGATCGCGTTTGCTAGTTATATTTTGACGAATTTGATAACGTGTGACACGAACACTAATATCTAAAGTGTATTAGATGTACCTTATGTGCACTTATTTGAATTATGAAACAAGTTATTAACTTGTGTTTTGATTGTGTTTACAGAGGCGCCGAAGACTCAATAAAATAAGATCTTTGAGTTTGGAGACTGAAACGAGACAGATGAGTGGACTGGTTCTCACAGTTTAATCTTGGTGTTAACAGTTAGTTACATCAATTTTAAGTTGATAGTATTGATTGAATTATTGATAACTTGATGATAGAATTATTGATAGTACTAGTTGATTTATAGATTGATTGATTTCTAGTGAATGATTCCATGATAGGTTGGAATGATAGAGGTCAACTATGTTGGGTTTAGTCGCTATAGGTTAATCTTTATGGGTTGGATGAACATTCGTTGTGAATCAGACCATATTGATTAAAGATAGCAATAAACTATTGGTAAAATCTCTGTATTGGCCTGCAGTTGATTATTAAGTGTTCTTGGAGTGCCACCGCGGACTGAGAGTATCTCAAGAACCACCGATCCTCTGTTTTGATTGTTTATTTTAGTTGATTGTTGTGATTGATTGTTATGCTAAGATAGATTGTAAGACTTAGTGTACTCACTTAGCTTCTGTAACACCCCCAAATTTGATGATTTGCGGAAGCTTGATTTGGGTGTTACTAATCAATAACAAAGCACAAAGATAAATAGCAAACGACTCTATATGCGTCGTTTTAACAAAATATATTGATAACTGAAATGTTTACAACATTTAAAGCTTTACATAGCTCGAGTTAAATAAAATGAGATTTCAGTACATAAGTACTTATACAAAATATACTAATGCAAGAAAATATCAATCGTCTGTATGCTGACTCGAGCTAAATCCTGAAGCAGAAACATCCTACTGCTGGGTACCTGCGATATATGCTAAAAGGTCAGCTATAAAGCTGGTGAGCTCACAGGTTTGAAATCAAGTAATATCGTATGAACCGCAAGATTTAAATAATGAATTGCATCCAGCAATTAAATAATGAATTGCATCCAGCAATTAAATAATGAAATGCATCCAGCAATTAAATGATAATCATCATGTATACAGCCATGAGCACATAGTTGAGCTTAACTCGAGGGCCGGGTCCCCTATAGAGAATTCCGGGCGAGGTGCCTCCACGAATGCCTAATCAACATTCGTCTTCCCAAATATTAGTACGTCCGTTTACCCGGTTAGTGCTTGCTAACCCGGACGAGGTGGGTCAATCCTATATGGTACCATATACTAATATTCACGCTACAACGTATTAACAACTATGCTGACGGAGGACTTTCAAATGATTAGTTTCGAAAAACTCATGTAGTATATGAAAAGTTGGTACTTACGTTCACATGTTAAAAGTTTGAGCAGTATATCACACCCCTGAGTAAAACAGTAAAAGAGGGGCTATGAAACTCACCTGAGTCTGAATGCGTTTAAACAAACGTAAGTTGATTAGCGAGTAATGAAGTCCAACGACTTGTAACCTGAGGGTGTCCACGACACGCGATGGTTATAATCATGATTGGGTATCTCAAAAGATCACTCTTGTAGTTGTTACACAACTATATATATCCAAATTACTACGATTTGGTTGATTTGTTAAGCGTTTGAAAACGTGTACGGCCCGTTGGTGATGGGTTTGGAATAATAAACTTTAAGTATTATTATTTTGTAATTGGCGTTTTGCACTTAAAAGTGTGTCCCAAAGTGTTTTATAAGTCATATCGTATAAGTGTTTGAGGTTATATAGTTCCGACACTTAGTGAAATTGAGATTTGAAAACCTGCTGTTTTATGCGACACAATCATGCGACACTAAATGAATTATGCGACACAAGGGTTGTGTCGCATAGGAGTGCGACACAATATCCATACGACACAATGGTTGTGTCGCATGGATGCGAAATGCTGATTCAACAGCGACATAGTGATTGTGTCGTATGGGGTATGCGACATAGTGGTTGTGTCGCAGGACTTGCGACACTAAATATCTGGTACGACATAAGGTACGACACAAGGGATTTTATGCGACACTAAAGCCAAAATACGACACAACATGCGACACAATGCTTGTGTCGCATGGATGAACACCAGCCCAGAAAGTCCGGCTGTTCAACATTTTCCGGCCAAAAATCCGTTTTTAACCCGTTTTCAAGCTGTAATTTCGTGTTCTATACATTGTAATGGACATATACTAGTTATAATAACAACCACAAATGAAAAATACTAAGAATCGAGTGATTTCGGGATTTTGTCGGAAACTTACAATTTGCCGAAATAAAAATCCGGAAAGATAGCGTTGTAGATCGTCGCGAGGTGGTCGTGAATCTCTAAAAATATTGGTGATTCGGTTGCGTTTCGTGGTGTTATTTTGCGAGTTTGTGGATTTTTGGGTGTGTTGGTGAAAGAGAGAAAAGAAAAGAGAGAGAGAGAAGTAATGGGTGAAATGAAGAAAGAAAAGGTGGGAATGGGAGGTTATCCTCCCATTTTTCGCCCCGCGTTCCCGCTCCGTGCGGTGTTCGTTTGCTCCGTCATTTAACGTTAAATAATAATTTACATTTTAATTATAAGTTCAAAATACAATTTATTACGCGATGTTTTATTTAAATATTTTACAATTTAATTTATATTGTAGTTATGAAATATAAGTTTGTTTATTTAGTTTGCGCGGTTTAATGTTTTAAATCGTGTAAGTTTGGTTTGTACGATACGAATGAATACGAAATATTATCACAATAATATTTTTGACATAAAAGTGTTATTTAATAAAGTTGGTCACCAACGTCCGTATAAAATTGAATCGAAATACATCCGATTTAAATTGCGTACGATTTAATCAAATCGCATTTTCGTATATATTCAACAATATATATAATTCGATACATTAATTAGCCTAACAAGGAACTAATTACATGTATTAACATATGATTAGGCACTAAATCACTACTCCTAATTTGGCGGGTGTTACAGCTTCGTGCTAATTCCCCACCATAATCTTGCAGGTTAACTTTTGAGAGTTTTGGACATGTGATGATGGCTTGAAGAAATGTTTGACAGCTGGAACTCTGATCGTTTTGATAATACCATGTTTTGTTAAATAACACACAGTAGATAATTATCGTTTGTAACTATATCTAAATTTTAGAACATATATAATGTTTTGGTTGGTGATATCGCGACATCCATGTATATATTATATATGGGATTTGCGCTTCCGAATTATAAAAAAAAAAAAAAAAAATTTGTGTCTTAAACTGTGGGGTGTTATAAGTTGGTATCAGAGCCTAGGTTTAGGTGAATTGAGCATTTTAAAGTGTTCAATCCTAAACTTAGTCATGTTGGTCAAACATTTCTTGTGGTGGGGATTAGTTATGATAGTTGACTGAATTAGTTTGCTAGTACTAACAATTAACGAATGTTGAGATGTGATGTGATTTCAGATATGGCGGATAATGAGCCACCTTCCCATACTCTTAATGATACTTCGCAGACAGATGCACCACCGGATAATCATGGTCATAACGGTACATCAAATTTAGCCGGAGGAGAAACCGAAACAGATCAGGAGTATATTATGAGATTGGAGAATAGAGTGTTGGAACTTCAGAGAGAACAGGCTGGATCTTCTCAACATCCAGTTTCTACTCGTCCACATATTGCGACTAATGTTCCACCTATTGTATCTTCTACACGGATTCCGGTATCTAATCCTTTTATTTCACAACAGCAGCAACAGGGTTATGCTTATCAGACCTCGGGTCCTTTTCCTTCGTCTGGTTATTCTAGTTATCAAATACCTATTCCACATTTCCAATAGTTGAAGAAAGGTTGTTCTCTTAAAACCTTTATGTCATGCAATCCTTCAGTATATTCTGGAAGTACCGATCCTACGGTCACTCTTGACTGGCTTCGTGATGTTGAGAGAAAACTGAATGTTTGTCATTGTAAGGAGGAGGATAAGGTACCTTATGCGGTTCAGTTGTTAAAGGGTCAAGCCATGTCATGGTGGGATTCGATTACTGCACCATTATCTCCACAACAGTTGAATGCTATTAGATGGCCAGATTTTCATGCCGAAGTTTGTAAGCAATTTTGCTCGGAGTATAATCTTTCCCGTATTAGACAAGAATTCCTTGACTTGCAAAAGACTGATCAGATGACAATTGATGATTTGATAAAGCAATTTTCCGATAAATTGCGGTTTGTACAACAGTGGGTTCCGACTGAACGGACCAAAATAGATCATTTTGTGAAAACTTTACCTCCTGATTACCGTACCTCAGTGAGATTAGCAGGTTCACTTCCACAAGCTTATGATTTAGCTCGATCGGTTGATGGTGATATTATGGCAAAAAGGTTGTTGAATAAAGAAGGGTATTCACAGAAAAACAAAGGAGATTCTTCGGGTAAACAAAAGGGGCAAGGAAGTCAGCAAAACCGGAGATCGAATTCTGGTATTACAACGGATAGTAACTATTGTAATAAATGTCGAGCTAGGCACAATGGTCCTTGTACACCGCAGACATCTAGGTGTGTTAAGTGTGGAATTTTTGGTCACGCTGCAAAAGATTGTACTTACCCGAATAGCGTGTGTTGGAATTGCCATAAAGAAGGGCATCGTGCAGGGGATTGTCCTGAGGCGAAGAGACAGAGTATGGGTGCGGGTAAAGGTTCGTCATCCTCTGGTCAAAAGAGGAAGAATCCACCAGTAGCTGCTAGCCGAGCTTTCCAAATGAGAGGCTGTCACCACTGAAGATGTTATTACTGGTACTTTTCTCATAAATTCTGTACCAGCTCGTGTATTGTTTGATTCTGGTGCCAATTGTTCGTTTATATCTGTGAACTTTTGTGATAGATTGAAATTGATCCCCTCTTTGATTGTTAAACCTTTAGAAGTTGAAATTGCTGACGGTAAATTAGTTCCTGTTACCACATCGGTAGCTGGAGTTAGTATAATTATTGAGGGTCATAATTTCCTAGTCTCCTTTTTGTTAATGCCAATTCCTAGTTTCGATGTAGTTATTGGTATGGATTGGTTAAGTTTGAATAAAGCCAACATTGATTGTCATAGAAAGATTATAAGAATTCCGATTTCCGATGGGTCATACGTCATGGCTCGAGGAGAACGAGTAAAGGGTAGTCTACCATTGATTTCTTTGTTGAAAGCTAGGAAATCTCTATCTAAGGGATGTGATTCTTATTTGGCTTATGTGATAGATAGCAAGTTAGAAAAGAAATCTTTGTCCAATTTTCCGGTGGTTTCTGATTACCCGGAAGTTTTTCCGGATGAATTGCCTGGTTTACCCCCTGTAAGAGATGTAGAATTTCAGATTGATTTGATTCCTGGTTCGACTCCTGTAGCTAAGTCTCCTTATAGATTAGCTCCCTCTGAAATCCGTGAGATGATGGGTCAGATTCAAGAACTGTTAGATAAAGGGTTTATTCGACCGAGTTCTTCCCCGTGGGGTGCTCCGGTGTTGTTTGTTAAGAAAAAGGATGGTACTTTGCGAATGTGTATTGATTATAGAGAGCTCAATAAAAGAACGGTGAAAAACAAATATCCATTGCCTAGAATTGATGATCTATTCGATCAGTTACAGGGATCATCCTATTTTTCTAAGATTGATTTAAGATCCGGTTATCATCAGGTACGAGTTCGTGAGGAAGATGTTCCTAAGACTGCTTTTCGTACCCGGTACGGTCATTATGAGTTTTTAGTTATGCCTTTTGGATTGACAAATGCTCCTGCTATTTTCATGGATTTAATGAATCGAGTTTGTCGACCTTTTCTAGACAAGTTTGTGATTGTATTTATTGACGATATCTTGATTTATTCTAAGTCGGAGGTTGAGCATGAACATCATTTGAGATTGATTCTTGATATTTTGAAAAGAGAAAGTCTATATGCAAAATTTTCCAAGTGTGAATTTTGGCTTCGAGAGGTACAGTTTCTTGGTCATATTATTTGTAAAGATGGAGTCAAAGTGGATCCTTCTAAAGTGGAAGCCGTTATGAATTGGAATGCTACTAAATCTCCTTCTGAGATTAAGAGTTTTCTGGGATTAGCGGGTTACTACCGAAAGTTCATAAAAGATTTTTCTAAGATTGCGGGTCCTTTGACTAAGTTAACTCGTAAAGATGTGAAATTTCAGTGGACGGATCAACAGGAATCATCTTTTCAGACTCTTAAACAGTTGTTGTGTCAGGCTCCAGTGTTAGCACTACCTGACGGTTCTGATAATTTTGTAGTTTATTGTGATGCTTCTCATGCGGGTTTGGGTGCTGTTTTGATGCAACATGATCGTGTTATTGCATATGCTTCTCGTCAGCTTAAAACTCATGAAAGAAATTATCCTACTCACGATTTAGAGCTTGCAGCTGTGGTGTTCGCATTGAAAATCTGGAGACACTATTTATACGGTACTAGTTGTGTTGTATGTACAGATCATAAAAGCCTCCAGTATATGTTTACTCAGAAAGAACTTAATATGAGACAGCGCCGATGGTTGGAGTTGATTAAGGATTATGACTGTGAAATCCGATATCATCCGGGTAAAGCTAATGTGGTTGCCGATGCTTTAAGCCGAAATGTACCTTCCGACCGAATTTATTTTATGCGTTTAGAAATATCTTCTGATTTGATTTCTCAGTTGAAAGCTGCACAGTTAGAGGCATTGTTGAATCAAAATTTAAAATCTGAGATTTTGTTGAAACGGAAAGATTTATTGATTGATGATTCTCGAGGATTGAAAACTTTCCAGTCACGGGTTTGGGTTCCATTGATTGGGGGACTTCGGGATTTGATATTGTCAGAGGCACACAAGTCGAGGTTATCTGTTCATCCGGGGAGTACGAAAATGTACAATGATTTGAAACCATTGTATTGGTGGCCAACTATGAAAACCGATGTTGCTCGAATGGTGGAGACTTGTCATATATGTTCCCAGGTTAAAGCAGAACATCAGAAGCCCTATGGTTCATTGAAACAGTTAGATATTCCGGAATGGAAATGGGAGCATATTACTATGGATTTCGTTACCAAATTTCCCCGCACTCAGAAAGGTAATGATATGATATGGGTGATAGTTGATAGATTAACCAAGAGTGCACATTTTCTAGCCACCAGTGAGACGGCATCGTTGACTCGACTTGCTCAATTGTATATTCATGAGATTGTTGTTAGACATGGTATTCCTTTATCCATTGTTTCCGATAGAGATTCCAGGTTTGTTTCTGGTTTTTGGCAGAGTTTGCAACGTGAATTAGGTACCAGAGTTAATCTTAGCACAGCTTATCATCCTCAGACAGACGGGCAGTCAGAGCGTACTATTCAGACACTCGAGGATATGTTGAGAGCTTGTGTACTTGAGTATGGCGGTTCTTGGGATTCACACTTACCATTGATAGGGTTTGCTTATAATAATTCTTATCATTCTAGCATTGGTATGCCGCCATATGAGATGTTGTATGGGCGCCATTGTCGAACACCTACATGTTAGTTAGAAGCGGGAGAAAAACAGTTTGTGGGTCCCGATATAGTTCAAATTACAACTGACAAAGTTAAGATTGCTCGTGAGAAACTGAAAGCAGCACGTGATAGACAGAAACAGTATGCTGACCCACGTAGGCGACCTGTTGTTTTTATTGAAGGGGAACTTGTATATTTAAAGGTTTCTCCGTGGAAGGGTGTTATTAGATTTGGTAAACGTGGGAAGTTAGCTCCTATATATTTTGGCCCATTTAGAATCCGTCAAGTGATTAATGAACAATCGGTTTCTTTAGATCTTCCGCCCGAATTAGCCGGTATTCATGATACTTTTAATGTTTGCTATTTAAGAAAATGCAATGTGGAGGATCAATCCCAAATCCTTCCCTTGCAAGATCTTCGTGTTGACTCAAGTAAGAAATTGGTTGAGGAACCTATCGAGCTTTTAGATAGAAAAGTGACCAAATTACGTAGAAAAGAAATTCCTATGGTTTTGGTTAAGTGGAAACATAGTTTGGGTGCGGATCTCACTTGGGAAACGGAGGAGAGTATCCGGGTTAGATACCCTAGTTTATTTGTGTCTAGTTAGATTTCGGGACGAAATCTTTCTAAGGAGGGGTGATTTGTAACATCCCCAAATCGGGCCTAGAAGAAAAAGGTATTTTCTTTAAATTATTTATGCGATTTATAATTTTTACCTGTGTTTGATTTTAAATTTAATAGGTAAATGAGCCTCAGGAAATATTGTGACTATTGAAATGTTAGCTGTTTTAGATAATTTTAGGTGACGGTAAAATAAAATAATTTTCGCGCATTTGAAATTGAGGTTCCAGACAATAGATTTAGGACGGGTATAATATTTCACTGTATTTGAGTTAGGTTAAAAGTGTTGGTCGACCTTTATTTCCTTAATTTCCTGACTTTGGTTAAATACCTCCAAGAACACACACACACTCATAAACAAATTGCAAAATCTGAATTTGATCATAATTGGAGCTGTGAATTTGTTGAAGCCACTGAAATCATCTTCTTCTTCTTCATCTTGTTCATCTAGTTTTCTCCATTTCCATTGTAAGTATTTGTTTTGTGTTCTTGAGCTCAATTGGTGAAATTAAGTAGAAAACTTATGCATGTATGATCACTTGTACTTGAATGGATTGTAGTTACTGAAATTGACATCATCATCTTCTTGTTCTTGACTTAAATGTAAATTTCTTAGGTTTCTAGTATAAAAGTGGGTTCTTAATTTAAATTAGGTTGAATACATGATGCATGTGTGAAATTGAGGTTAGATGATGTTCCTTTTTGTTGTACTATGATTAGGAATGATATTTGAGGTCAATTACTTGCAAAAATCGTGTATTACAACTGAATTGAATGAAGAAGGGGTTTTGAGTTCGAGCTGAAAAGTTGCAGGTCTGAACCTCTGCTTTAAAACGTGTGAACGCGATCCAGCTCCATCACCCGGATCGCGTTCCATAGTGAAATTTATTACAAAAAACGATTTTGTTCATTCGAACGCGATCCAGCCACAGTTACCCGGATCGCGTTAGTCAGTGTTTAATTGAGTCGGATTGATTTTGTTCTTAGGAACGCGATCCAGCACCTTAACCCGGATCGCGTTCGAAAGTGAAAAACGGTAACAGAATATTTTGTGCCTGTGAACGCGATCCAGCCACCCTCACCCGGATCGCGTTTGCTAGTTATATTTTGACGAATTTGATAACGTGTGACACGAACACTAATATCTAAAGTGTATTAGATGTACCTTATGTGCACTTATTTGAATTATGAAACAAGTTATTAACTTGTGTTTTGATTGTGTTTACAGAGGCGCCGAAGACTCAATAAAATAAGATCTTTGAGTTTGGAGACTGAAACGAGACAGGTGAGTGGACTGGTTCTCACAGTTTAATCTTGGTGTTAACAGTTAGTTACATCAATTTTAAGTTGATAGTATTGATTGAATTATTGATAAGTTGATGATAGAATTATTGATAGTACTAGTTGATTTATAGATTGATTGATTTCTAGTGAATGATTCCATGATAGGTTGGAATGATAGAGGTAAACTATGTTGGGTTTAGTCGCTATAGGTTAATCTTTATGGGTTGGATGAACATTCGTTGTGAATCAGACCATATTGATTAAAGATAGCAATAAACTATCGGTAAAATCTCTGTATTGGCCTGCAGTTGATTATTAAGTGTTCTTGGAGTGCCACCGCGGACTGAGGGTATCTCAAGAACCACCGATCCTCTGTTTTGATTGTTTATTTTAGTTGATTGTTGTGATTGATTGTTATGCTAAGATAGATTGTAAGACTTAGTGTACTCACTTAGCTTCGTGCTAATTCCCCACCATAATCTTGCAGGTTAACTTTTGAGAGTTTTGGACATGTGATGATGGCTTGAAGAAATGTTTGACAGATGGAACTCTGATCGTTTTGATAATACCATGTTTTGTTAAATAACACCCAGTCGATAATTATCGTTTGTAACTATATCTAAATTTTAGAACATATATAATGTTTTGGTTGGTGATATCGCGACATCCATGTATATATTATATATGGGATTTGCGCTTCCGAATTATAAAAAAAAAAAAAAAAATTTGTGTCTTAAACTGTGGGGTGTTATAGGGTCAACATGGATAATGGGACATATAATATAATACCCTAAGTTAGAATATGAGTTAGGAACTTAATAAACTTGTACATACCTTTTATAACTATATGAATATTTTTAAAAAGTAAAAATATTTACAAATATGATTTGGGTAAAGGAATGGAGGAAAAGGAAATGTAATCGTGAAGGAAAAAAGTAACAAAGTTAGGAAAAATATAAGAAAGAAGGAATGAGGTAAATTAGGGAGCGGGAATGCAAGGTTGTAGGATGGTAAATGCTGTTGTAGGATGGCAGGATGTAGATATTAGGATGACATGAAGGATGTAGATATTAGGATGTCATGAAGGATGGTAGGCACAGGATGGTAGATGGATGTAGGATGGCACGGAGGATGGTAGAGATGTGGGTAGGCATAGGATACGGAGGATGGTAGAGATGTGGGTAGGCATAGGATAGCATCAAAATGGTAGAAATGTAGTTAAAAGTATTAATAAGGAAAGTTGAAATGAAATTTTAATTAGATTATTATATTCAAAAACCAAGAAATATTAATATAGATAAGATGTAGTTAAATGCAAGGGATTCAATTACCTTAGTTTCAAAGGTGAATAGAAATTAAATTTAAACCGTTGATTATAAATATTAAATATAAATATATAAAGATAAATGAGGAGTAATAAGGTAACAACAATTCTTTGTTACATGAGGAATTTATATAAATGATGTGCAGGAAAAATGTATTACTTTAAGCAACTTATGTATAATTTGATGTTATTTGCTTAATAAAACATACAATCTCATAAGTTAATTACATTTACAAACTGTCGGGTAATATGGAAAATGTGATTACGGCAAATGGTGGTAGCTCATGGAAAGTAACTTCCATTAACAAAACAGTAACCACCTAAGTTCATATCTGATGATATACCCCTCATCTTGGGCTTGGCCCATGGGCTTCCTCCATTGGGCTGCCCCCTTCCCATATATAAGGGTACAAACCCTAGACATCTCAGGACCTCTCACACAATTACACACACAATACTGTGTGCAGCCTCCATAGGCTCTCTCCACCTTCAAACCCTATCTTCTTAGATGAGTAATTAATCACCCTTTACCACCCTCGACAAGAACTATCTCGATCCGGGTTACGACACGTGTGCAGTGTAAAGAGGCGATTCCCCCCATCCGCACTCAAGCCAAAATATGTTTGAACAATTGGCGCCATCCGTGGAACCTGTAACTATGTGTCTCGTGTTCTCTCCGTCAATCAAAAAACGAGTCGGATCTGGCTCGTTCAGTAAGATTCCCTTTACACCTTTATTATCCTATAATCTTTGCAAAATCACACACATCAGTGTGTGTAAAATATTACTTGAGCTCATGTTTTAAAAAAAAAATGCACTTTCTAATTTAGATTCATTATATCTTTAGATGCATAAAGATTGAAAAGCTTTGATTGTATGAGAATCAAAATTTCATGAGCTCATGTAAGTTAATTAACCACTGTATTGTTTATTGCCTGAGATGTATAGATCCTTGGGTCCGATGTGGTTATTCTCTATAAAATCACATGTACATAATTATGTGCATAATGTACAAGTGCGTGATAGCTATAATGCTTACCAGCTGTCTGCTTTTGTCGTTATTCCCATTTGTTTATTAACAAGAAAAAGAAAAAATGTACAAGTAGCATAGCCTTTTGGTGCAACTCAAAAAGGACGTCGTTGTCATCTTTCCCATAGCAGAAACGGAATAGCCTCTACATCCCTGTCTTTCACAGTTTCACAGAAGAAAATAGAATGATGACTACGACCGTTTTACAAAACGATTTTTATGCGGATGTAATTCCGAGTTGCGAGCTCCGACCTCCGGACTCCGGTCTCGTTCGTATACGCCGGGCTCATGCTCCCAGTTGGCGTCGTTCGGATGTAAAACTGAGCTCCACACTCATGATTGGCATAACTCAGAGCTTCAAGGTCGTATTCGTTCCCATAACTCCGGGCTCGTGTATGTACTATGATTGACGTTAATATCAACTGAGCTCTGTGATGCCTTCATTTCACCGAGCTTCTCAATCAATAAACGGATACACCTATAAAATGGGGTTGATTCGATAATTGATATGCACTAAAGAATACGAGCAGGTGATAGAGAGTTGTCAAATTGCACAAAGATTTCGGAGGCAAAAAACATACATGCATAATGTACACGATCCTTCCGTCGAAAGCTTTGGAATCAAAAAGCATATACATGATCCTGCATGTTTGGAGGCTAGACGTACACCTTATCATGCATAATGTACAAGTACATTTCTAACAAGATACAATTCATGGCTCACGTCACCTGCTCAAATAAAATAAGCCATGCATGTCGAGAATTGATTTATACGTGGATTTTAATATTCGGGCCCGTTCGATGCATAATCCGAACTCTGAGCTCGTCCGAGATAAACTGAGCTATGAACTCGTTCCATATGATACGAGTCCTGCGCTCATCTTACCAAAGCTCCGCTCCAAGCTGGTCTCGTCCCGGGATAACACCGAGCTTCGGTCCTGTTCACGTACTCCGTGCTCCGAGCTCCGTTCTCGAGATCCTTTGAGCTCCGAGCTTGTTCCTGTATTTGTTCCGAGATGAGCTTCGTGCTCCGAGTTCCGCCCTCGAGATCATCCGAGCTTCGGACCCTCCGAGTTCCAAACTCGTTTGGCCATGATTATCTGCTCCGAACCGAGCCCCGAGCTCCATACGGGTGCTTGATTATCGCTGCTCCAAGCCAAGATCCAATGTGCACACGCATATAATGAAGCCTACGTACAGGAGCTCGATGATCGAAGATATTGAGGCACATGTACACGCATGTCATGAAGCATGCATGCATGCATACGTACGGTTAACTGCTCTTTGAAAGCACGTGTACATATATCTTGCCATCACCATGCATACACGTGTATATATATGTTACACCATGCATGGCATCATGTAAGGCTTCATGAACTGAAAGCATACAGGAAACCTATGAAGCATGCGCTTATGTTGATACGGACTGATAAACCGAGCTCCGGGCTCGTCCAAAACATACCCCGAACTCCGAGCTCCGCCCTCGAGACTGTCGAGATAAACCGAGCTCAAAATGAGATATTTCCGAGCTCCGCGCTTGTTTCCACACAATAAGAGCTTCAAGTGTGGGTACCTTATCTCAGTTCATATCACATATTGTGCGTGCACATCATTGCGTTACTCATATGTATCGAAACGAGTTTGAAGAAATACTGTAAGATACCTACTTTTTCGTCTTACTTTCGTTTATTATTGAAAAAGGATGTATGTGTACGGCTTCATCATCTCCTAAATGTACACAGTGTGTAGCATATGGTACATGTGCATCCTTACTATTTGTGCATTAATTTTAATGTGGTGCTGGAGAAAGTCGACAACTGTTCAAACAAAGCATACATGATGTGGTGGTCCCATTATCACGTGCTCATATTTCAAAACTATTTGTACAATAATTTTAATTTGACAAAATGCCATAACACGTGCTCGTATTTCAAAACTCACATGTGGATTTTATTATTACTTAATGATACCGACTAGAGATTACACAAATAATCCGTAAGTCCCATGAGCCAACACAGCTCATAATCCACAAACGTTTGTATACGCACTCCGCATGCTCGACAAAATGCATCAACCAATTATGTAAATATTATTACATATTATACCGCATTTTATTGCTTGGTGTAGCATTTATGCGTCAATAGGAAAGAAAAGGGTATGTTCCGATCGCGTCCATCAGCCCCGATTATAGCCCATGTGCTATCCTGATCCCAGCTTACACGTTGTTCGGATTGTAGCCTAAGCAAGGCCTTCGATCACAGCTCACGCGATGTTTTGATCGCACATACGTATTATTGAAAGCGATGTCAACTCATCTCCTAAGTTCGATACCACTAAAAATTCATTAGTACTACTGTACTCAGCTGTTTTGATAAACCGAGCTCCGGGCTCGTCAAATGTAAACCGAGCTTCGGGATCGCTTATATGCTCCGTGCTCGTCGAATTAAGTTCAATACTACTAAAAATTTTTAGTACTATTGAACTGGGGGCAAGTATAATAATATTACATTGAAGGGCCCGGATTCCGCGCCGCCGCCGGGTTCCGCACCGCCTCCGGGTTCCGCGATGTCGCCGTGGGGTTCCGCCCCCGGGTTCCGCGATGCCGCCGCTGGGTTCCGCCCCGCCCCCGGGTTCCGTGATGCCGCCGTGGGGTTACGCCCCCGGGTTCCGCGACGTTGTTGTGGGCTTCCGCCCCCGGGTTCCGCGATGCCGCCGTGGGGTTACGCCCCCGGGTTCCGCGATGTTGTTGTGGGCTTCCGCCCCCGGGTTCCGCGATGCCGCCGTGGGGTTCCGCGATGCCGCCGTGGGGTTCCTTCCCCGGGTTCCGCGATGCCGCCGTGGGGTTCCGACCCCGGGTTCCGCGATGCCGCCGTGGGGTTCCGCGATACCGCTGTGGGTTCCGTCCCCGGGTTCCGCGATGCCGCTGTGGGGTTCCGACCCCGGGTTCCGCGATGCTGCCGTGGGGTTCCGTCCCCGGGTTCCGCGATGCCGCCGTGGGTTCCGTGCCCCAGTTCCGCCCGGGTTCCGCGATGCCGCCGTGGGTTCCGTCCCCCAGTTCCGCCCGGGTTCCGCGATGCCGCCGTGGGTTCCGTCCCCCGGTTCCACCATGCCGCCGTGGGGTTCCGCCCCCGTGCTCCGCGATGCCGCCATGGGGTTCCCCCCCGTGCTCCGCGATGCCGTTGGGTTCCGCGATGCTATGAGTTCTCAGTTCACCTCTTCTATTGAAACACCCTGAAATTTAGAGTCGTTTTTTTTTATAACTTATTATATAATTTAACTGTACATATCATGTCGTATTCGTATCAATTATATCTACATTAATACTATATTTGTGTAATTAATCTACCAATTGACATATAAAATTTCGACTTCCTGACAAACGAGGGAATCCGCCAGATTCATAGAGAATCCGCCGGATTCAAACGACCTTCAAACCCACTTCGTAACCAGAACTTTTAAAAGCAATCCGTTTGACTGAATCCGCCCGGATTCTCATGAATCCGCCGGATTCATAGGGAATCCGCCGGATTCCCAAAGCTACAGCAGAAATCCTGCACAGTTTTCCTTATTACCAAATACCGAACTTTAAACGCGTATATCTTTCAAATGACAAGACCTGGGTATCTAAAACTTTGCAGAAACCTATAATATGATAATATGAACACTTCCTAATTTTCGCTTTTCAAAATTTCACATTTATTTGGGAATTTGACTATTGACACAAAAACGACCGTTTTAACCAATTTTCTTGACATACCAAATTACATACCATTCCAAACCAAGTTTCCAAACTTTGCCACCTACTTTGACTATAAAAATGAGACTTAAAGCAATGACTACAAGTTACATACTTGCATCATAACCCATTTTAATTCTCTAACTCAATTGGTGCCCATTTAGACACTTTCTAGACCCGTTTGGATCTTTACCCATATAACCACCTATCTAACATTTAAACTTCATCACATTGACTATTTTAAGTCAAACCAAAGTACTATTATCATTCAACTTCAACTTTCAACATTTATATACTTTAACCATATCCGCATTCAAAACAACTTCTAACTTTAATCACACAAACCATATGTGTAACTTTAACTATACATGATATGAACTAGCTTTAAGTGACAAAACGTAGTTTTACAACAAAAAGTGGTGACTTGTATCAAGAGCATGATATTAAGAGATAGCTTGTTACCGACTAGTACACAAGCTTCACCATTAACCTTTAAGCCGGTCCCTTGCCCAAACCTTCACGCTTACCACTTGATTCACCTAAAATGATAAACTTAAAACAATAAGCACAACGCTTAGTAAGTAAGGGATACTTCAACAATAACTTAAACACTTAAACAATTAAGGATCCTTAATCACTTCCACAAAGTTAATCACAAGGATTAACTACTTCCACAAGTGACACTAATGTCATTCCTTGGCTAACATCAAGCAAATGACATAGCAATCACGACTTCAACAAAATCCCATTACTTACCTTGCTTGAGATTAAAAGAAACACTTGGTCCAACTTGAGCACTTTGATCACCTAAACACATAGGCACATAATTCATACAAATTACTTAACCATATAATCACATAATAATTTATTACTTCTTAACTTTTATTAATTTCAACATTATAGGTGATTATATATCACTAACTTCATCACTTTCACATTAGTCCTCTTTATAATTTGCTAATTAACCATAACCATGATCATATGTTTAATTAGACATAAACTTTTAACAATACAACTTCAATAATCACTTTAACATCACATATCTATCATTACTTTACTCAATTCATCATTAAATTAGAACTTCTCTCAAAACCCATAATTAGGGTTCTTGATAATTACTTCAATTTATGAAATTAAACAAGGAGAAAGCTTCTATATACCTTATAGATGTAGAATTTGAAGATTACAAGCCTCACTTTGGTTAAACCCTAGTTAATTTCCTTCCTTCCTTTGTCTCTCTCTCTCTCTCGTCGCTTCTCTCTCTCTCTATCGTGTTTTCTGTTTATTTTTACGTACAGGAAACAAGGGGAAGAAGCTAGATTCTGATTTTAATACTGCATTTTGCCTTTAAACCCTTCTACTTACAGCATTTACAAGTTTAGTCCTTTCAACACTAAATTCCTTATGTGGTAAATCCTAAGAACAAAATTTCCTTACAATGTTAATCCTTTTTGACTATTCTTTAACTAACTACATTACTTAAACATATTATACATTTAATATACATATTTTATAGCTTAAATAAGTAAACACATATTATAGTATTTAAAACTTACAAATTTAGGGGCGTTACATCTATGAATGAGCTCATCTCATTAGGATTGAGCCCTTAGCTCTCAATTCTCACTTCTTAAGACATGAGTTCTGTTGAGAACTGAGACACTGCTAGATTTGCTCAGAATACAAGTATTGTGCCGCTGTTAGAAGTACTACCACTGTTAGTAGTTGCCACTGCTAGTTAGTAGCTGCCGCTGTCAAGTAGTTTGTCTAACAGTGCCACTGTTAGTGTGTAGTTTGTATTTTGTATTAAGTACTCAACCACTGTTGATAATATACGAGTACTACCCCTGTTAGTGATATAGATAACCACTGTTGGTTAGATATAGTTGAATAGAGAGAATTATGGAATAGATATGATTCCATAATAGTTTGATTCTGTAAAGGACTCTATATGTTATAAATAGAGATCCTGTAAAACCCTAGAGGGTGACGAATTCATTCTAGTTATTAGCTTCAAGGTTGTAAACCCTAACACAAATTGTGTGTTCGTATTATTGTTAATAATATTGAAGCTTTTGGTTAGATATTCTGTTATATACAAGTTTGTTCTTCAAGTTATTAATAAACTATTCCGCAAGCTTATTAATAATCAATCAAAGTAATACATACTAAGATCTCTAGCTGGGATCATCAAGTGGTATCAGAGCTTGGTATTACTTTGATCTTGAAGAAGGTAATTAAATTTTGCAGCTTTTTCAACAAACAACAACATGTCTACTGAAACAATGGAAGGTATTCAAGCTACAAAAATCCCCATGCTCAAACCCGATGAGTTTGAGCTATGGCAGACTAGGATTAGACAATACATGTTGCTGACTGATTATATGATGTGGGAGGTGGTTACTAATGGACCAGTTTATACTAAGGATGCAGATGGTAAAAAGGAAGAAAGACCACCACCAAAGACTGATGCAGAGAGAAAAGAAAGAGCAACAGAGTGGAAGGCATTAAGTACTCTACTTTTGTCTATTCCTAATGAGTATCAAAGGAAGTTTGAAAACTGTGAAGATGCTCAGGTTCTTATGCAAGCAATTGTTAAGAGATTTGGTGGTAATGATAACACCAAGAAGAATAAGAGATCTCTTCTCAAACAACAGTTTGAAAACTTTGCAGGTGTAAAGTCTGAAACTCTGACTCAGACTTTTGATAGATTTCAAAAGCTTGTGGGTGATCTTGAGAATCACAATGTTAAGGTTGATAAAGATGATTTGAATAGGAAGTTTCTAAGATCATTAGGCACAGATTGGAATATGTATACTGTGGGACTTAGACAAAGTGCAGATCTTGAAGAAAAGGAGATTGAAGATCTATACAATGATCTGAGGAACTTTGAGCCTGAGGTGATGGCTCTGAAACAGTCCAATAGTAGCTCTAACAATGCTGCTTTTGTGTCTGTTGGTGAATCTGGTAGCTGTAGCACATCTGGTGCTAATGATAATATCCTGGAAGCCTTCTTTGCGAGTCATGTTAATTCATCATTAACAACAGAGGATTTGGAACAGGTTAATGAAGAAGATCTTGAAGAGATGGATTTGAGATGGCAGATGGCTATGATTACTATCCGGGCAAAAAGGTTTATGCAGAGGTCTGGGAACAGAAACTTCACTTACAAGAGAGATGGTGTAGCTGGATTTGACAAGAGCAAGGTGGAGTGCTTCAACTGTCATAAGATGGGACACTTTGCTAGAGAATGCAAGAGCACACAGGCTGGAGGATCTCAGAATGGTATTATGAGAAATAGTTCTGCTCCACAAAGAAGATTGGTACCTGTTCAGAACACCACTTCTGATTCATTGGTTGCACAAGATGGGATGGGAGGATTTGACTGGAGTGACCAAGAAGAGCTTGTAGTTCAGAATCAAGCTTTGATGGCTGTCACAGAAGAACCAGAGCCTTCAGACATTCCATATGAGGTACAATCTAAATTATGTTCTCCTGCATGTAAGAAAATGGTTAAATTTTATAGGGATCATAATCTGGTTGTGTGTAATGAATTAAAAGCTTGTGTGGAAAAGAGTCAACATTCAACTTTAGCCATTGAAAACTTAGAAAGACAGATAAAAGCTTTTGAAAAGAATGAATCACAATTTCACTTAGATATTAAATATCTGAATTGGGAAAAGAAAGCTTTACAAACAAAAGTTGATATGCTAAGTGCAAAGTTGGCTGAGGCAATTTCTGATAAAGAGTCAATAAAATTGAAAGTTGATGAATTGGAAAATGCTTCAAAAGGTGTTCAAAACTTAATCAAGTCTCAAATTCATGATAAATTAAAACTTGGATTATGTTACAACCTTAATGCTGTACCCCCACCTTATAATCATACTTACTTCCCATCTAAGCTTGAGTTTGACTTAGAAAAACTTAAGGTAGGTGTGTCTGAGGAGGTTAAAAAGGTAGATCCAGTTGTTAATTGTGCTGATAATGTGAATTTTGATAAAGTTGAGGTATCTGATTGGACTGAGGAAGATGAGAGTGATAGTGATAGCTCATCTAGTGGTAATTCTGTGGATGATTGTGTTAAGCCTATTACTGGTCTAGATTCTGAACTAAATAGTACTAAACTAGAAGAGGGTAAAAAGATGTTTGTTGAGAAAGCAAAGGCTCAGTTAGATCAAGTTAGAAAATCCAATAAATCTAGATCTGGTCTAGGTTATGTGCACAAAAGAGTTAATCCTGAATCAAAAGATAAGTCAAAAGATAAATCTGAATGTGAAAAGTGTGCATGTAAATCAAACAGGTCTGATTTAATTTCTGCAAATAATGCAAATAGATCCATTTCCAGGGGTAATCAGAGAAATTGGAACCAATTGGTTTCACAAAGGTTGGGTAATGGGTTTGAATGTATGAAAAGAAAGGCATGTTATATATGTGGCAGGTACAACCATACTCAACAGGACTGCTACTTCAATCCTAATAATAATAGGAACAGAGGTACAAGTCCATTGTTGAAAAACAAGCCAAACAGAGGCAAGGCTGCAACCACTGTTAATGATGCAGCAGTGCCACTGTATAAGGCTAACAGAGGCATGAACAGAACAGGGGAAGGCTTGGCCACTGCTAGGCATGCTACCTCTGCTAGTGTTAAGCATTCCAAAAGAATGTTTACACCAAGTAGAGCTACCACTGCCAGGCTTATCAATACCAATTTGAAAGTGACCACTGTTAAGCTTATTGCCCCTGTTAGGTCAAAAATTGATTGTTTTTGGAGACATAAAAATGAGTGTAAATCTGAAGTGTCCAAAACCAATGCAGCACTGAGATCAATCACTGTCAAAAGGGTTGATGTCAAATGTGCTCATGGGAAACCCAAAGCCAAATTGGTTTGGGTTCCCAAGAAAAACTAATTGTTTTTCTCATATATGTGCAGGGCAAGCCACCAAGCTTATGGCATATTGATTCTGGCTGTTCAAGACACATGACTGGAGACAGGAAAAAGCTACAGGACTTTAAAGCGTTTGATGGAGGAGATGTAGCATTTGGAAGCAATCCTAAAGGAGGTAAAATCACAGGTAAAGGTAAGGTAAAAAGCAGTAAGCTCACTTTCAATGATGTTTATTATGTTGAGCAATTGAGATACAATTTGCTTAGTGTGAGTCAAATCACAGATAAGCAAAATCCTGTATATTTCACTGACACAGAATGCCTTATACTTTCTGAAAAACTCAAAATACCTGAAGATAAGATTTTAATGAGAGTTCCAAGAAAGGATAATGTATACTGTAGTGATTTAAACAAGATGGAATCTCAAAATGTTAACTGTCTCATTTCTAAAGCTACTGTATCTGAATCTGAACTATGGCATAGGAGGATGTGTCACTTGAATTTCAAGACCATGAATAAACTTGTTAGGAATAAGCTAGTGAGAGGCTTACCTGAAAAGTTATTTGAATGTAGTGACCACTGTGTAGCATGTCTCAAAGGCAAGCAACACAAAACCTCTTATAAGACCAAGCTTGTGAATACCAATACCACTCCCTTACACCTGTTACATATGGATTTGTTTGGCCCTACCAATGTAGCTAGTCAAGGGAAGAAATCTTACTGTTTGGTAATAACTGATGATTACTCTAGAATGAGTTGGGTGTTCTTTCTTAGGACTAAGGATGAGACAGGTGAAATACTTAGATCATTCATAACTAGGATTGAGAATTCAACTAATCAAAAGGTTAAGATCATCAGGTGTGATAATGGGACAGAATTTAAGAATCATGAGATGAATAAGTTCTGTGAGGATAAAGGTATAGAAAGACAGTATAGTGCACCTAGAAAAGATGTAGACGTCTAAAGTTCTTTGTTATTCCTAAGGTTCTTGTAACCCCGATACTAAAGGGTATCCGTCATTATTATTATTAATAATATGATTAGGGATTTGGTTGATAACATTGTTCTTATTATTATTCTGCTGCAAATTATTATCATTGTTATCGTTGTATCCTAGATCAAAGACCTAAAAAGTCTTGAGCTTAAACGATCATACGTTTTCACAATTGACCCTAGATTTGTTCAGCTTTTATTGAATAATCAATTGTCAAATCTGCCAGCAGAGGATAGTGTGATTGTTAGTTCTACTCTATCTTTGAGGACTATTAAGGCTATGAATCAGTATCAGAATGCTTTTTCTAAGAAGGAAACTGCATTATTTTCTATAATGCTAGTTACTCCTTCTGCCACTGGTGGTGTATTACCAACACCATCTGGACCAAATGATGACAGACCAACAACACAAGTTGGTTCTGAACACACATCAGGAGGTGGCATCAAAAGAAAACAAGGGAACAAACAGCCTACCCAATCTAAAGCCAAGAAATCCAAGAAGGCTACACAGGCTATGGAGATTCCTGTTTCTCCACAGTCTCAGTCAACTGTCCCAACACAACAGGTGAACATACTTGATGAAAATGTTCATTCTGGAAGGGCTGCCACTACTGTTTCTAGCCCACTGGCAGGGCAGGATAGTGGTAACATTAATCAGACCCAACCAGAGGCAACTATGTTTGATGAACCTATGGGTGATGATTCAAATGTAGGTCCCAGTACCAATAACCAAGGGACATCTGCAGTGGCAGATGTGGGCAAGGATTCAACTAAGAGGTCACACTCTAATGTTGATGAGCCTAGTGATACTGATGAATTGACGATTTCCAATCTTGTACATGATATCAATAAACTGTGGAGCAAATATGAGAGGGAAAGGGCTTACAGAAAAGAGGCTCAACAGAAAATTCAAGCTCAGGATGAGTTAATTGCTAAGCAGAAGGAGATCATTGATCATCAGAAGGCAGAGTTGCTTGATGTGCAGAATAGATTGGTAATGCTTGAGGAGGCTGTCAACAATATTCTTCTACCTGCGAATAAGTTAAAGGAATCTTCAGGCAAGGGGGAGAAGAAAGCAGATGATGATGATGATGATGATGATGATGATGATGATGATGATGATGATGATGATTCACATGGACCTCATGATGATATGAGTGGAGCAATGATAAATATTGATGAGATGCATGATGATTCTGCAGCTACAGAGGTGCTTGAGCTTGATGATAATACAGTTGAGATGGATATATGTGAGCATAATGAGGCACAATCAGAAGACACTGTGGAGTTAGTGTTTGATGATAAAGATGATGATTATGTGCAGAGCAGGGATAAGGCTGAGGAGGAGCTCAATGTCTCTGATTATGTGATACATGAAAGTTTAGATGATGAGATGGTAAATGCTGCAGATGACAGAAGAATGGTGGTATATACTGGTGAAGATTCTTCTGAAAATGTTAATACAAGTGATGGTGCAGGAGCAGAGCAGACTGATGAAACAGATGAAACAGTTTATCAGGTATTTCCATTGAATAAAGGGTTGCCTGAGAAAGCTGCACTTAGATTATATTTTTGGGATGTGATGGGTGCTAACCTGGAAAATAAGAAAAGAGTCAGTTTCAGTGATAGGCCAGTGTATGAGGTGGTTGATGATGTTGAAAAAGAGATGAAAGAAGGAGAAGTTGAGATTAAGGGGGAGCAATCAAAGTCAATTGATGAAGAGAAGAAGTTGCAGACCTTTACAAGAAAGAAATCTATTCCCAGAAGAAAGCCAACTAATACTTTATCCCCTGTCAAAACTTCTACCACTGTTGTCACAATTTCAACCACTGTCAACCCTAACACTACCACTGTTACATCTACCCCTGTTAGTACACCAACACCTACCACTGTTGATACACCAATCACCACTGCTGTCATATCAACCCCTGCCACAACTACCACAACAACAAGACCAAGAGAGGTACCTGTTACAATAAGAGAACCAACTTCACCACTCAAGCCTGAGTCTAAATTGCCTGTGATTGATCCAAAAGACAAAGGTAAAGGAAAGTTAAAAGAAAAATTAAAAGTGAAAGAAATTAAAGAACCTCATCTTGAGTCTCATGATATGCTAAGGATGCAAGTAGAAGAAAGGGAAAGGTTGATAAGGAGAGCTACAGAAGCTAAAGCTGAAGAAGAGGGTGATGATGTTAAAATGATTTTGGATGATCTGAGTGTAGTGACTATTACACAGAAAGCTGCAGAGATTGTTAAAGAAAAGACTGCACAAGGATTAAAGCTTCCTGCTCAGAGAGTTCATGATTATTTAAAGAAGAAGAAAGGTAATGAAGAGGAAGAGTTATCTTCTGGATTTTTGTTGATGAAAAGGTCAAATGAGGAAAGGGCTAGAAAGAAAAAGCAAGAGGAATTAGCCAAGAAGAGGAGTAAACCTTTACCATATGCTGAAAGGAGAAGACAAATGATCAATGCTCTGTCTGATAATTATGCCCCAGCTAAAATTGTTAAAGGATGGAATATGCAGAAGATGGAACAGGCATATGATAGGTATATGGGAAGAGATGATGAGTGGACCAAGAAATTGGAAGAGAATAGGCATTTGAATGCATTGATGAAGGAGAAGAAAGAAAAGGCAGATAGGGAAATGGTAAAGTTTTTGAAAGAAGAAGAAGAAAGAAGAGAAAAAGCAGCTGCTGAGGCAGCAGAGAAAGCCTTAGAGGATAAGCAGAATGAAGTCAGAAGAAATTCATGGAAAAATCAGATTTCTAAAGACAATGTTATTCCTGACATTCCAAGATTTGATCCAGAGCTGAAAAAGAGAATCAAGATTCTGACTGATAGCAAGGAGATTTCTGAAGGACCAAGAAAGGCTAGAATTATAAATTGGGAAGGAGTAGCAATTGATTATGGTTTCAGAAAAATGATCCTTGAGATCAAGATTGAAAGGGAAAGAGGATTTGATGACCATGTTGGGAGTATGATTGATTTGCTCAGAATCTGTACAAGAGATGATCTTATGGAGTTGTATCAAGTGAGCAGAATCAGGAATAGAAAGAACTCTGAGGCTGTGATTGAAAGACAAATGATGGAGTTATTGCAAAGCATGTTTGAACCAGCAAGCATGTATCACTTATTCTTTCACTGTCATCAAAGGGTTATAACCTGGAGATATTTTGCCAGAGCTGGAGTACACATGGTAGTATTTAACAATGGGCAGGTGATCTACATGTTTGATGATCGACACTATGTGCTGGGAACAGGGCTGCTGAATAGATTGGTTGATTTGAAGTTATCTACAACCATCATTACTGAAGGAGCTTACAGAGCTTTATACATGGTGTTCAATCAACTGCATAAGAGGCAAACGATGAAGGAGATAGAAGAAGAAAAGAAGGATTGAAACTTGAATCATTACTCTGAATGATCAAGTTTAGGGGGAGATTGTTGAGAACTGAGACACTGCTAGATTTGCTCAGAATACAAGTATTGTGCCGCTGTTAGAAGTACTACCACTGTTAGTAGTTGCCACTGCTAGTTAGTAGCTGCCGCTGTCAAGTAGTTTGTCTAACAGTGCCACTGTTAGTGTGTAGTTTGTATTTTGTATTAAGTACTCAACCACTGTTGATAATATACGAGTACTACCCCTGTTAGTGATATAGATAACCACTGTTGGTTAGATATAGTTGAATAGAGAGAATTATGGAATAGATATGATTCCATAATAGTTTGATTCTGTAAAGGACTCTATATGTTATAAATAGAGATCCTGTAAAACCCTAGAGGGTGACGAATTCATTCTAGTTATTAGCTTCAAGGTTGTAAACCCTAACACAAATTGTGTGTTCGTATTATTGTTAATAATATTGAAGCTTTTGGTTAGATATTCTGTTATATACAAGTTTGTTCTTCAAGTTATTAATAAACTATTCCGCAAGCTTATTAATAATCAATCAAAGTAATACATACTAAGATCTCTAGCTGGGATCATCAAGTTCTTAGCTCATCTCTCCAATAAGTAAGCTCATCTCTTCTTCAGTTATGAACTCTCAGCTCCCATTTAAGTGAGTTCATCTCACCAGTCTTGAGCCCTCAGCTCACCTCTTCATCTACGAGCTCTTGGCTCATGACTTCAGCAACGAGCCCTCAGCTCACCTCTTCAGTTACGAGCTCTTGGCTCATGACTTCAGCAACGAGCCCTCAACTCACCTCTTCAGCTATCAGCTCTTGGCTCATGACTTCAGCAACGAGCTCTCAGCTCATATATTCAATGAGTGAGTTTTCAAGCTTATCTCTTCAAACTTTTTTCCGCAAGGACGTGTTTCCCTTGCGACGAGTGGCTGCACACCATAAAACCTTTAAACAAGGTCGGTTATGTAACATCCTCGAAGTGGACCTAGTTGTTTTATATTATTTCTTGATTTAAATTATTATTTAAATGTGTTTGGAAATAATATTGTCTGAATTAGGTGAAATAATTGGAATAGGAGTCAAATATTCCAATGTGACAAGTAAATTATTGATTGTTGTAAATTAATATAGTTGACGGAACAATAGAAGGTTTGGACTCGCAAATGGTTTTCGGGTTCCAGACAATAGATTGAGATGGGGTATTAAATTATACCCGTATAATTGAAGGCGGTTGGGTGGACCGACTATTTATTCACTTTCCTTTTTAGGAAAGTTATTTTCTTTCCAAATTTAGAAACCTAGAACTAAAATCAAGAAACTTAAATCAAAGATTGAAACCAACTTGAGCTGTGATCTTGATTCAGCTTCAACATCTAATTCCTTACCATCATCATAAGCAAAAGTAAGTGTTCTTGCTAATTTACATGAATTTGATTTGATTGATTTGATCAAAATCATGCTAGTGAGGTGATTTGATGTTAGTAACTTGTTACAACTATTACATGATGTTCATGTGATGTTATTTGCTGTTTAAAGATTGTTGTAAACGGATTTTGAGGATTTTTGTTATAAATCCGTGGGTTAGGTTTTGATCAGACGCAGGTTTGCTGGGACGAAGGGAGTACCCGGCGGGTACCTCCCTTACCCGGCGGGTATGAGCGTTTGGTTGAGAAGCCGGCGGCTTCTTTGGCTAGCCGGCGGCTTGTGTAGTTTTTCATAAAATCGGCGGGTATAAATCCTAACCGGCGGCTTGTGTAAGCTTTAAAACTCGTTTTAGTTATGTTACCACATTTGGTAATGTACCCGGGGGCTAGGTGGTATGAGCCGGCGGGTAGGACCTGAAAGCCGACGGATTCAGTTGTTTTGTTGAGTACCCGGCGGGTACTTGTCTTACCCGGCGGGTAGATACCAATTCCAGCAGTTTTTGTGTTAAGTTTAAATACTTATAGGTTATGGATATAACTTGATTATGATATGTTATATCTTGTGATTAGTTGCATGTTTATACATGAAATGGTATAGAGTGGTTGGGTACCATTTGATTATTAAATACCATTTGATGATTGTTTATCATGATTAAAGTGGTATGTTGTATAATGAACTATTGTAACATGTTATATGATTATAACATAGGTTTATTGTTGTTAATGAGTTACTAACTCATTGTTTATTGATTGTATTATCAGATGTGGAGAAGGCTCAGTAACATTAGACTTCTGAGCTTGCGGCTGAGGTGTCGGTGAGTGGATCTGTAACCTCAGTGTGATTTAGTTGTAATGATTTGATTACAACAAGTAATTATAGTATTACTTTGATAGAATGTGTTGCTTTGAAATAGATTGCCATGTTAGTTTGGTTGTTAGCTTACTGGGCTGTTAGAGCTAGTATGTAAGAATCTGAGGTCAACTTGATTGGATGGTTGGACTTGGTTGTTGTTATAGACGACAGGAGATCTAGAAACTTGAAATGTTGGTTTAAAAGATCTAGGTCGTATGTGGTTAACAACAAGTCATCGGTAATTCTGTATAGGCCAATACAGATGATTGATAAGTGTTCCTTGAGTACCATACCGGTATAAAGGTATCTCAAGAACCACCGATCCTCATGATGATTGACTGTTTATTGTTATTTGATGTAAACAGATTGTTGTGCTAAGTTGGACTGTTGCTTATAGTTTCATTCACTTAGCGTTATGCTAACCCCACCACAGTCCTTCCTGCAGGTTATAATTGATGGGACATATTGGGAGGGGCAGGAACTTATTGGAAATGATGGAATGTTTGACAGGCTTTTACTCTGATGTTAGTTTGATAACTAAAGATATGTTTTGAATTATATAACACCTAGTTGTTGAAATATCATGTATTTAGTTTGAAAAGGTTTATCTACTTTATTGGGTAATGTAAAGTTTGGATACATGATTTGAAATCTACGCTTCCGAGTCACAATTATTATTATAATTGTTTATTAAAACAAGGGGTGTTTTAAGTTGGTATCAGAGCAATAGTTTGGGTGAATTGGACATGATAGGATGTTCAATCCTAAACTGTGATTGTGTTGAGTCAAACATTCCAGTGGGTGTAGGATTAGCTGATGTATGAGAAAGTAGTTGGTTGGATATGTACTAATCCATAACAAGTTGTGAAGTTGTTGTTTGATTGCAGAGATAGAGGAATATGAGAATCTGATGGATATTCTCATTGATTCCTCAACATTCATTGGTTTAAGATTGCCAGGTTATCTTCGATAAGCCTATGTTAATCTAAATTAACTTGAATCGTTTACTTTGTTATGATAAGTAAGCATTATTGTGAAGTTAATTGAGTCAGACAGATATGATTCCCCAGTTTTGAGTCAACTAATGATTTCTATATGTTGACATGAGGATTGAATTACTAAATGAGATGTTCATTGTTGTGATTATTTCTGATTGAATTGAAAATGCAGAAATGTGTTTAAGTAAGTAGAAAAAGAGTTGATTAAGGTTTTAACAGGAGTGACGTTAGAACCTAAAAGTGTCTATATTGGTGAGACAAAATAATTGATAGTATTATATTAGTAAGGTGTGATTTAAATCCTTGTTAATGAATAATGTGTCATTTGAATTGAGAATGACTGTTATTGGAGAAAATATGTGTTTATGTGACTACTTGATATGTTATGATTGTAGTTAAACAATTGATTTAAACCCAGGTGGATAGGTTTACGAGAAATGTGGAGTATGATAATATTAAATTGATTGAGAAAGTGGTAGATCTTTTTGGTCAATTGTGAATTAATAAATGAAATGTTTTAGAGTAACATGATTGAGTAAACATGTTGTGACATTGATGCTTGATAGTATAGCATATGTCAAAGTAATGATAATTAAGTAATTATGATGTGTCCTGAATTTTGGAATAAATAGGGACATTGATTAGTATAAAGTGTTGAATGAAATTCAATATGAATAAATACATACTAGAAAAGAATTGTATGTATGTGAGATAGCTTGCATATATAAAGTTGAATATGTAAGTAGCAAGCTGATTTTCAGTATGTATCAGCTGTTAGAAACTATTAAATGGATTTTAATTAAATTAAAATCATGATGTATTTAGTATGTATAAGATGAGAGTAAATCACCTTGATAATTATAATATAGAGTAGCCTGAGAATAGAGTGTGAGGAACATAATCTTGCAACGCCTGATCACCGTTGTTATATTATGTTGTGTCACATGAACTTGTTGAGGCTACTAGTTATAAAAGAAATGTAATGTGATTAGGGAAATTGAGTATAAAAGTGTGCTAAACTGTTTAATAGTTGTTTTGCTAAGAAAACAATCAGTTGGTAGGATTGTGACATTTAGAGACTGTAAATGTGTAAGTGTAAAAAATACTTGTCATTGATAGATGTTTTGATGATCAACATAAATGACGAGTTTGATTTTATTGAATATGTAAAGTTGTGAGTGTATATGAGACTTGCAATTGTTAAAAGTCCAGAAGTATGAAATCATGCTAGATGATGTTACTTGTTGATAAACGCTCAAAAGTACTATATTTTAGTAGTATTTTACCCCTATTCTTGAATGTTTTTATTGCATTTTGTTTAGAATGGATATTGATTTCGTTCATATTTGCAATTAGATGTGGAAATGGAGCGTTTATGGAAAAGGAACGGAAAACAGTCAACAATCAAGCTAAATGATGCATATTTGAAGAATAATGAGAAGCCGAAGTCGAAGAAAAGAAGAAGTGAAGAAAAGTAAAGAAATCGGCTGGAAAAAGCATCCATACGCCGTATGGAATCCATACGCCGTATGGATCGCTGCAGTGGAGGCCCAGGTTACGCGGACTTGGGCTGGGCTTGAAATCAATCCATACGCCGTATGGAAATCCATACGCCGTATGGATCAAAATTCCAGGAAGTATAAAAACGCGTTTTAAACCTTATTTCGTGAGTTTTGCAAGGGTTTTCGATTTCTTTCGGTTTCAGACGACTTCTAGGGTTTATATTACGAATTTTAGGAGTAGTTTGGAGGTACGAAAGCTTAGGATCGAGGATAATTCGCTCTAATCTTTCGTAGTTCATCGTTAATCGATTCAGTATACTTCGTTTCTTTATTTTCATTGAAGAATTTGTTATAATGAATCTGAATATTTCTGTTTTGATGATGGATTGAATATTAATGTGATTGTGTAGTTGATTTAATTTAGATTATGATTATTGAACGATTATAATTGCGTATTGAATAAGCTATTTGATTGAAAACGGTTATATTGCTTGTGGACACTTGTTTGTTGGTGACTAGTTATTATTGTTGCTTCACGTGGTTAATAATGTTGATGAGATTGAGTTCCTTTAATGTTATTAGCTATTGATGGTCATAACATTAGGGTTTTGAACTATCACTAAATACGTTAAGTCTGATAGGTCGAGTATACAATAGTATTCTACTTTAAAATGAGAAGACAATAAGTTAATTATTGGGTATTGTTGAGTCATACCAAAAGAGTTAATTATAATGCGTTGTGAATGTTTGATGCATAATTTAGGGAAAGGCACACAATTGACTGATCATCTTGTGACATTGGAACCAGTGTTTCATGTTGGACCCTAGATTATAGGAATTAGTTGGACCCGAAACGTTAGCTAGTTCATATTCGACTTAGTATTCATTGAAGAATTTGGTATTAAGTTGATCTAAAAGAATCACAATTAGATAATCAATACGTAATAAATCGGGATATATGAATCTAAATGACATTAACTATACAATTACTTATTCCTTTCAATTAGGATTTGTCGTTATTATTTATTTATTATTTTAATTTAAAGTTTTATTTACGTTTGTTTATTTTAATTAAATGTTTTCTAAATTGTTCGTACGGAACTAAAACGCCCCCCTTATTTACTGTTTTCTAGTTAATTGTTAATTTCTATTTTAAATATTCCACCTTTTCCCTGTGTTCGAACTTGACTTACCAAATCTATATTTACAATTGATCGGGTATTCTTGCCTGGTTGCTTGAAAGTATTTATTAGGTATTTCTATTTATAAATTATAAAACAAGACGCGCTTTCACTAGCGACATCAAGTTTTTGGCGCCGCTGCCGGGGAAAGCGGTTGTGTTTATTTAAATAGAGATTAATAATTGTTAGTTCTTTCTTTTTAAAAGTAACTTTTGTTAAACGAGTTTCAGCAAAGTTGTTTTAATAAGTTTAATTAAATCTGCAAAAAAGTTTTTAATACATCACCGGTTGAAACTGATTATCTTTTAATTGGTTAAACTTTTGGGGTTTTAGTTTCAACCGGCGGATGGAAATCCGTCCGCCGGTTGGAGTTCCAATTATTTAAGATTGTACACGTTATTTAAGTTTTGTTTATCTTGTGTGAACTAACTTGTTTTTCGTTAGTGGTGTTTTGTATTTTCAGATTTATTTTTATTTAGGTTTGTCCAATGGCGAGGAGTTTTGAAAGTGATGCAAACAATTACGATCTGGTTGGTATATATGATTATGAGAGTTTGGAGTCAAGGGTAGAAAGTGAAATTCCATCATTCACTCATTTAGGTCGCAAGGTTGTTCCTATCACATCTTCATGTGAAGAACTATTGGGTGCAATTGCTAATGTGAGATGGGACATTCATTTTACAGCTGAACTAATCAGGATATCCCATGTTTATTTCTCCGACTATCAACTGGCACTAGTACATAACTTACTAGATAGTGCAGAAGTGGAAAGACAATTCGGGGATTCTCAGCAGTTTCTGGATGATCTTTTAGATTTTGAGGAATCAATAACATTAAGGATCGAAGAGGAGAAAGTATTCTGTGCCAATCAAAAGAGGCGATATGTTGAGATTTACGAAATTTTAAGACAACTTTAGTTTCCTTATTCGGCTAAACAGGCTGCATGTCTTAGTCGTATGGTTAAAGCTTGTTATGAGTTAACAGGTCATCCAACTTCTGAAGCTGATAAGGAATTTTTAGCTGGTTTAAAGGATCTGGTTCAATTGTTAAAAGTAGATGATCATCTTAAGGATGAGACACCTCATTGTTTTGTAGTGAGTAACACTATTCACTATCACATGAATAGAATGGTTGAACAGTTAGATCGTCTTGCTAAGGAAGAGGAAGGAAGACCACGCCCGGATTTTGTTCACCCAACTGGTGAAATTGATTTAGTAACATATCTAGTGGCGAATATGAGAGAGCTAGTAGATGAGACTAAGATTCTGTACCCAAATGAACATTTCCACTATGGAATGGTGGAAATCTACATGAGATTTGTTGAGATATTCAGGAGTTCAGGGTTGTGTTTTAACAGACTTCAAGAGCAAGTTTTGGGTGAGATTGAAAGCTTAATCAGAAGTTTGAAGGAAGCTCCATTGATGAGCAAGCATCATCAGATTGGAGAGTCATGTTTAGAATTTATTGGTGAGCTTGAGGATGACAGTCCGGAGCGAGAGGTTAAGTTAGTTGGTAATGATGAAGTATGGGATGAAGAAGGAGAAGTAACTAAGTCAGTATTGAAGATTAGCTGGGATTTAATTTATCTGCTTCCTGTGGTTAACGAGCATTTGGCAAATTTTCCAACTTTTGGTCATGGGATCATTAACATCATTCCCATAATCACTGAGAATTTCCTTGCTATCTATCCGAATCAGTGATTCTAATCCCTTTTTATATTCCTTATGCTATTGGATTGTTTCTAACATTTTGGTTTGTTTTGAATTATGTTAGACTTTTGATTGTCTTGGATTTTTGTTTTTGAATGCGTGATTTGAATATTAGTATTATTTTGAATATTTTTCTTTTTAATGTTTCTTAATTATTGTTATTTATTTTATAGTGTGGAATTGTGAAGATTTTTGAAGTCGTGATTATCATCCAGGTTTGAGATTTAATTATAATAAGTTAGTGGTGAATTTGGGTTAAAAATTGGGTTGAAAATCGTTTTTGAAAAAATTATGATTTTTCAATCCATACGCCGTATGGATTGATTGGGCCGCTGGACCAGGCCGTTGACTGGGTTTAATGAGTTGACCTTGGCCTATTTAATCCATACGCCGTATGGAATCCATACGCCGTATGGATCAAAACTGCAGAAAAACCGCCAGCAGCCCTTTCTTCTTCATTTTTCATCAAAAACCCTTTTTCTCAAAAACCACCTACGGTTTCCACTACCACCACCCCCAAACGGAAATTCCGGCCACGCATTCATCGCCATTTTTGCATATTTGTGTTACACGCACTTTCCTCTACAAGGTATAACTTCCCGTTTTCATTTTCGTTGGTTAAATCGTTCGTTTGGAAGTTAGGGTTTATGATAGAATTTTGGGTATTTCGGATATGCGTATGATTATTAGCATGTTTTGATTGATTTATGTTCTAGTTGCTATATGCATTGCAATGTTATGTTCGTTTTTCTATTGAATTGCATATTTTGTGTTATTCGAATTATTCGTTAGTAATGATAAAATGAGAATATGAGTTGTACTCAATTATGCTATGTTTTAATTTAGTGCTTATTAATTTTCTGACCACATGATGATTAATGCAATTATTTGTTTGGTACACAAGTGTTTGTGATTACGGTTATGTGATAAAGTGTTATTTTGATTAATTGTGTTACAATAATTCATTTTGAGTTTGTATGAATGTTTGCTAGTTGCTAATACTCGAGTTTAGTGATTGTGCAATTTCATATATTCTTAATGGTACAAAGTTATTATAATACATTTAATTAGGCAATTGTCAGGGATATTTAATTAAGTATATACATGTATGCATATTGAGTAGTTTTTGTTTAAATTGCAATTTAAGTTGATGAAATTGGTTTTTGCGGTAGTTTTAGTGATAGTCCCTTGCTTGCCTTGGATCTAATCAGATCGTATGATTAATTGCTTGTGCGGAAATCAAACAATCAATATATGAATGTATTAATCGAATCAAACACGATTTCTATAAGCTTTTGTATATATATTCACACTTGAATCGTAAAGCTTTACAAACCACAAAAACGTTTTTCTCCTCTCCTTACTCTCTGATTTCGGCTCTCTCTCTCTTCACAAAGGCTAACCCTAAAACTGAATATTAACTCGCTATTTATATCGACCTTATTGGACCCTGCGACGTTAGGCCCAACGTCGCAGGCCAGGCCCAATGCGACGTAGCCCATGTCGTCGCAGGCCCAATTACAATGTCACCATTCTATATAATTACATTTTGTTGACACGCTAAACACTATACATACGCAGACTAATTGACTTTGACAATTACAATAGTTTGACCAACTGACTGACACACAAAATGCACCAACAAACTCCCCCTTGTCATCAGCTTGGTCAAATAAGTCTTCAATTAGTCTTCATCAACAAACTCTTCACGTCTTTGACAATCAGAAACTCCCCCTCTGAGATAGCATGGTCTTCAAAGAAATCTTGATATCCAAATTCATGTGACTGACACAAATTTATCATACAATAAGATCTTCAAACTCAGTGACCATCTCTCAATCATCAGCAGCTTCTCCGATAGAATTATCTTCATAAACTTTGGAGAATAGCTGACATCCTTTACATCTTCAATATTTGACTTTAACAAGATATGTGATGTTTGAAGAAAATAACATAGAAATAAAATCTTTTTGTATTTTCCTTATAAATGAAAAGTAAAGAACGAAGATTAAAATAAATTGGGGATAGGATTGTTTTAAGTCTGCTTAGGGATCATATCAGGCCAACATGCAATTATTAGGGAATAGTAAGTGTTATTTCGATCATCAGTATATTTGTCCACTTTAAATTTACTTGACATATTTAAAGCACCTTTTATAAAAATTAGTTCAAGACGATCATCGGTATTGTTTGTCCACTTAAACATGTTACATCCGTCTTTGTGAGCTAACCTTTATTGTTAGTATGAATATTAATTTTGAGAAACATATTATATGATATACTGATAAACTTTAGTAAAACAAACACTGCATATTCACACAAGGTAGAGATTACAAGACCAAGTTTATCTCGGTTTTCTCGTAACATACACTTGATATTTATATTTAGGCATACATCAAACTGATTATGAAGATACTAGTGGCCCCAGATCTGTACTTAGTACAACAGAGGGTCCCTTAGTATGAACATAACAAGTTTGAGACTATTTGCATAACTAATGGATTCTGGTCTGTACGTGAGTACAACAATAGTCACCATTAGTTAGGCTAATAATCATACTATTACTATATGCCAATTTTGCACTTACATAATAATTATGACAGCGTATGATAGTACTTCCATTTATCAATTAAGACTTATGTCATACATCATATAACATTTTTCACAAAGTAATAGACAAGTTATATTATTACTTCTTACTCACTCACAAACCGGTGTGTACCATGCCTACCAATACATCATATGATGAAGCTAATGTTTATAAAAGATGTGTTAAATATACCAGATAAACCTACTGACACATCAAACATAAACCTTAAAATTTCCATTTTTATGCATGTCACCCGATGTACTATCATATCCCAAGTTGTTTACAGACACAACCCATCATCTTTTCAAGACTTAAGAATCTTGCTGTTCACATTTCTGAATTAAATAATCAGAATTTTTAATATTCAGAATTACTCCCCCTGAACAGCAAATTCTTATATCCAATCCAAAAATACTCCCCTTAAACATTAAACATATTTTTGTAATTTTTAATTGAATAAATTTCGCAACATTGCATTTCTTTAATACTAAAAAGTATAAAGAATGGCTGTTGCATTACTAACAAAATTTAAAAGAAAAGTATCAAAATCACATATCAAGTCAAATCAAATGCCTGTTATCACTTTTACCACCTCGTAACATCGAAAATCTCATCCAATCACAATCATAAATAATCACACACAACCACCTTGAAAACAATCTTCCAACAAATATCCACATCCTTGCAGTCACAAAAATATTAGCTAATAACAACCTGACTGTACCACCACAAACAATTAAACGTTAGTACTTATGGGACACCCAAGCCTTGATAGACTTGGGTTGTCCATGGTCATCCATAATCATCACATCAATGAGTTTATGATATTTTAAAAACTCAGAAGATTTCATTGATGCATTGTCTGTGGATTTAGGTTTCCAAACCTTTGTAGGTTCAGATGAGTTGTTTTCAACAATGTTGTGCTGTTGAACTTGAGGTTTACTAGGCACAACTTTGTTTACTCTAGCCATAGGTTTTGGAGAAGAGGATGCATATCTTGATATAGGCGAATACGAAGCACGCCTAGAAAACGATTTTGAATAAGAATTCCTAAAGGAGGAAGTTCTTGGCATCCCTCTACCAAACCTATCTAGGGATAATAACCGACAATCCCTAATAATATGGCCCTGTTGACCACAACGATAACAAGAACGTCTCTCAACATAAGATTGATTCCAATGAGTTCCCTCAAATCGTTTCGGTGGAGGACAATACACAGAAGGTCTATGACCAGGAACATTTGTTGAACATGCACTCTTAGGAGAACATGTTGAAGTAGATGTTCCTGAGGTTGAGTTAGTTGATTTTGAAGGTTTATTCTTTTCAGATTTATCAACTTCAACTTTTGAGGATTTATTGTCAACCTTAGCTTTGCCTTTGCATGTAAAACAATCATCATTTTCAGTTGTAATGATGAAATTTTCAGGTTTGACATTTATTTTCTCAACCTTAATGGTAGACTCTTCAGGTATATCTTCTACCTCAACGACCTCCTCAACACGAACTGGAGGTGTACTATCAGACTTAACAAAAGTAGGCAAGGGATACTCTGTCCGTTTAGTTTTCTCCTTTGCCTGCCTTTTGGGATTGGATGTAGCTTCTTTAGACTTTGTAGCTGACCATGATGAGTAGTCAGCCACAAGTTCTTCGGTGCCTTCCTTAACAGGCTTAGGATAATAGTTAGTGGGAGGTGGATACCCAAGTCCCGCTTTACTTTTATCTGTCCTCATCTTGTCAACCATTTCATCGAAGAGTTTATGAGAATTTGAGAAATTCGTGATTCCCTTTTTAAAATTGTCAGACTCAGACTTTAGCTCAGAAAGTTCTTTATTCAAAAGTTCCATTTCTTTAAGATAGCTATTAATAGCATCCTGTTGGCTAAAAACTTTAGACTTGTATTTTTCAGTGTCTAACTTATAAGCCTCAATTTGTTTTTCATAAAGAAATTCATTAGCTTTCAAAAACTTGTTTGACTCGGTGAGTTTAACAACTTTTTCTCGCAACTCTAAATTGTCATATTGATAATTCTTAAGAGATTCAGTCAATGTTAAACAAGAAACACAGTTTATGGGTACCTTAGGTTCATCATGTACCGCATGTATCTTTGCCAAAAGCGCACTGTGTTGAACCTCTCCTTCAAGTGCACTAAAATCAAACACTCCCTGGTTAAACACCACCAACGCCTGTGATGTTGAATCTTTCTCTGGAGTCTTGGGAGCTGAAGGTGTAGTGAAACCAGATGATGGATATCTTTCTTTTTCACACTCCTTAGCAAAGTGTCCATAACTCTGACAGTTCTTGCATTTCACTTTGCTTTTATTAAAACCAAGACCTGTATCACCATCGTCATCCAGGTCCTTTTTGCCCGTTCTCTGAAGAAATTTCTTAGTTCTTTGGGTTATCATGGCCATGCTCCATTTGATGTCCATTTGCTCGAGATCATCAGAGTCGATCTGTTCAAAGTCTTCCTCAGTGAGCTGCAGAGTACTAGCCTTCTTGGAAAGAAAATTCTCATACGAATTGATGAAAGCTGCAAAGATTGTAGCATGATCCTCAGTAGCCTTTGAAGGAGCTGTTTGAGAAGTATAGGAAGCATATGAAGTGCTACCAGAAGGAGATGTAGCTGACTTGGAATTAGATCTGGAAGTTTCATTGAGACTAGGATTTTGAGTGGAAGCCGCTGACATCTTTTCTTTCTTCTTCATGTCAAGAGCATCAGCCTGTAACTTTCTGATGAGTTCTTCCAAATCCATGATTTCAATTTCTGGATCTTGTTCCAAAATCTCCACATTGGTAGCCCAGTCCTTAGGTAATGCCCGTAATAGCTTCTTATTTACCTCTCCATTATTAAGTACTATTCCTCCATCAGCCACTTCATCTACGAGTTGGGAATATCTTTTGAAGAGTGCTTCTAAAGATTCATTTGATAGTAAATCAAATGTGTCAAACTGTTTCTTGACAAGTTCCACTCTATTTCTCCTATATTTTTCATATCCACCACATCGTGTTTCAATTGCATGCCAGAGGTCGTATGCAATAACATAATGTTTAAACATTTGTTGAACTTCCTTTGATAAGCATTTGACAATTGTTGAATAAGTTCTCCTTTCGGTATCGAATGCTTTTCTTTCCTCTAGTGTCATGCCAATGTAAGACTTTTGTGGTGATACTCTTAAATTCTTTGTTCCAACTACTGGTCTTTCATATCTTTCAACCAATGAGTTCCACATATCTGGATCATTTTCAGACATAAAGGCTTCGAACTCAAATCTCCATGTAGCATAATCAGTATCATCTGTAAGCATGGGGGGTTCAATCTCACTAACAGCTCCACTATAGCAACGCATATGAGCTTTAGAAGACATTTTCAAACCAGAAAGGTATTTGGCCTCTTGCGACTTTTCCCTCCAATACTGAATTCGAATAATTTTGACGACTACCCGAGTATAGCGAAACTTTTCCGACACTAAAATGAAGCAATTCTAAGCCTAAAAACAAAATTTGAAATTACAAAATTTTTCGCGTTTTTCCCGCCAAAATTTCGTCCGAAAACGTCAAAAACTGGCCGGGTAAAATGAAACTTTTTCCAGACTAAAATTGAACACTTTTAAGCCTATGGAAAAAATTTGAAAACGCAAAATTTTTCCGGAGATTCCCGCCAAAAAACTATTTTTTTTTTTTTTTTTTTTTTTTTTTTTACGAATCTAGAACGAGGTTAATGTCGGAGAAAAATAGCAACGTCGCAGAAGTCCGATGACTCAATTAAGAATCGAAAATGCGACGTAGCGTCCTACGTCGCAGTCCAACGTCGCAGAGCCTAGCGACGTCGCAGCCTACGTCGCAATAACCACTTAAGGTCAAAATAACGACGTCGCAGGTAACGTCGCAACTCTACGTCGCAAAATCAGTTACGTCGCACGCGACGTCGCACGTGACGTCGCAGGCTACGTCGCACAGTCGGGCTGCAGCGACCAAAAACCCCAAAAATCGAAAATTTTCGAAACCCTAACGAAATTTCGAAATCCAAACGTCGAAATAACCCAAAAACAATTCCAGAAATCGATTTCTTCAAGCAAACTAACTCAGAAACGAAGATTAATCAATTAAACCTTTGCGAATCAAACCAAAAACGTTCAAAATAACGATCCGAAACCGACGAATCCTTGATTCTACGGCTCTGATACCAGTTGATAGTCCCTTGCTTGCCTTGGATCTAATCAGATCGTATGATTAATTGCTTGTGCGGAAATCAAACAATCAATATATGAATGTATTAATCGAATCAAACACGATTTCTATAAGCTTTTGTATATATATTCACACTTGAATCGTAAAGCTTTACAAACCACAAAAACGTTTTTCTCCTCTCCTTACTCTCTGATTTCGGCTCTCTCTCTCTTCACAAAGGCTAACCCTAAAACTGAATATTAACTCGCTATTTATATCGACCTTATTGGACCCTGCGACGTTAGGCCCAACGTCGCAGGCCAGGCCCAATGCGACGTAGCCCATGTCGTCGCAGGCCCAATTACAATGTCACCATTCTATATAATTACATTTTGTTGACACGCTAAACACTATACATACGCAGACTAATTGACTTTGACAATTACAATAGTTTGACCAACTGACTGACACACAAAATGCACCAACATTTAGGCTAAACCTTTATGGTGGATTATTCAATTTTAAGCCGAAATGCTGCCGAAATTTTTAATGACCTTTTTTGCAATTAACTGCTTATTTAGTATTATTAACAATTGTCTTGTTTAGCAGTTATCATGTCTAACAGGAGAGCACGAGGAGGTGAGACTTTGGGAAACCCATTGATTAGATCACATAGATACCTCACTTTTCATGGGTCATATTCTGAGACTGCTAGGATGCAGTTTAGAGATCTTCTGGCTTCCAATGTTGGCCAGTCTATTGAGGTGTTTGATGCTGTTAACTGGAATGTTTTAGAGCATGTGATTGCTAGAGAGGGGTTTACTAATGGTGCTGAAGCCATTAGGAATTTACTGGCTATTCCATACGCATTAGAGGATGGAAACATTGGATTTGTTTCCTATGCTTGGTCCCGGTTATTCGGTATCAGGGAGGATATCTACAGAGAGTTGGTTGTAGAGTTTTACAGCACTTTTAGGTTTGATGCCAGGTCGACCCAATGGACTGAGTATTCCATTTTCTTCCAGCTAGGGGGACAGCCCAGACAGATGACCTTGGTTCAGTTTGCTTTGGGTTTGGGGCTTTATGAGCCCAATGAGCTGGATAACCCTCACTTTCTAGACCACATTTCTGCAGGTGCTGTGAAGAAACTCACTGATTTGGAGATTGAGCAGGAGTGGCAGTTTATTGCCCAGGGTGCTTATGGTAGTTCGACACCTTCTTACACGCGTATTCGAGATACTCGTCATCGACTCATTCACAGATTGTTGACTTACACCATTGTGGGTCGTAAGGAGGGGCCTGAGAAAGTTTCGAGGCCTGACTTGTTTTATTTGAGTTCGATTATCAGGAAGAGGTTAGTAAATGTACCTTGGAGGTTGGCTAAGTGGATGTCGAAGAGAGCTACTGGTACTAGAGATGGTAGTAGTTTGTGTGGAGGTCACTTTGTTACTCGACTGGCGAGATACTTTGGTTTGGCTACTCAGGATGAGATGGGCTCTTGTACGATTGTTCAGCCTAGTATGGGCTGGTTGACTGCACGCCGGTTAGAGGCGTTTGCTCTCATTGAGCCATGCACCACGTATGGTGGTCCTGCAGAGATGTATTACTGGGTTCCGATTACTCCGGTAGGACAAACTTTGCAGTCGAGGCAGGCTAGGGCTAGAGGAGATACGAGTGGCAGTGATAGAGGTCGAGGTAAGGCACGAGGTCGTAACAGAGGGTATGCTACAGAGTTTGATCAGTTGTCTCAGCAGATGCACCAGATGCAGTTACAGCAGACTCAGAGATTTGATCAGATACATTTGATGCAGAGACATCATTTCCATCAGACCAGTGCACACTTGGACTACCAGGATGGACTGTTTGAGCAGCTGTTTGGTCAGTTTCCTTCTGGACCAACGTATCAGCCATTTCAGTACCAGATGCCACCTGAGTTCATGCCACGACCACCACCACCATCGCAGTCAGAGTATGGAGCGCCTTCTCACCAGTACCGGTACCGCCAGGATGACGACAGTGATTAGGATGATGTTCATCCTATTTGGTTTATGAATCCAGACACTATTATTATTATTGTTTTATTATTATTATTATGACTGTTTTTATTTTTTAGTTTTCTTAATTATGTTGGATTGGTAATTTTAGGACTTGGTAGTAGTTGTTTTTAATTAGGATATTTTAATTTGGTATTATTTACTTATGTTTGTTGGTTGTTCTCTCATAATTGTGTTGTGAGTACGTGTCATGCTGGCAGTAAGTTCAGCGCAACGAATAATTGAATCGCGAGGATGTGGGAAATTCGTATCATCCTTGTCATTAAACTGCACACTATTCCAGGGGAGTTTTTCTGTTCTAAGTTCTTTTCTCTTTTTCCCGTTTTAAATATTTCATTATTTGTACAACGAGGGCATTGTACATCTTTAAGTGGGGGATGGGAGAGAAAAGAAGTTTAATTTCCACATAATTGTTCTGTTAAGAAGTAGATGATTTTGTAATTTGGTTAATAGTTATCTTATTAAGGTAAGTAACTAGGAGGTTATGAGTTGCCCATTTTTCAACCAAATTTTTACATTAAAATTTTTGTTTTCTAGAGATAATTATTTTGTAACTTTGTAGGTTGAATTTAAAATTTTCTACACTTTTAATTAAATATTAAAGCTATTAAAGATGTTATTTAGCTTCATTATATGATGTATTGATAGGCGATTTATATGAGAATTTTTGAGCTGTTAAGAAATGATAATTAAGGAGTAAATGTTTCTTGTAGATGAACTTTAGCTATGTATGACATATGTCTTAATTTTCATATTAGTAATGTGTGATATGCCATACTTTTAAGAATTTAATTAATAATCATTTGGGGATATACTGGGTGTTGTTTCCTCTGTTGTACGAAAGTACAGACCTGGTCTCCGTCAGTATATCTAATGAAAAAGAGCAAAAGAGTTTATCTCATGATTTTAAAATGTAGTCAAATTAAGTCGCTTTGTTGTACTGAGGTACAGACCTGTCACTAATGGTTTGACTAAAAACATTATTGCTAAACTAAAATCAAGTTATGTTGCTTTGTTGTGTTGAGGCACAGACCTGTCACCTCTGTCTTGATTTGAAAAATGATTGTTTTGATTAAATTTTAAGATATGTAATATTGGCATATTATGAGTATGAAGGTATATAGTTTTGGGGAATCTAAGGGAATATTTACACGAATAATAATAAGTGAGCTCGAGTATTCGATTATAGATTGTTTAAGTGGATAACAATATCAGTAATCATTGTGAACTATTTAATGTTTTAGAATAATAACTCTATGTGTAGATCAATTTTTGTAAATCTCATAGTTTCTTAATAATTGTTTTTAGAATTAACAAATTTTTTAAATTTAAACATTTGAGTTGAAAATGGGTGATGTTGTGTAATTCCTACTTTAGTTATTTAGTTTAATGGAGATGACTGTTTTCCTAAGAATTTGATTTTTGAATCGATAGTCTACTTGAGGACAAGTAGGATTCAAGTGGGGGATTTTTGATAAACGCTCAAAAGTACTATATTTTAGTAGTATTTTACCCCTATTCTTGAATGTTTTTATTGCATTTTGTTTAGAATAGATATTGATTTCGTTCATATTTGCAATTAGATGTGGAAATGGAGCGTTTATGGAAAAGGAACGGAAAACAGTCAATAATCAAGCTAAATGATGCATATTTGAAGAATAATGAGAAGCCGAAGTCGAAGAAAAGAAGAAGTGAAGAAAAGTAAAGAAATCGGCTGGAAAAAGCATCCATACGCCGTATGGAATCCATACGCCGTATGGAATCCATACGCCGTATGGATCGTTGCAGTGGAGGCCCAGGTTACGCGGACTTGGGCTGGGCTTGAAATCAATCCATACACCGTATGGAAATCCATGCGCCGTATGGATCAAAATTCCAGGAAGTACAAAAACGCGTTTTAAACCTTATATCGTGAGTTTTGCAAGGGTTTTCGATTTCTTTCGGTTTCAGATGACTTTTAGGGTTTATATTACGAATTTTAGGAGTAGTTTGGAGGTACGAAAGTTTAGGATCGAGGATAATTCGCTCTAATCTTTCGTAGTTCATCGTTAATCGATTCGGTATATTTCGTTTCTTTATTTTCATTGAAGAATTTGTTATAATGAATCTGAATATTTCTGTTTTGATGATGGATTGAATATTAATGTGATTGTGTAGTTGATTTAATTTAGATTATGATTATTGAACGATTATAATTGCGTATTGAATAAGTTATTTGATTGAAAACGGTTATATTGCTTGTGGACACTTGTTTGTTGGTGACTAGTTATTATTGTTGCTTCACGTGGTTAATAATGTTGATGAGATTGAGTTCCTTTAATGTTATTAGCTATTGATGGTCATAACTTTAGGGTTTTGAACTATCACTAAATACGTTGAGTCTGATAGGTCGAGTATACAATAGTATTCTACTTTAAAATGAGCAAGACAATAAGTTAATTATTGGGTATTGTTGAGTCATACCAAAAGAGTTAATTATAATGCGTTGTGAATGTTTAATGCATAATTTAGGGAAAGGCACACAATTGACTGATCATCTTGTGACATTGGAACCAGTGTTTCATGTTGGACCCTAGATTATAGGAATTAGTTAGACCCGAAACGTTGGCTAATTCATATTCGACTTAGTATTCATTGAAGAATTTGGTATTAAGTTGATCTAAAAGAATCACAATTAGATAATCAATACGTAATAAATCGGGATATATGAATCTAAATGACATTAACTATACAATTACTTATTCCTTTCAATTAGGATTTGTCGTTATTATTTATTTATTATTTTAATTTAAAGTTTTATTTACGTTTGTTTATTTTAATTAAATGTTTTCTAAATTGTTCGTACGGAACTAAAATATAACACCCCTCATTAATTATAAACAATCATATAATATTGGTGGCACGGAAGCGTATATATTAAAACATACTGTCAATGTTAATCAAAATGTCAATAAACTTTTTCAAATCAAATTACATGACATTTCAACAAACCCGGTGTTATATAATTCAAAGCATTATTTTAGTTATTAAAATAACATCAGAGTAACAGCCTGTCAAACATTCCATCCAGTCCAACAATTTCCTGCCCTGCCCAATATGTCCCATCTATTTCAACCTGCAGGAAGAACTGTGGTGGGATTAGCATAAAGCTAAGTGAATGAAACTATAAGCAACAGTCTAACCTAGCATAACAATCTGTTTACATCAAATAACAATAAACAGAAAATCAATCCACCACTCAACATCCAATCAATGTCATACACGCAACATCATGAGGATCGGTGGTCCCTGAGACACTCTAATACCGGTTTGGTACTCAAGGAACTCTTATCAATCATCTGTATTGGCCCATACAGAACTACCGATAAATTGTTGTCAATCACACACGACCTAGATCTCTAAACCGACATTTCAAGTTTCCGAGATCTCCTGTCGTCTACAACAACAACAAGTCCCACCATCAAATCAAGTTGACCTCAAAATCTTACATACTAGCACAATCTGCCAAGTAAACAAACAACCAAACTAACATGGCAAGATATCTCAAACATACATATTCTATCAAAGTAATACTATAAATTACTTGTTGTAAATCAAATCATTACAACTAAATCACACTGAGGTTACAGATCCACTCACCGACACCTCAGGCCTCCACTCAGTAGTCTAATATCACTGAGCCTTCTCCACATCTGAGAATCAATATCAAATATAAGTTAGTAATCATAATCATCGATACTAAACTTATATCAATCCTCAACATTTAGGAACTTAACACAATTAACATTTCAATTACTAGTTCCTAATTGTGTATTAATGATTACAATAAATCATTATCATATAATTACATGTATCAAATATAAACCACATTACTATTAACAATCAAACATGAAATGTGATTACAGCCTACCAAACCGCCGGATTCCCTAAGGAGCCGCCGGCTTCCCACAAAACAACCTGAATCCGCCGGATTCCCTGAATCCGACCGGATTCCCCAACTTTTACTGAATCCGCCGGATTCCCGCGAATCCGACCGGATTCCCTCATTTCTGCCGGAATCCGCCGGATTCCCTTGAATCCGCCGGATTCCCCCGTCGTTCCAGCCCTGTTCGTGCTGATCAAACCCTAACTCATGGGTTTTATACCCAAAACCTCAAAAACACGATTTCTAACCGTTTAAAATCACAAATATCATTACATAATCAATATGTAATACTTATAACATGGTTTATAACATCCAAATCACTTAAATCATCAATTTACCCAAATTCAATCAAAATCAAATTCTTAATTACTCAAGAACACTTACTGATTGAAGAATCTATCGATGGTAATCTGATGATTAGGAAGTTTCACGAGAATCACAACTTCCTGATTTGATTTCTGGATTGATTTGGAGGTTTTCAGAGAGTTTCTGTGAATTTTTGGAATGAAAATGAATAACTTCCTAAAAAGGAAAGTTATATAAATAGAAACTTAAGTCGGTTCCTCAACCGACCTTCTATTATACGGGTATAATTTAATACCCCATCTCAATCTATTGCCTGGAACCCGAAAACCATTTACGAGTCCAAACATTTTATTGTACCGTCAACTATATTAATTTACAACAATTAATAATTCACTTATCACATTGGAATATTCGACTCCTATTCCAATTATTTCACTAATTCAAACAATATTATTTCCAAACACATTTAAATACTTATTTAAATCAAGAAATAATATAAAACAACTAGGTCCATTTCGAGGATGTTACAACTCTTCCCCCCTTAAAGAGATTTCGTCCCCGAAATCTAACCTCAATCAATCTGACTAATGTGATATAGTCACATACCTCTTAGCATACATTAATCCTCAATAGTAACTTACAACTATACTCAAACTGTTTGAATTCTTTCCACATGCACATACCCAAATGTACATGCTTCTATCTTTTCCTGCGTACACATACAGTGCGTCTAATCAATATCATCAATCAGATATATCTTATAGACAAACACCTACTTCAACAAGTGAAATCTACAATCACTTAATAGGCCTATGCAACCAGAAATTAGCAACATGCTAAAATCTTTAACCTATTATCACTGTTCATCTCTGTTATAAATACAACAGCAATCACATTATCACAACAGTGGTTATCAAACCATAATGTTCCTAGCAATATTGAAATAAAATTCAACTCACGACTTACAATCAGTCTAATAACAGATAACAATTTCAAATCTCTACTATCAAAGATTTAAAATTCAAATCTAGGTCAACTTTTCATCCAAAAGTTTCATACCTATACTTTCATGAATAACCTATAATATTCACATATCATTATCACTATCATATGAAATCCTTTACTTAGAAGTAATCCAGATTCATATCACCTTAATAAGCACAGCAGAGGTCACACTCAGTAGGTAAAACTACAATCAACAAGTACTTTGCTCAATCAGCAATAGTACCACAATAAAATATTACCTACATTCAACCAACCTCTACATTGACTTATTTCTGTTTGTAACTCCTTTCATTACAATCTATCAATTGTCAACAACAACAATTTACACAACCAATAATCACAACACTAATGATTATACACTACAGTGTACCCATCAATACTTATTATGTATCTCCAAAGTCTAACTAACCATCAAGTTAAAACTTATTTATTATTTAAACTGGTAAGACATCAATAATATTCTCTTAGCAACCAGTTATTTCAATTCAATTTTACAATTTTAAACTACTAATCACAAGCAATTAGAATTTATACAACTTTAATCACCCAATCATTCAACACTAGATCCCGTCAATCTAGCAACTAAGTCAGTCTTAATCCACATATTATGATACTACAGGTCAAGCATCACAATATCACACTATCAAAATGTGCTACTTTCCAACACATTTCCAACAAAATCTACATCAAGTTAATCATAATTAACTAACCTCCACATATCTTATGGCACATTTTAATTCAATCTATTAAAACTTATCATGCCATTTATTATCATGTATACTACACATATATACTTACACAATTTCAGATATTCTCTAAAATGGACACATACACAACAATTTCATTTCATTCTATATACTAGGCCATTCAGACTGTTAAAGTCTTTATCAAGCCTTCTCAATACTACTAATCATCACATATCCATACCACAGGACATGGAATAATCAATAACTCTATGTTTCACTTATATACTTATCAACTAGTATATAACTTAAACATTTCATTCTAAACTTTCAAGAAAAGTTTGGTGAATACAATCATCACCTATCAATCTCAAGGTTTCTCTTACTTTCTAACACTTACAATTATACACATCAGGTTTTCAGCCCCAAATGTCAAGCAATCATTATTCTTAAACTATCAAAATAATGATCATTACACTTAATCTCATACCTGATTTCTTAAAATATGACCAACTATTCAATTCATATTTCCTCAATTATTAACCAAGGTTAAGCTAAACCTTTAGCACAATTCACTTTCAGATATCCTTTCATATCATTTCTTATTTGGATCTAATCCCAATTTATCACTTCATCACTTATTTCATTTGTATTCTATCAACAATTAACAAAAGAATCCATTCAATTCTTTCCATACCTAAGTAATTCACCATGAGGTACCAGTCAATCTAGGCAACCATTAATAATAACTTTAAATTATTTCTTATCTCACATTCTTACCAAATCAAAGCTATCATCACAAGCCTCATACACTGGTAAGACTTTCTTATCACAATCCTAACCAATGTAACTTAATTTGCACCTTTCAACAAATTATAACTGTCATATCATAACATGACTCCATATCTGTATAATTCCTTAACACATATTCAGTTCAATTATACTTAACACTATTTCAATTACTTAATACTAGCTTTAAGTAATTAATCAAGTCTCACAAACTTAGACAATTTATCTATCTCCTTTGGATCTCACATGACCCGTTTCAACATGATTTTAATCAATCTAGGAATTCAATCACATTCCACACAATCATAACATTTCAATCTATGTTAGACTATTTCAACACAAACAGTTGACTATGTGTCAACCTTGATTTTCATTGACCAATCAATAAAATTCTCTAATTGCTTTCCTCAAGTTTGACCCAAACTCAAACCAATCACAAGCAATTAATTTTATACACAACTCTCTATTCATGGTTTGACTTTCAAAGTTAACATACTATCAATATTAACTCACAACAAACCATTTCATCTTATATGTTCAATTTCAAACATATATTTCAAATTATTACATTCAATAATCTTATCAATCCTTCACAAGGACAAGGTCAACCAACATCAATCTTGGCTCCATACAAGCTATTTCATATTGTATGTTTACTTTCAAACATAGACCTCACATTATTACATTCAATAATACTTGGAATTCCTCAAGCAAGACAATATCAACCTATCTCAACTTTGGCTTCATACAAGCCAGCTACAACATAGTGATTCATTTAAACACTATACAAATCCACCTACAGGTAATCTATCATTATCAATCACAATTACCTATTTAACAGAATCCAATTTGTCATTTATGTTCATCAACAAAACAACTATCAATGACAAACATTATTTACACTCTCACATTTACATTCTAGATGTTACAGTTCTATCAACCAATTGTTTTCTTATCAAAACAACTATTAAACCACTTAGCATACTTTCATGCTCAGTTTTCTAAATCACATTACATTTCTTTTATACCAAGTAGCCTCAACAAGTTCATGTGACACAACATAATATAACAACGGTGATCAGGCGTTGCAAGATTATGTTCTTCACAATCCATTCTCAGGCTACTCTACATTATAATTATCAATGTGATCTACTTTTATCTCATATATATTAAATACTTTATGATTTCAAATCAATCAACATCTATTTAATAGTTTTTAACAGCTGATACATACTCAAAATCAGCTTACTATTTACATAATCAAGCCATTTCACATACACACAATGTTCTAATTTTTTCAACAACTGGATTACTCAGTGTATCACTTATCTGAAACCTCAAACATATGATAACCTATCATCATAGTTTCAACATTTAACACTAATCAATGTCCCTATTTACCTCAAAATTCAGGACACATCTTACTTAATTATCATCACTTTGACATATGCTATCATATCAAGCATCACTGTCACAACAAGCCTATTCAATCATGTTACTGTAAAACATTCATTTCTTAATTTACAATTGACCAGAAAGATCTATCACTTCCTTAATCAATTTAGCTTTATCATAAGCCATATTTCTTATAAACCTATCAGTCTCGGTTTATATCAATTGTTTAACTACAATCAAAACATATCATATAGCCACATAAGCACATATCTTCTCAAATAACAGTCATTCTCAAATCAAATGACACAACTTTCCTTAACAAGGATTTAAGTCACTCCTTGTAATCAATCTACTAGTTTTGTCTCACAATCTAGACACTCTTAGGTTCTAACATCAATCCTGTTAAAACCTTAATCAACTCTTTTCTACTTACTTAAGCACATTCCTGCATTTTCAATTCAATCAGAAATAATCACAACAATGAACAACAATGAGCATCTCATTTAGTACTTCTATCCTCATGTCAACATATAGCAATCATCAGTTGACTCAAAACTGGGGAATCATATCAGTCTGACTCAATTAACTTCACAACAAAGCTTACTCAACATAACAGAGTAAACAATTCAAGTTAATTTAAATTAACATAGGCTCATCAAAGATTACCTGACAATCTTCAGCCCACGAGTGTTGAGGAAACATGAAATATACCGATCAGATACTCATGTTCCTCCGTCTCTGCAATCAAACACAACTTCACAACTTGTTAAAGGTTAGTACATACTCAACTAAACACTTTCTCATGCATCAACTAATCAACTAAACCCACACCTACTGGAATGTTTGACTCAACTCAATCAAAGTTTAGGATTGAACATTCTATCATGTCCAATTCACCCAAACTATTGCTCTGATACCAACTTATAACACCCCTCATTAATTATAAACAATCATATAATATTGGTGGCACGGAAGCGTATATATTAAAACATACTGTCAATGTTAATCAAAATGTCAATAAACTTTTTCAAATCAAATTACATGACATTTCAACAAACCCGGTGTTATATAATTCAAAGCATTATTTTAGTTATTAAAATAACATCAGAGTAACAGCCTGTCAAACATTCCATCCAGTCCAACAATTTCCTGCCCTGCCCAATATGTCCCATCTATTTCAACCTGCAGGAAGAACTGTGGTGGGATTAGCATAAAGCTAAGTGAATGAAACTATAAGCAACAGTCTAACCTAGCATAACAATCTGTTTACATCAAATAACAATAAACAGAAAATCAATCCACCACTCAACATCCAATCAATGTCATACACGCAACATCATGAGGATCGGTGGTCCCTGAGACACTCTAATACCGGTTTGGTACTCAAGGAACTCTTATCAATCATCTGTATTGGCCCATACAGAACTACCGATAACTTGTTGTCAATCACACACGACCTAGATCTCTAAACCGACATTTCAAGTTTCCGAGATCTCCTGTCGTCTACAACAACAACAAGTCCCACCATCAAATCAAGTTGACCTCAAAATCTTACATACTAGCACAATCTGCCAAGTAAACAAACAACCAAACTAACATGGCAAGATATCTCAAACATACATATTCTATCAAAGTAATACTATAAATTACTTGTTGTAAATCAAATCATTACAACTAAATCACACTGAGGTTACAGATCCACTCACCGACACCTCAGGCCTCCACTCAGTAGTCTAATATCACTGAGCCTTCTCCACATCTGAGAATCAATATCAAATATAAGTTAGTAATCATAATCATCGATACTAAACTTATATCAATCCTCAACATTTAGGAACTTAACACAATTAACATTTCAATTACTAGTTCCTAATTGTGTATTAATGATTACAATAAATCATTATCATATAATTACATGTATCAAATATAAACCACATTACTATTAACAATCAAACATGAAATGTGATTACAGCCTACCAAACCGCCGGATTCCCTAAGGAGCCGCCGGCTTCCCACAAAACAACCTGAATCCGCCGGATTCCCTGAATCCGACCGGATTCCCCAACTTTTACTGAATCCGCCGGATTCCCGCGAATCCGACCGGATTCCCTCATTTCTGCCGGAATCCGCCGGATTCCCTTGAATCCGCCGGATTCCCCCGTCGTTCCAGCCCTGTTCGTGCTGATCAAACCCTAACTCACGGGTTTTATACCCAAAACCTCAAAAACACGATTTCTAACCGTTTAAAATCACAAATATCATTACATAATCAATATGTAATACTTATAACATGGTTTATAACATCCAAATCACTTAAATCATCAATTTACCCAAATTCAATCAAAATCAAATTCTTAATTACTCAAGAACACTTACTGATTGAAGAATCTATCGATGGTAATCTGATGATTAGGAAGTTTCACGAGAATCACAACTTCCTGATTTGATTTCTGGATTGATTTGGAGGTTTTCAGAGAGTTTCTGTGAATTTTTGGAATGAAAATGAATAACTTCCTAAAAAGGAAAGTTATATAAATAGAAACTTAAGTCGGTTCCTCAACCGACCTTCTATTATACGGGTATAATTTAATACCCCATCTCAATCTATTGCCTGGAACCCGAAAACCATTTACGAGTCCAAACATTTTATTGTACCGTCAACTATATTAATTTACAACAATTAATAATTCACTTATCACATTGGAATATTCGACTCCTATTCCAATTATTTCACTAATTCAAACAATATTATTTCCAAACACATTTAAATACTTATTTAAATCAAGAAATAATATAAAACAACTAGGTCCATTTCGAGGATGTTACATAAAACGCCCCCCTTATTTACTGTTTTCTAGTTAATTGTTAATTTCTATTTTAAATATTCCACCTTTTCCCTGTGTTCGAACTTGACTTACCAAATCTATATTTACAATTGATCGGGTATTCTTGCCTGGTTGCTTGAAAGTATTTATTAGGTATTTCTATTTATAAATTATAAAACAAGACGCGCTTTCACTAGCGACATCAAGTTTTTGGCGCCGCTGCCGGGGAAAGCGGTTGTGTTTATTTAAATAGAGATTAATAATTGTTAGTTCTTTCTTTTTAAAAGTAACTTTTGTTAAACGAGTTTCAGCAAAGTTGTTTTAATAAGTTTAATTAAATCTGCAAAAAAGTTTTTAATACATCACCGGTTGAAACTGATTATCTTTTAATTGGTTAAACTTTTGGGGTTTTAGTTTCAACCGGCGGATGGAAATCCGTCCGCCGGTTGGAGTTCCAATTATTTAAGATTGTACACGTTATTTAAGTTTTGTTTATCTTGTGTGAACTAACTTGTTTTTCGTTAGTGGTGTTTTGTATTTTCAGATTTATTTTTATTTAGGTTTGTCCAATGGCGAGGAGTTTTGAAAGTGATGCAAACAATTACGATCTGGTTGGTATATATGATTCTGAGAGTTTGGAGTCAAGGGTAGAAAGTGAAATTCCATCATTCACTCATTTAGGTCGCAAGGTTGTTCCTATCACATCTTCATGTGAAGAACTATTGGGTGCAATTGCGAATGTGAGATGGGACATTCCTTTTACAGCTGAACTAATCAGGATATCCCATGTTTATTTCTCCGACTATCAACTGGCACTAGTACAGAACTTACTAGATAGTGCAGAAGTGGAAAGACAATTCGGGGATTCTCAGCAGTTTCTGGATGATCTTTTAGATTTTGAGGAATCAATAACATTAAGGATCGAAGAGGAGAAAGTATTCTGTGCCAATCAAAAGAGGCGATATGTTGAGATTTACGAAATTTTAAGACAACATTCGTTTCCTTATTCGGCTAAACAGGCTGCATGTCTTAGTCGTATGGTTAAAGCTTGTTATGAGTTAACAGGTCATCCAACTTCTGAAGCTGATAAGGAATTTTTAGCTGGTTTAAAGGATCTGGTTCAATTGTTAAAAGTAGATGAGCATCTTAAGGATGAGACACCTCATTGTTTTGTAGTGAGTAACACTATTCACTATCACATGAATATAATGGTTGAACAATTAGATCGTCTTGCTAAGGAAGAGGAAGGAAGACCACGCCCGGATTTTGTTCACCCAACTGGTGAAATTGATTTAGCAACATATCTAATGGCGAATATGAGAGAGCTAGTAAATGAGACTAAGATTCTGTACCCAAATGAACATTTCCACTATGGAATGGTGGAAATCTACATGAGATTTGTTGAGATATTCAGGAGTTCAGGGTTGTGTTTTAACAGACTTCAAGAGCAAGTTTTGGGTGAGATTGAAAGCTTAATCAGAAGTTTGAAGGAAGCTCCATTGATGAGCAAGCATCATCAGATTGGAGAGTCATGTTTAGAATTTATTGGTGAGCTTGAGGATGACAGTCCGGAGCGAGAGGTTAAGTTAGTTGGTAATGATGAAGTATGGGATGAAGAAGGAGAAGTAACTAAGTCAGTATTGAAGATTAGCTGGGATTTAATTTATCTGCTTCCTGTGGTTAACGAGCATTTGGCAAATTTTCCAACTTTTGGTCATGGGATCATTAACATCATTCCCATAATCACTGAGAATTTCCTTGCTATCTATCAGAATCAGTGATTCTAATCCCTTTTTATATTCCTTATGCTATTGGATTGTTTCTAACATTTTGGTTTGTTTTGAATTATGTTAGACTTTTGATTGTCTTGGATTTTTGTTTTTGAATGCGTGATTTGAATATTAGTATTATTTTGAATATTTTTCTTTTTAATGTTTCTTAATTATTGTTATTTATTTTATAGTGTGGAATTGTGAAGATTTTTGAAGTCGTGATTATCATCCAGGTTTGAGATTTAATTATAATAAGTTAGTGGTGAATTTGGGTTAAAAATTGGGTTGAAAATCGTTTTTGAAAAAATTATGATTTTTCAATCCATACGCCGTATGGATTGATTGGGCCGCTGGACCAGGCCGTTGACTGGGTTTAATGAGTTGACCTTGGCCTATTTAATCCATACGCCGTATGGAATCCATACGCCGTATGGATCAAAACTGCAGAAAAACCGCCAGCAGCCCTTTCTTCTTCATTTTTCATCAAAAACCCTTTTTCTCAAAAACCACCTACGGTTTCCACTGCCACCACCCCCAAACGGAAATTCCGGCCACGCATTCATCGCCATTTTTGCATATTTGTGTTACACGCACTTTCCTCTACAAGGTATAACTTCCACCACAGTCCTTCCTGCAAGGTATAACTTCAAGGTATAACTTCAACCCCACCACAGTCCTTCCTGCATGTTATGCTAACCCCACCACAGGTTATGCAAACTGATATCGCTTATAGTTTCATTCACTTAGCGTTATGCTAACCCCACCACAGTCCTTCCTGCAGGTTATAATTGATGGGACATATTGGGCGGGGTAGGAACTTATTGGAAATGATGGAATGTTTGACAGGCTTTTACTCTGATGTTAGTTTGATAACTAAAGATATGTTTTGAATTATATAACACCTAGTTGTTGAAATATCATGTATTTAGTTTGAAAAGGTTTATCTACTTTATTGGGTAATGTAAAGTTTGGATACATGATTTGAAATCTACGCTTCCGAGTCACAATTATTATTATAATTGTTTATTGAAACAATGGGTGTTTTAAGTTGGTATTAGAGCAATAGTTTGGGTGAATTGGACATGATAGGATGTTCAATCCTAAACTGTGATTGTGTTGAGTCAAACATTCTAGTGGGTGTAGGATTAGCTGATGTATGAGAAAGTAGTTGGTTGGATATGTACTAATCCATAACAAGTTGTGAAGTTGTTGTTTGATTGCAGAGATAGAGGAATATGAGAATCTGATGGATATTCTCATTGATTCCTCAACATTCATTGGTTTAAGATTGCCAGGTAATCTTCGATAAGCCTATGTTAATCTAAATTAACTTGAATTGTTTACTTTGTTATGATAAGTAAGCATTATTGTGAAGTTAATTGAGTCAGACTGATATGATTCCCCAGTTTTGAGTCAACTAATGATTTCTATATGTTGACATGAGGATTGAATTACTAAATGAGATGTTCATTGTTGTGATTATTTCTGATTGAATTGAAAATGCGGAAATGTGTTTAAGTAAGTAGAAAAGGAGTGGATTAAGGTTTTAACAGGAGTGACGTTGGAACCTAAAAGTGTCTATATTGGTGAGACAAAATAATTGATAGTATTATATTAGTAAGGTGTGATTTAAATCCTTGTTAATGAATACTGTGTCATTTGAATTGAGAATGACTGTTATTGGAGAAAATATGTGTTTATGTGACTACATGATATGTTATGATTGTAGTTAAACAATTGATTTAAACCCAGGTGGATAGGTTTATGAGAAATGTGGAGTATGATAATATTAAATTGATTGAGAAAGTGGTAGATCTTTTTGGTCAATTGTGAATTAATAAATGAAATGTTTTAGAGTAACATGATTGAGTAAACATGTTGTGACATTGATGCTTGATAGTATAGCATATGTCAAAGTAATGATAATTAAGTAATTATGATGTGTCCTGAATTTTGGAATAAATAGGGACATTGATTAGTATAAAGTGTTGAATGAAATTCAATATGAATAAATACATACTAGAAAAGAATTGTATGTATGTGAGATAGCTTGCATATATAAAGTTGAATATGTAAGTAGCAAGCTGATTTTCAGTATGTATCAGCTGTTAGAAACTATTAAATGGATTTTAATTAAATTAAAATCATGATGTATTTAGTATGTATAAGATGAGAGTAAATCACCTTGATAATTATAATATAGAGTAGCCTGAGAATAGAGTGTGAGGAACATAATCTTGCAACGCCTGATCACCGTTGTTATATTATGTTGTGTCACATGAACTTGTTGAGGCTACTAGTTATAAAAGAAATGTAATGTGATTAGGGAAATTGAGTATAAAAGTGTGCTAAACTGTTTAATAGTTGTTTTGCTAAGAAAACAATCAGTTGGTAGGATTGTGACATTTAGAGACTGTAAATGTGTAAGTGTAAAAAATACTTGTCATTGATAGATGTTTTGATGATAAACATAAATGACGAGTTTGATTTTATTGAATATGTAAAGTTGTGAGTGTATATGAGACTTGCAATTGTTAAAAGTCCAGAAGTATGAAATCATGCTAGATGATGTTACTTGATACCATAAAGTGATAATATATATGTATATGAGTTATGATGATATGCATATATGATAAACTGACCAGTTAGAGTGGTGAGTAATTAATTAAATGGATTGGATTTCCCATAAGCGGATTTGATAGTGTTTAAATGAATCACTATTTTGTATCTGGCTTGTATGGAGCCAATGTTGAAATATGTTGATATTGTATTGTTTAAGGAATTATTAGTATTATTGAATGTAATAATTTGAAGTCTATGTTTGAAAGTAAACATACAATATGAAATGGCTTGTATGGAGCCAAGATTGATATAGGTTGACTTTGTTTTTGTAAAGAACTTCTTAAAGATTATTGAATGTAATAATTTAAAGTATATGTTTGAAAGTAAACATAAAATATGAAATGGTTTGTTGGGAGTTAATATTGATAGTATGTTAACTTTGAAGGTCAAACCATGAATAGAGAACGGTGTATTTATGTACAGAAAGAGTATAAAATTAATTGCTTGTGATTGGTTTGAGTATGGGTCAAACTTGAGAAAAGCAGTTAGAGAATTTTATTGATTGGTTGATTGAAATTGAAGTTGACAAATAGTCAACTTTGTGTTGAAATAATCTAACATAGATTGAAATGTTATGCTTGTGTGGAATGTGATTGGAATTCCCAAATTGGTTAAAAAGTTGAAACGGGTCGTTTAAGATCCAAAGGAGTTAAATGGATTGTCAAAACTTAATTAATTACTTAAAGCTAGTATTGAGTAATTGAAATATCGTTAAGTATAATTGAATATTCAGTTATGTAATATTTGATATTTGAACTGAATACATGTTAAAGAATTATACAGATGTGAATTCATTATATGATATGACAGCTATAATTGGTTAAAAGGTGTTAAGAATAATTAAATCACGTGGATTTGAATCGTGATAAGAAAATCTTATCAGAGTATGAGGTTAGTGATGACAGCCTTGATTGGGTAAGAGTGTGAGAAGAGAATTAATTAAAAGTTATTATTAATATCTGCATAGATTGATTGGTACCTCACGGCGAGTTACTAAAGTATTGAAAGAATTGAATGGATTCTTTTGTTATTTGTTGCTTGTATACAAATAAAGTAAGTGATAAAGTGGTAAATTGGGATTAGATCCAAATAAGATATGATATGAAATGATTATCTGAAATTTGATTGCGTAAGAGGTCTAGTTTGACCTTGTGCAATAAATAGAGAGAATATGAATTGAAAAGTTGTTCATATTTTAAGAAATTATGTATGTGTCAAATTGTAATTGTTCCATATCCTGTGGTATGGATATGTGATGATTAGTAGTAATGTGAAGGCTTGGTTAAGACTTTAACAGTCTGAATGGCTTATTATATAGAATTAAATGGAATTGATTGTGTATATGTCCATTTTAGAAAATTACTTGAAATTATGTATGTATGGTGTACATAATAACAAATGGTATGATAAATTTTAATTGAATGAATTAAAATGTGCCATAAGATATGTGGAGGTCAGTTAATTGTGATTAACTTGATGTTAATATTGTTGAGAATGTGTTGAAAAGTAGCACATTGTGATATTTCGATACTTGAATTGTAGTATCATAATATTGATTAATGTTGACTTAGTGGCTATATTGATAGGATTTAGTGCTAAGTGATTATGAGGTTAAGTTGAATTAAAATAGCTGGTTGCTAAGAAAAGATTCTTGATGTCTTACCAGTTTAAGTCAAATGTGAATTCCAGCTTGATAGTTAGTTAGGGCTTGAAGTTAAATATTACTTGTTGATTGGTTAACTATAGTGTATAATCATTAGTGTTGTGATTATTGCTTGTGCTATAGTTGTTGTTGACAATTGTTAGGTTGTAATGAAAGGAATTACAAATTAAGATAAGTCAATGTAGAGGTTGGTTGAATGTGGGTAATGTGACATTGTTGTACATTTGTTGATTGAGCAAAGTACTTGTTGATTGTGGTTTTACCTACTGAGTTTGACCTCTACTTTGCTTATTAAGGTGATATAAATCCGGATTACTTCTAAGTAAAGGATTTCACATAATTGTAGTGATATGTGAACATTAGATGTTGTTCAAGAGAGTAAGGTATGAAACTTTTGGATGGAAAGTTGACCTAGTCTTGAATTAAACCAATTTCTATAATGTGAGTAAAATAGAAATTTAATAAGGGTTTGAATCTCTGACAGTAGAGATGTGAGGTTGTTATCTGAATATTAGACTGATTGTGGGTCGTGAACTGAATTTAAATTTCAGTGTGGATATGTGTATGGTGGTTTTATAACCACTGTTGCTGTAGTATTGTTGCTGTAGTATTGTTGCAGTAGTATTGTTGCTGTTGTTTTGTGGTTAAAAGAAATGAATAGTTGTAATGGGTCTATGATTTTAGCACATTGCTAATTTCTGATTGCAGAGACCTATTAAGTGATGTTAGGTTTCACTTATTGTGGTTTGTTAAAGTTATTGTGTGTTCTAAACGTTTATCTGATTGGTGATAAAGGATTTAGATAAATGATTGTTTCATATGAAATATTGGATGGAAGCACTGTATATGTGCGTAGGTAAAGACAGAAGCATGTTCATGGGAACATGTGAATGTGGAAAGAATTGAAACGACCTAAGTATAGTTGTAAGTTGCTATTGAGGACAAATATATATTAAGATAGATATGATTATATCACACTAGACAGATTGAGTGTGGGTAGATTTCGGGGACGAAATCTCTTTAAGGGGGGGAGATTTGTAACATCCTCGAAGTGGACCTAGTTGTTTTATATTATTTCTTGATTTAAATTATTATTTAAATGTGTTTGGAAATAATATTGTCTGAATTAGGTGAAATAATTGGAATAGGAGTCAAATATTCCAATGTGACAAGTAAATTATTGATTGTTGTAAATTAATATAGTTGACGGAACAATAGAAGGTTTGGACTCGCAAATGGTTTTCGGGTTCCAGACAATAGATTGAGATGGGGTATTAAATTATACCCGTATAATTGAAGGCGGTTGGGTGGACCGACTATTTATTCACTTTCCTTTTTAGGAAAGTTATTTTCTTTCCAAATTTAGAAACCTAGAACTAAAATCAAGAAACTTAAATCAAAGATTGAAACCAACTTGAGATGTGATCTTGATTCAGCTTCAACATCTAATTCCTTACCATCATCATAAGCAAAAGTAAGTGTTCTTGCTAATTTACATGAATTTGATTTGATTGATTTGATCAAAATCATGCTAGTGAGGTGATTTGATGTTAGGAACTTGTTACAACTATTACATAATGTTCATGTGATGTTATTTGCTGTTTAAAGATTGTTGTAAACGGATTTTGAGGATTTTTGTTATAAATCCGTGGGTTAGGTTTTGATCAGATGCAGGTTTAATGGGATGAAGGGAGTACCCGGCGGGTAACTCCCATACCTGGCGGGTATGAGCGTTTGGTTAAGAAGCCGGCGGCTTCTTTGGCTAGCCGGCGGCTTGTGTAGTTTTTCATAAAACCGGCGGGTATAAATCCTAACCGGCGGCTTGTGTAAGCTTTAAAACTCGTTTTAGTTCTGTTACCACATTTGGTAATGTACCCGGCGGCTAGGTGGTATGAGCCGGCGGGTAGGACCTGAAAGCCGACGGATTCAGTTGTTTTGTTGAGTACCCGGCGGGTACTTGTCTTACCCGGCGGGTAGATACCAATTCCAGCAGTTTTTGTGTTAAGTTTAAATACTTATAGGTTGTGGATATAACTTGATTATGATATGTTATATCTTGTGATTAGTTGCATGTTTATACATGAAATGGTATAGAGTGGTTGGGTACCATTTGATTATTAAATACCATTTGATGATTGTTTATCATGATTAAAGTGGTATGTTGTATAATGAACTATTGTAACATGTTATATGATTATAACATAGGTTTATTGTTGTTAATGAGTTACTAACTCATTGTTTATTGATTGTATTATCAGATGTGGAGAAGGCTCAGTAACATTAGACTTCTGAGCTTGCGGCTGAGGTGTCGGTGAGTGGATCTGTAACCTCAGTGTGATTTAGTTGTAATGATTTGATTACAACAAGTAATTATAGTATTACTTTGATAGAATGTGTTGATTTGAAATAGATTGCCATGTTAGTTTGGTTGTTAGCTTACTGGGCTGTTAGAGCTAGTATGTAAGAATCTGAGGTCAACTTGATTGGATGGTTGGACTTGGTTGTTGTTATAGACGACATGAGATCTAGAAACTTGAAATGTTGGTTTAAAAGATCTAGGTCGTATGTGGTTAACAACAAGTCATCGGTAATTCTGTATAGGCCAATACAGATGATTGATAAGTGTTCCTTGAGTACCATACCGGTATAAAGGTATCTCAAGAACCACCGATCCTCATGATGATTGACTGTTTATTATTATTTGATGTAAACAGATTGTTGTGCTAAGTTGGACTGTTGCTTTGATGTGCTAAATCTAGTTATAAAATTATCGTTGAAAAGTGAACAAGAAAGTACCGAGCTAGACCAAAACACAACCGGGCAGTGGACCCTATCGTGTGGTAGTATAGTTTGGTAAGTTCGGGTTCGAACATAGGGAACTAGATTGGATGATCAATAGAAGTGTGAGCAATTTAAAAAGAGAAAATAAAATGTGGTTGGTTTGTGTGACCGAATTGTCACGTTGCTTAAAATTACGAAATTTTAGTTTAAACTAGGCAAGTGGACTATTTAGAGTCAAAGTGATTGATTTGGAACCTTCAAATATTAAAAACTATACTTGCTTGGATTAGATCGTTAGTGATTTCTGTAACACCCCCAAATTTAATGATTTGCGGAAGCTTGATTTGGGTGTTACTAATCAATAACAAAGCACAAAGATATATAGTAAACGACTCTATATGCGTCGTTTTAACAAAATATATTGATAATAGAAATGTTTACAACATTTAAAGCTTTACATAGCTCGAGTTTAAATCAAATGAGATTTCAGTACATAAGTACTTGTACAAAATATACTAATGCAAGAAAATCTCAATCTTCGGTATGCTGACTCGAGCTAAAATCCTGAAGCAGAAACATCCTACTGCTTGGTACCTGCGATATATGCTAAAAGGTCAGCTAAAAGCTGGTGAGCTCATAGGTTTGAAATCAGTTAATATAGTGTGAACCGCAAGATTTAAATAATGAATTGCATCCAGCAATTAAATGATGAATTGCATCCAGCAATTAAATGATAGTCATCGTGTATACAGCCATGAGCACATAGTTGAGCTTAACTCGAGGGCCAGGTCCCCTATAGAGAATTCCGGGCGAGGTGCCTCCACGAATGCCTAATCCACATTCGTCTTCCCAAATATTAGTACGTCCGTTTACCCGGTTAGTGCTTGCTAACCCGGACGAGGTGGGTCAATCCTATATGGTACCATATACTAATATTCACGCTACAACGTATTAACAACTATGCTGACGGAGGACTTTAAAATGATTAGTTTCGAAAAACTCATGTAGTATATGAAAAGTTGGTACTTGCGTTCACATGTTAAAAGTTGAGCAATATATCACACCCCTGAGTAAAACAGTAAAAAGAGGGGCTATGAGACTCACCTGAGTCTGAGTGCGTTTAAACAAACGTAAGTTGATTAGCCGAGTATGAAGTCCAAAGACTTGTAACCTGAGGGTGTCCACGACACGCGAGGGTTATAATCATGATTGGGTATCTCAACAGATCACCCTTGTAGTTGTTCGTTCAACTATAATGTCCAAATTTCCACTATTTGGTTGATAAGTTTAAGTATTTGAAAAGTGTACGGCCCGTTGGTGACGGATTTGTAATAATAATCTCAACTATTATTATTTTGATTTCGTGTCGTTTTACTTGAAAAATGTGTTTTGATTGTGTTTTAGAAGCCGTTACGGAATCTAAGTACGGGGGTCCAGGGGCAGCGCCCCTGGTAGCGGGGTCCAAGGGGCGGCAGCCCCTGGCTGGGGTCGAGCTGCCAGGTCAGCTTGGAAAATTTTTATTTCTACTATATTGCTTTGACGAAAAACGCATCTGGGATCTGAATTTGGGTAAATCGAGTGATAACTTTCGAGTCTCGACACTTAGTAAAAATCTATGTTTTTGAGGTTCTGATTTGTGCGACGTTGGGTGCGACGTCGCAGGTAGGATTGCGACGTTGAGCATGACGTCGCTAAAGGCGACGTTTCGCAATTTAATGCGACGTAGGGTGCTGCGTCGCTAATGCGACGTTGGTTAAGTTGGCGACGTTAAGGTCTGCGTCGCTATGTGCGACATTCTCAAGTCAATGCGACGTAATAGGCTGCGTCGCTATATGCGACGTCGAGGATTCGTGCGACGTAAGTCGCTGCGTCGCATTTGCTCCAGGCCAAATGCGACGTACGGGATCTGATCGGAGTTTCAACTTCAAAAACGCATTTTCCGGCCATCGATCGGCCTAATATTTTTACCCAACCCATTTTAGGACATTACAAGGTTATACAAACAACTAGCAAGTGATAATACTTAGAAACGAGAGTTTTCGGAGTTGTGTCGGAAACTTACAAATCGCCGAAATGAAATTTCGGAAAGATAGATAGATAGATCGTTGCGTGGTGGTCGTGAATCTCTAAAAATCTTGAAGATCCGAAGTCGTTTGATATGTTTATTTTTCGATTTTTGATTGATGGTGGAGGTGGTGGTTTTTGGTAAGTTGAGAGAAAAAGAGAGGGAGAGAGAGAAAAAGAAAGAGAGAATGAGAAAGAAAGGTGGGGAAATGGGAGGTTAAACTCCCATTTTTTTTTCGCCCCGCGTTCCCGTTCCGTGTGGTATTCGTTTGCTCCGTCGTTTAAACGTTAAATAATTATTTTACATATTAATTGGTACGTTTTAAAATACAAATTATTACGCGAAATTTTATTTCAATATTTTAAAATTCCATTTATTTTTGAGTTATAAAATGTAAGTTTGTTTATTTAGTTTGCGCGTTTTAAATCTTTTAAATTGTGCAAGTTTTGTTTGTATGATTCGAATGATTACGAAATATTATCATAATAATATTTTTGATATAAAAGCGTTATTTAATAAAATTGGTCACCAACGTCCGTATTAAATTGAATCGAAATACATTCGATTTAAGTTGCGTACGATTTAACCAAATCGCATTTTCGTATATATTCAACAATATATATAATTCGATACATTAATTAGCCTAACACAGAACTAATTACATGTATTAACGTATGATCAGGCACTAATTACTAGTCCCAATTTGGCGGGTGTTACATTCTCCCCCTGTTAGAAGAATTTCGTCCCGAAATTTAGCTCGAGGTCGTGTTTGATGTAGAATCAGTGAATAGTTGAGGATATTTGAGTTGCATTTGGTCTTCCCGTTCCCAGGTGAATTCCGGACCACGCCGCGAATTCCATCTAACCTTGACGATGGGAATACGACTTTGTTTCAGTTGTTTGACCTCACGGTCCATAATTTCAGCGGGTTCCTCAACGAAGTGGAGTTTATCGTCAACACGAATTTCATCTAGTGGAATAATAAGTGTCTCATCAGACAGACACTTCTTCAGATTTGAAATGTGAAAAGTGGGGTGCACGCTGCTGAGTTCGGATGGCAGCTGCAATCGATAAGCTACGGGGCCAATCCGTTCGAGGATCTCAAAAGGCCCGATGTACCTGGGGTTCAACTTCCCGCGTTTACCAAAACGGATGACGCCTTTCCAAGGTGATACTTTTAAGAGTACTCGATCCCCAACTTGGAACTCGAGTGGTTTGCGTCTCACGTCAGCATAACTTTTCTGACGATCACGTGCGGCTTTGAGTCTGTTTTGGATTTCCACAATTTTCTCAGTGGTGGCGTGTATGAGTCCAGGACCAGTGAGTTGACTATCTCCCACTTCAGTCCAACAGATCGGTGATCGGCACTTACGACCGTACAATGCCTCAAAAGGTGCAGCCTTAATGCTGGCATGATAGCTGTTATTGTACGAGAATTCGCACAACGGTAGATGTTTTTCCCAGTTTATACCGAAATCAACTACGCAGGCGCGTAGCATATCTTCCAAGGTTAGGATGGTTCGTTCACTTTGGCCATCGGTTTGAGGATGGTACGCGGTACTCATATCGAGACGGGTACCCAATGCTTTTTGAAGTGACTGCCAAAAGTGAGAGGTGAAACGGGCATCCCTGTCAGAGATGATCGAGATTGGAACACCATGATGAGAAACGATTTCCTTGATGTAGATTTGTGCAAGGCGTTCCATTTTATCGTTTTCCTTGATTGCCAGGAAATGAGCAGATTTGGTGAGACGATCGACGATCACCCAAATGGTATCGCAACCGTTCGATGACTTGGGTAGTTTGGTTATGAAATCCATGGCAATTTGTTCCCATTTCCATTCAGGGATTTCAGGTCGTTGGAGTAAACCAGGAGGTTTCTGATGTTCGGTTTTGACTTTCGAGCAAGTAAGACACTTGCTGACATACGTGGCGATTTCGGCTTTCATGTTTGGCCACCAATAAAATTCCTTGATTCCGTGGTACATCTTATCGGATCCCGGATGGATAGAATATTTAGACTTGTGAGCTTCATCCATCACCAAGTCTCGTAGGTTCCCGAAATTAGGCAACCAGATTCGGTTTGAGAAATACCTAATCCCGTTAGATTTGATTTCAAATTGTTTGTCAATACCCCGTAAGGCTTCATTTTTGATGTTTTCAGGTTTCAGGGCTTCGATCTGAGCGGTATGAATCTGAACGGTAAGATCGTTGTGAATGGTCATACGGAGGGCTCGGACTCGAAGTGGTTTTGGTCGTTCCTTTCGACTGAGGGCATCGGCCACAACATTAGCCTTCCCTGGATGGTACTAGATCTCGCAATCGTAATCGGTAAGCAACTCGACCCATCGACGTTGCCTCATATTGAGATCCTTCTGATCGAATATATGTTGGAGACTTTTGTGGTCGGTAAAGATGGTACACTTAGTGCCGTAGAGATAATGTCTCCAGATTTTGAGAGCAAAAACGACAGCTCCAAGTTCGAGATCATGAGTGGTGTAGTTCTTTTCGTGAATTTTCAGCTGTCGTGAGGCATAGGCAATAACTTTATCTCGTTGCATCAATACGTAACCGAGACCTTGGTGAGAAGCATCACAGTATACCACGAAGTCATCGGTGCCTTCGGGTAAGGATAGAATTGGAGCACTGCAAAGCTTTTGTTTCAGAAGTTGGAATGCTGACTCTTGTTTCTCGGTCCAATCGAACCTCTTGTCCTTCTGAGTCAGTACCGTGAGTGGTTGAGCTATTTTAGAGAAGTTTTCGATAAATCGCCGATAGTACCCAGCAAGACCCAAGAATTGTCGTACTTCAGTTGCAGAGGTGGGTGCTTGCCTGTCTTTGATAGCCTCGATTTTTGATGGGTCAACGTGAATTCCTTGACTGTCGATCACGTGACCAAGGAATTGAACAGTTTGGATCCAGAACTCACACTTAGAGAATTTTGCATACAGCTCCTCGTGTCTAAGTAGTTCAAGGATGGTTCTGAGGTGTTGCGCATGTTCTTGCTCGTTGCGCGAGTAAATGAGTATGTCATCAATAAAGACGACGACAAACTTATCGAGGTAAGGTTTGCACACCCGATTCATGAGGTCCATGAATACAGCCGGTGCGTTGGTTAGACCAAAGGGCATCACTTGGAATTCGTAGTGCCCGTAACGAGTTCTGAAAGCAGTTTTTGGAATATCGGTGTCGCGAACTCGTAACTGATGATAGCCTGATCGCAGGTCAATTTTTGAGTAGAAGCTTGAACCCTGAAGTTGGTCGAATAGATCATCAATGCGAGGAAGTGGATAACGGTTCTTGACGGTCAATTTGTTCAACTCTCGGTAGTCGATGCACATTCGAAATGAACCGTCCTTCTTTTTAACAAATAAGACCGGAGCTCCCCACGGCGAAGAACTCGGCCTAATGAATCCTCTATCCAGAAGTTCCTGTAACTGAGAGGACAACTCCTGAAGTTCGGATGGGGCTAAACGGTACGGTGCACGGGCCACCGGTGCGGCACCCGGCACGAGATCAATTGAGAACTCAACCTGTCTAGGCGGAGGTAAACCAGGTAGTTCTTCCGGAAAGACTTCGGGAAAGTCTCTAACAATTGGCACATCCTCAAGTCGCTTCTCCTCCGACTTCTTCTCTGTGATGTGTGCGAGTATTGCAGGGTAACCCTTTCTCAGAAATTTTCGGGTTTTTAAGCAAGAGATGATATTGAGTCCCGTCCCACCGGTCTCCCCCTGTATGATCAAGGTTCCACCGGCAGCGAGTGGAATGCGGACGATCTTATCGTAACAAACGATTTCAGCTCGGTGTTTGGACAACCAGTCCATTCCAATGATGAAGTCGAAACTTCCGATTTCAACGGGTACAAGATCGATTGGAAAGGTTTCGTCAGCTAGGTTTAAAGTGCAATTAGGTATCACACTATCGGTTTCTATAAGTTCGCCATTTGCTAGTTCTACAGTGTACTTAACATCTAAGGCAACAGGATTGATGTCAAGTAGTGGGCAAAAGTCATCAGAGATAAAGCTTCTATCAGCACCAGTATCAAATAGAACAGAAGCATTTAAGTTGTTGAGGAGGAACATACCCGAGACCACATTCGGGTCTTGGCGGGCGTCCCCAGATTTGATGACGAAGGCTCTGCTTCGGGTGTTGTTGTTGTTGCTGTTGCGGTTGTTGTTGTTGTTGTTGTTATTCTTCAGCTTTGGGCACGTATCCCTGAAGTGCCCTGGTTTCCCACACTCAAAACAGACTTTGGGTGGTCTGGTGTTGTTGTTGGAATTGTTGTTGGCAGGAGAATTGCAATCTTTGGTGAGATGGCCGTACCTCTTGCAATTGTTGCAAAAGGGACCACAGGAGCCTTCATGGTGACGGCTGCACTTGGAACAATAGGGTTTGTTCCCAGTGTAGCCCCGTGTGATGTCAGTGGTGGTGTTGTTGGCTTTGATGGTGTCGGGTTTCTTGTTTTGTTGGTTGGAGTGGTTGTTGTGGTAGTCAGACCACTTTCGCTTGTTGTTTTGGGAGAATGAAGTGGGTGGTTCAGAATCTTGGCTCATGGACATCAGATCTTGGGCCAATAGGATTGCACCGTCAATGGTGGTTTGGTTGGAAGAGGCAACATGCCCCCGAACAGGCTCAGGAAGGCCGAGGATGTACTTCCTGATTTTATCAGGTTCTGTGCTTACCATGGCTGGGCGGAGGGCAGCGAGTTGCTGGAATCTGGTGGTATAACCATCGATATCACCACCCTGAACCTTTAGGTTCCAGAACTCCTCGTCCAGCTTTTGGAGTTTGGCGATTGAGCAGTATTTGGCAGTGAGTTTTGCTTTCAAATCCTCCCAAGAGAGTTGGTAGGCAGTGTCAGCACCCACTGATTGGGTATATGAATTCCACCAAGAGTGGGCATCATCTTCAAGAGAGCAGGTGGCGAAGTTTACTTTGTCGTTCTCCGCGCATTTGCTGACACGGAAAACAGTTTCCATTTTCTCGAACCATCTGATAAGTCCGATGGCTCCTTCAGAACCCTTGAAGCTGGAGGGTTTGCAGCTTTGAAAGTCCTTGTAAGAACAAGGTTTAGCAGTAGTGGTTTCAGCGGCATCGCTGTTTCTGGTGGAGTTTTGTGGGGTATTCCGAGCCAAGGCTTCAGTAACAGCCTGGGTTATAAGCGATGTAAGCTGAGCATCGGTGTATGGTCTTGACTTTGGCGGCATGATTCTTCAATAAAAGAAATGAAGATACATGAGATTTCGTAGGAAAGTTGTATTTGTTATAGATGTACGTGTATAAAAGCAGTAATACATGACATCAACATGGAAAAATGACAATTAATATGAGTTGAACAACAAGGAATATTTGATAGCTAATATGAGTTCAAAGGTTACATCCTACAGAGTTATTACAAAAGGTGTCGGGAATTGTTACATCCGACCGAATTTTAGAGTAGCGCGTAGATAGTTACTAGATTACAGGATAGATTACAAGACAAAGACTACACTAGTCTTAACGTAGATTAATTTGTTCCATCATCGTGACAAGACGGTCCACAGTGTTTGCAAGTCTGCTAGCTTGACGGGCGTTATCTTCTGCTAGTGCTAGTCGTTGTGTTAGTCCACGGGCATATTCTTCTGCTTCATGTGAACGCTGTTCACATTCTTCCATCCTTTGACGCAGGAGGGCATTTTCCACGCTTATCGCTATTACTTGGTTGCGAAGGACATCCATGTTGTTGTTTGTGGTTTCCAGGTCGTCGGAGACTTGTTCGATGCGTTCAAGGGATGTAAGTCTCCAGTTTTCGTTTGTTTCTTGCAACACGACATCCATGGTGCGAAGTCGCTGCTCGTGTTGGTTCACCCTAGCGGCTAAGGCCGGAAGGGTGAAGTGAGTGGGGTACGGGCCAGCTCGAGGCAACCTGGCGTTCCTCCTAGCTACCCTTGGGTTCTGCGACCCGGATTGAGGGCGAGATGAATTTGATGGTGTGTTTGCCATTTCTGAGACAAAACGTTAGTAATATTGAGGCCTATATTCATATAGCTCCTATATAATATAGCCTATTGAGTGTCTAGCATAAACATGTTTAAGTCTCGGTTCTCTCGTGGTCAGAGTCTTCTATTGTACCCTGTTCAGCCATAACTACTTTCAGATCTTACACCATCTTTGCTTAATTGTACATAGTTGATCAGGCTATGTTAAATTAAACTAGTAAGATGTAATCACTGAACCAGTTATACCTAAAAAGGAATATTGCCTAATGGTCATAGTCTAGGCTCACTAAATGCAACCTAGTTCGCTATAACCTTAGGCTCTGATACCAATCTGTAACACCCCCAAATTTAATGATTTGCGGAAGCTTGATTTGGGTGTTACTAATCAATAACAAAGCACAAAGATATATAGTAAGCGACTCTATATGCGTCGTTTTAACAAAATATATTGATAATAGAAATGTTTACAACATTTAAAGCTTTACATAGCTCGAGTTTAAATCAAATGAGATTTCAGTACATAAGTACTTGTACAAAATATACTAATGCAAGAAAATCTCAATCTTCTGTATGCTGACTCGAGCTAAAATCCTGAAACAGAAACATCCTACTGCTTGGTACCTGCGATATATGCTAAAAGGTCAGCTAAAAGCTGGTGAGCTCACAGGTTTGAAATCAGTTAATATAGTGTGAACCGCAAGATTTAAATAATGAATTGCATCCAGTAATTAAATAATGAATTGCATCCAGCAATTAAATGATGAATTGCATCCAGCAATTAAATGATAGTCATCGTGTATACAGCCATGAGCACATAGTTGAGCTTAACTCGAGGGCCGGGTCCCCTATAGAGAATTCCGGGCGAGGTGCCTCCACGAATGCCTAATCCACATTCGTCTTCCCAAATATTAGTACGTCCGTTTACCCGGTTAGTGCTTGCTAACCCGGACGAGGTGGGTCAATCCTATATGGTACCATATACTAATATTCACGCTACAACGTATTAACAACTATGCTGACGGAGGACTTTAAAATGATTAGTTTCGAAAAACTCATGTAGTATATGAAAAGTTGGTACTTGCGTTCACATGTTAAAAGTTGAGCAATATATCACACCCCTGAGTAAAACAGTAAAAAGAGGGGCTATGAGACTCACCTGAGTCTGAGTGCGTTTAAACAAACGTAAGTTGATTAGCCGAGTATGAAGTCCAAAGACTTGTAACCTGAGGGTGTCCACGACACGCGAGGGTTATAATCATGATTGGGTATCTCAACAGATCACCCTTGTAGTTGTTCGTTCAACTATAATGTCCAAATTTCCACTATTTGGTTGATAAGTTTAAGTATTTGAAAAGTGTACGGCCCGTTGGTGACGGATTTGTAATAATAATCTCAACTATTATTATTTTGATTTCGTGTCGTTTTACTTGAAAAATGTGTTTTGATTGTGTTTTAGAAGCCGTTACGGAATCTAAGTACGGGGGTCCGGGGGCAGCGCCCCTGGTAGCGGGGTCCAAGGGGCGGCAGCCCCTGGCTGGGGTCGAGCTGCCAGGTCAGCTTGGAAAATTTTTATTTCTACTATATTGTTTTGACGAAAAACGCATCTGGGATCTGAATTTGGGTAAATCGAGTGATAACTTTCGAGTCTCGACACTTAGTAAAAATCTATGTTTTTGAGGTTCTGATTTGTGCGACGTTGGGTGCGACGTCGCAGGTAGGATTGCGACGTTGAGCATGACGTCGCTAAAGGCGACGTTTCGCAATTTAATGCGACGTAGGGTGCTGCGTCGCTAATGCGACGTTGGTTAAGTTGGCGACGTTAAGGTCTGCGTCGCTATGTGCGACATTCTCAAGTCAATGCGACGTAATAGGCTGCGTCGCTATATGCGACGTCGAGGATTCGTGCGACGTAAGTCGCTGCGTCGCATTTGCTCCAGGCCAAATGCGACGTACGGGATTTGATCGGAGTTTCAACTTCAAAAACGCATTTTCCGGCCATCGATCGGCCTAATATTTTTACCCAACCCATTTTAGGACATTACAAGGTTATACAAACAACTAGCAAGTGATAATACTTAGAAACGAGAGTTTTCGGAGTTGTGTCGGAAACTTACAAATCGCCGAAATGAAATTTCGGAAAGATAGATAGATAGATCGTTGCGTGGTGGTCGTGAATCTCTAAAAATCTTGAAGATCCGAAGTCGTTTGATATGTTTATTTGTCGATTTTTGATTGATGGTGGAGGTGGTGGTTTTTGGTAAGTTGAGAGAAAAAGAGAGGGAGAGAGAGAAAAAGAAAGAGAGAATGAGAAAGAAAGGTGGGGAAATGGGAGGTTAAACTCCCATTTTTTTTTCGCCCCGCGTTCCCGTTCCGTGTGGTATTCGTTTGCTCCGTCGTTTAAACGTTAAATAATTATTTTACATATTAATTGGTACGTTTTAAAATACAAATTATTACGCGATATTTTATTTCAATATTTTAAAATTCCATTTATTTTTGAGTTATAAAATGTAAGTTTGTTTATTTAGTTTGCGCGTTTTAAATCTTTTAAATTGTGCAAGTTTTGTTTGTATGATTCGAATGATTACGAAATATTATCATAATAATACTTTTGATATAAAAGCGTTATTTAATAAAATTGGTCACCAACGTCCGTATTAAATTGATTCGAAATACATTCGATTTAAGTTGCGTACGATTTAACCAAATCGCATTTTCGTATATATTCAACAATATATATAATTCGATACATTAATTAGCCTAACACAGAACTAATTACATGTATTAACGTATGATCAGGCACTAATTACTAGTCCCAATTTGGCGGGTGTTACAATTTCGGGGTGTAAAGTTAAAACCGGTTATTTATGCAAACAATTTTCCATCAAACCTAGGCTTAACATTCGCCATCACCTAATAATTCAACTTCAATTTACAAACCCATGATTCAATCAAATAACGGACATTCGCCATAGTTACCTACTTGCATATTTGAGCTTAACTTGTTAACCTATTCCAAAACCACATCCGCAATCAAGTTCAACAATTTAGAGACAAAAAGTTGACAACAATTCACTAGATAGAAAACGTTCGCTATATCTTTTAGCAAATTATCAAACAAGTTAATTAATTGACATCAAGCTCAAATACACAAGTAGTTGATTAAACACAAGTTCAAGTTAAAAGAGTTTATGATTCATCCAAACGAAAGACATTCGCCAAATCCGCAAACTCAAATCATACTAATTAACTAGCTTCACTTGTAATAATTTTCACATTCGCGAAAATAGATTCATTCATACACTTCATACAAATGACAAGTATTTTTATTAAACAACAAACATTCGCCATAGTTGTTTAGTCAAAATACCCACAAGTTAAACCACATCAACTAGTTACATACAAATTTATGGATGAATCTTAAACTCAAAGCGTAAATCAAACACCAAATATAACACCCCTAGTCACTAACTAGTTCATCCAAGCAAGTATAACAAAACCTAGCCAACCATCATATTCACATCATCATACACACAAAACATCAAATAAACCAAGGAAAACATGATTATATTTGGATAAAAATGCAAACCGAGTTCTTACAATGTCGGGATGATGATTGTTAGTAACCGAGAGATGCTAGCTTAAAGGAAATCTTCAACAATGTGGAAACAAACTTTCAAAAACCCAAAATCACCAAAAACACCAGCTGAGTTCGTGTGTGTGTTTTGTGTGTGAAAAAAGTTTGGTGAGATGAAAAGTGAAAAAGGTGTTTTTCTAAGCAAAAGTGATCTGCCGCCCACCAAGCCGGCGGCTCAGTATGTGAAGCCGGCGGCTTCACAACATTCAAACAAAACGGCGGCTTCAACATTCAAACCGGCGGCTTCAACAGATCATCACAACCCGGCGGCTTATCCAGACAAGCCGGCGGCTTCAACCTGTTTTCCAGCAGACCAGTTTTAAGCTCAAGACTTCAACACTTTTCAAACTTGCTCGAATCATAACCACAATGCAGTCCAAACGACGATTCTTTAATATTGACGCCTATAATTCAATTCAAACTAAATAAGTACCAAAAGTTCATAAAGTCCACTAAAAATGAATGCAAAAACAATGATATCGCTAAAGATAAACTTATACAAAATGAGCGATATCAAATATCCCCACACTTGAACTTTGCTTGTCCTCAAGCAAACCGTTATTCATCATTTCATTACCCATTCTTGCAACATTTTGAAATGGAGACCAAGTTTACCAAAATAATGCCAACACTAACTACCAAGGCAATTAGGCTAGCAACATATGTATAAGCAATGTAAACTCGAGATGTTTTAGTTTGCCAAGCCAGAATGCACGACCTAGCACCTCACATAAGGATAAGTGTTTAGTCACTCACTCTCAACCTATAAGACTACAAGGTAGGGAAGTAAGTAATGTAACACTCAATCAAGCCAAGTCGTGATGCGATGTTACCATAGGCTTGCAAGAGGATCAAATCTCCACCGACTTGGCGTGAGCACCAAGTGAGATCTCAAAGGAGGTATTCTAGCATGTGCTGTAACAATATAGGCTAATTATGGAATAGGGGTATGATAGACACAATAATTGGTGAAAAGTGGCAGTCAAAACCCGTGAAAAATGTGGAAGTGTTACCTATTGGTTTAAACACGTGACAGTAATGAAACTTAGGATTCTCGTGCTAAGTCAATTCAACTTATTATTTGTTCTCATTTATAACTCATACTTTAACAATTTCGCACAAATAACTCAAATTGATTTTTCACATTTTATTGGAATAATTGCATTCTATGACTTTCTATGAATCCTGTGTAACGAACTTTCGGACCAACCATCCTAGACCGGATAAAGGCCTTCGGTGGCTAGGTGTAGAACACCCCTCGGGAACTACTTGTTCAGGAATTCAAAGGCCATTTAGTTGACTACAATTATCCAACTACAAACTTTAAGCTCAATAGTTAACTTCTATTCATTTAATTGTTTCCAACCTCACTCATAGAATTTAACACTAGAATCCCAATTCAAAACGATTTAAGTCACATTTTGGTAAAATTCGTCATAAGTTCCAACTAGGCAACATCTTAGAAAAGTGATGGTTCGGGAATTGACTACACAAAAATAAGGCTAATATTTAGTGGATTGAATGTCGAAGTTTTCTAGGGGTTTCTTAGCACTAAAAATGAGTGCTAACGACCTGTGTTAACTGGATATAAATGGTTTTAAAGCAAAATAAGATCAAAAATTCCTAAGAATACCTCCTCGTCTTCGACCCCACCTAAATCACATTTCTGTGATCCCACAGCGGTCTCAAAATGCATCACTAAGGCAAGTTCTAGAACAAACTACAATCACCGGCACACTCATAGCAATCAAACAATATAAACACTAAAGGTAAGTGTTTTTCTCAATAAGGCTCAAATTTCTCACAATTTTTCATAGTGGAGGCTACAAGCGTGCTAGTCATGCAATTCACCCTATTAGGTTGCTTTTATGACACATCTCTAAAAATTATATTGCAAGAGGGAAAGATTTAATTGCTTTTAATAGATTTAACTAACACATTTCAAAGCAATTAATTTAATAAGGACAAGCAAATTCCTAGCATACTACCATTCCATAACCCGTTATTAGAATTCGTAAAGTTCAATTGGAAGATCCAAGATCAATAACAGACCTAATAAGTGGCTATAAAACAACAATATACTAGGAACAAGATTCAAGTGAAGTTAACCCTCCCCACACTTGAGATTTGCATTGCCCTCAATGCAAAAACAGTATAAAAGTACGAGTGTGTAACACCCCCAAATTTAATGATTTGCGGAAGCTTGATTTGAGTGTTACTAATCAATAACAAAGCACAAAGATAAATAGCAAACGACTCTATATGCGTCGTTTTAACAAAATATATTGATAACTGAAATGTTTACAACATTTAAAGCTTTACATAGCTCGAGTTAAATAAAATGAGATTTCAGTACATAAGTACTTGTACAAAATATACTAATGCAAGAAAATCTCAATCGTCTGTATGCTGACTCGAGCTAAATCCTGAAGCAGAAACATCCTACTGCTGGGTACCTGCGATATATGCTAAAAGGTCAGCTATAAAGCTGGTGAGCTCACAGGTTTGAAATCAAGTAATATCGTATGAACCGCAAGATTTAAATAATGAATTGCATCCAGCAATTAAATAATGAATTGCATCCAGCAATTAAATGATAATCATCGTGTATACAGCCATGAGCACATAGTTGAGCTTAACTCGAGGGCCGGGTCCCCTATAGAGAATTCCGGGCGAGGTGCCTCCACGAATGCCTAATCAACATTCGTCTTCCCAAATATTAGTACGTCCGTTTACCCGGTTAGTGCTTGCTAACCCGAACGAGGAGGGTCAATCCTATATGGTACCATATACTAATATTCACGCTACAACGTATTAACAACTATGCTGACGGAGGACTTTAAAATGATTAGTTTCGAAAAACTCATGTAGTATATGAAAAGTTGGTACTTGCGTTCACATGTTAAAAGTTTGAGCAGTATATCACACCCCTGAGTAAAACAGTAAAAAGAGGGGCTATGAGACTCACCTGAGTCTGAATGCGTTTAAACAAACGTAAGTTGATTAGCGAGAAATGAAGTCCAACGACTTGTAACCTGAGGGTGTCCACGACACGCGATGGTTATAATCATGATTGGGTATCTCAAAAGATCACCCTTGTAGTTGTTACACAACTATATATGTCCAAATTACTTCGATTTGGTTTATTTAATAAGTGTTTGAAAACGTGTACGGCCCGTTGGTGACGGATATGAAATAATAAACTTTAAGGATTATTATCATGTATTTGGCGTTTTGCACTTAAAAGTGTGTCCCAATGTGTTTTATAAGTCGTATCGTATAAGTGTTTGAGGTTACATAGTTCCGACACTTAGTGAAATTGAGATTTGAAAACCTGCTGTTTTATGCGACACAATCATGCGACACTAAATGAATTATGCGACACAAAGGTTGTGTCGCATAGGAGTGCGACACAATGTCCATACGACACAAGGGTTGTGTCGCATGGATGCGAAATGCTGATTCAACAGCGACATAGTGATCGTGTCGTATGGGGTATGCGACATAGTGGTTGTGTCGCAGGACTTGCGACACTAAATATCTGGTACGACATAAGGTACGACACAAGGGATTTTATGCGACATAAAGGCTAAAATACGACACAACATGCGACACAATGCTTGTGTCGCATGGATGAACACCAGCCCAGAATTCCGGCTGTTCAACATTTTCCGGCCAAAAATCCGTTTTTAACCCGTTTTCAAGCTGTAATTTCGTGTTCTATACATTGTAATGGACATATACTAGTTATAATAACAACCACAAACGAAAAATACTAAGAATTGAGAGATTTCGGGATTTTGTCGGAAACTTACAATTTGCCGAAATGAAAATCCGGAAAGGTAGAAATGTAGATCGTTGCGAGGTGGTCGTGAATCTCTAAAAATATTTGTGATCCGGTCGCGTTTCGTGGTAGTATTTTGCGGTTTTATAAGTTTGGTGGTTTGTTTCTTTTTAGAGAGAAAAAAAAGAAGAGAGAGAGATAGAAGGAAAGATGAAATGAAGAAAAAGATGGGAGGTGGGGGTTATCCCCACTTTCCAGTTTTCGCTCCGCGTCACGTGTGGTGTTCGTTTGCTCCGTCGTTTAAGCGTTAATTAATTATTTACATTTTAATTATAAGTTTTAAATTACGATTTATTACGCGATATATTATTTAAATATTTTACAAATCATTTTATATTTGTGTTATAAAACGTAAGTTAGTTTATTTCGTTTGCGCGGTTTAATGTTTTAAATCGTGTAAGTTTGGTTTGTACGATACGAATGAATACGAAATATTATCAAAATAATATTTTTGACATAAAAGTGTTAATTAATAAAATGAGTCACCAACGTCCGTATAATATTGAATCGAAATACATCCGATTTAAATTGCGTACGATTTAATCAAATCGCATATTCGTATATATTCAACAATATATATATAATTCGATACATTAATTAGCCTAACAAGGAACTAATTACATGTATTAACATATGATTAGGCACTAAATCACTAGTCCTAATTTGGCGGGTGTTACATTCTCCCCCTGTTAGAAGAATTTCGTCCCGAAATTTAGCTCGAAGTCGTGTTTGATGTGGCATCAGTGAAAAGTTGAGGATATTTGAGTCGCATTTGGTCTTCCCGTTCCCAGGTGAATTCCGGACCACGCCGCGAATTCCATCTGACCTTGACGATGGGAATACGACTTTGTTTCAGTTGTTTGACCTCACGGTCCATAATTTCAGCGGGTTCCTCAACGAAATGAAGTTTATCGTCAACACGAATTTCATCTAATGGAATAATAAGTGTCTCATCAGACAGACACTTCTTCAAATTTGAGATATGAAAAGTAGGGTGCACGCTGCTAAGTTCGGATGGCAGCTGCAATCGATAAGCTACGGGGCCAATCCGTTCGAGGATCTCAAAAGGCCCGATGTATCTGGGATTCAACTTCCCGCGTTTGCCAAAACGGATGACGCCTTTCCAAGGCGATACTTTCAAGAGTACTCGATCCCCAACTTGGAACTCGAGTGGTTTGCGTCTCACGTCAGCATAACTTTTCTGACGATCACGTGCGGCTTTGAGTCTGTTTTGGATTTCCACAATTTTCTCAGTGGTGGCGTGTATGAGTTCAGGACCAGTGAGTTGACTATCTCCCACCTCAGTCCAACAGATCGGTGATCGGCACTTACGACCGTACAGTGCCTCAAAAGGTGCAGCCTTAATGCTGGCGTGATAACTGTTATTGTACGAAAATTCGCACAACGGTAGATGTTTTTCCCAGTTTGTACCGAAATCAACTACGCAGGCTCGTAGCATGTCTTCCAGTGTTTGAATGGTTCGTTCACTTTGGCCATCGGTTTGAGGATGGTACGCGGTACTCATATCGAGACGGGTACCCATAGCTTTCTGAAGTGATTGCCAAAAGTGAGAGGTGAAACGGGCATCTCTGTCAGAGATGATCGAGACTGGAACACCGTGATGAGAAACGATTTCCTTGATGTAGATTTGTGTAAGGCGTTCCATTTTATCGTTTTCTTTGATTGCCAGGAAATGAGCAGATTTGGTGAGACGATCGACGATCACCCAAATGGTATCGCAACCGCTCGACGACTTGGGTAGTTTGGTTATGAAATCCATGGCAATTTGTTCCCATTTCCATTCAGGGATTTCAGGTTGTTGGAGTAAACCAGGCGGTTTCTGATGTTCGGTTTTGACTTTCGAGCAAGTAAGACACTTGCAGACATAAGTGGCGATTTCGGCTTTCATGTTTGGCCACCAATAAAATTCCTTGATGCCGTGGTACATCTTATCGGATCCCGGATGAATAGAATATTTAGACTTGTGAGCCTCGTCCATCACCAAGTCTCTTAGGTTCCCAAAACTAGGCAACCAGGTTCGGTTTGAGAAATACCCAATCCCGTTAGGTTTGATTTCAAATTGTTTATCGATGCCCCGTAAGGCTTCATTTTTGATGTTTTCAGATTTCAGGGCTTCGATCTGAGCGGTATGAATTTGAATGGTAAGATCGTTATGAATGGTCATACTGAGGGCTCGGACTCGAAGTGGTTTTGATCGTTCCTTTCGACTGAGGGCATCGGCCACAACATTAGCCTTCCCTGGATGGTACTTGATCTCGCAATCGTAATCGGTAAGCAACTCGACCCAACGACGTTGCCTCATATTGAGATCCTTCTGATCGAAGATATGTTGGAGACTTTTATGATCGGTAAAGATTGTGCACTTAGTGCCGTAGAGATAATGTCTCCAGATTTTGAGAGCAAAAACGACAGCTCCAAGTTCGAGATCGTGAGTGGTGTAGTTCTTTTCGTGAATTTTCAGCTGTCGTGAGGCATAAGCAATGACCTTGTCTCGTTGCATCAGCACGCAACCAAGACCTTGGTGAGAAGCATCGCAGTATACCACGAAGTCATCGGTGCCTTCGGGTAAGGATAGAATCGGAGCACTGCAAAGCTTTTGTTTCAAAAGTTGGAACGCTGACTCTTGTTTGTCGGTCCAATCGAATCTTCTGTCCTTCTGAGTCAGTATCGTGAGTGGTTGAGCTATTCTGGAGAAATTTTCGATAAATCGTCGATAATACCCAGCAAGACCCAAGAATTGTCGTACTTCAGTTGCAGAGGTGGGTGCTTGCCAGTCTTTGATAGCCTCGATTTTTGATGGGTCAACGTGAATTCCCTGACTGTCGATCACGTGACCAAGAAATTGAACAGTTTGGATCCAGAACTCACACTTAGAGAATTTAGCATAAAGCTCCTCGTGTCTAAGTAGTTCAAGGATGATTTTGAGGTGTTGCGCATGTTCTTGCTCGTTGCGCGAGTAAATGAGTATGTCATCGATAAAGACAATGACAAACTTATCGAGGTAAGGTTTGCACACTCGGTTCATGAGATCCATGAATACAGCCTGTGCGTTGGTTAGACCAAAGGGCATCACTTGGAATTCGTAGTGCCCGTAACGAGTTCTGAAAGCAGTTTTTGGAATATCGGTGTCGCGAACTCGTAACTGATGATAACCTGATCGCAGGTCGATTTTTGAGTAAAAACTTGAACCCTGAAGTTGGTCGAATAGATCATCAATGCGAGGAAGTGGATAACGGTTCTTGACGGTCAATTTGTTCAACTCTCGGTAGTCAATGCACATTCGGAATGAACCGTCCTTCTTTTTGACAAATAAGACCGGAGCTCCCCAAGGTGAAGAACTCGGTCTAATGAATCCTCTATCCAGAAGTTCCTGTAACTGGGCAGACAACTCCTGAAGTTCGGATGGGGCTAAACGGTACGGCGCGCGAGCCACCGGTGCGGCACCCGGCACGAGGTCAATTGAGAACTCAACCTGTCTAGATGGAGGTAAACCAGGTAGTTCTTCCGGAAAGACTTCGGGAAAGTCTCTAACAATTGGCACATCCTCAAGTCGCTTCTCCTCCGACTTCTTTTCTGTGATGTGTGCGAGTATTGCAGGGTAACCCTTTCTCAGAAATTTTCGGGTTTTTAAGCAAGAGATGATATTGAGTCTCGTCCCACCGGTCTCCCCCTGTATGATCAAGGTTCCACCGGCAGCGAGTGGAATGCGGACGATCTTATCGTAACAAATGATTTCGGCTCGGTGCTTGGACAACCAGTCCATTCCAATGATGACATCGAAACTTCCGATTTCAACGGGTACAAGATCGATTGAAAAGGTTTCATCAGCTAGGTTTAAAGTGCAATTAGGTATCACACTATCGGTTTCTATAAGTTCCCCATTTGCTAGCTCTACAGTGTACTTAACATCTAAGGCAACAGGAGTGATGTCAAGTAGTGGGCAAAAGTCATCAGAGATAAAGCTTCTATCAGCACCAGTATCAAATAGAACAGAAGCATGTAAGTTGTTGAGGAGGAACATACCCGAGACCACATTCGGGTCTTGGCGGGCGTCCCCAGATTTGATGACGAAAGCTCTGCTACGGGTGTTGTTGTTGTTGTTGTTGCGGTTGTTGTTGTTGTTGTTCTTCAGATTTGGGCACGTGTCCCTGAAGTGCCCGGGTTTTCCACACTCAAAGCATACTTTGGGTGGTCTGGTGTTGTTGTTTGAATTGTTGTTGGCAGGAGAGCGGCAGTCCTTTGTGAGATGGCCGTACCTCTTGCAATTGTTGCAAAAGGGACCACAGGAGCCTTCATGGTGGCGACTGCACTTGGAACAATAAGGTTTGCTCCCAGTGTAGCCCCGGACGATGTCAGTGGTGGTGTTGTAGGCTTTGATGGTGTCAGGTTTCTTGTTTTGTTGGTTGGAGTGGTTGTTGTGGTAGTCAGACCACTTGCGTTTGTTGTTTTGGGAGGATGAAGTGGGTGGTTCAGAATCTTGGCTCATAGACATCAGGTCTTGGGCCAATGAGATTGCACCGTCAATGGTGGTTGGTTTGGAAGAGATGACGTGTCCCCGAACAAAATCAGGGAGACCAAGGGCGTACTTCCTGATTTTATCAGGTTCAGTGCTTACCATAGCTGGGCGGAGGGCAGCTAGTTGTTGAAACCTGGTGGTATAACCATCGATATCACCACCCTGAACCTTTAAGTTCCAGAACTCCTCATCTAGCTTTTGAAGTTTGGCGATAGAGCAGTATTTGGCAGTGAGTTTTGCCTTCAATTCCTCCCATGTGAGTTGGTAGGCAATGTCAGCACCCACTGATTGGGTATACGAATTCCACCAAGAGTGGGCATCATCTTCAAGAGAGCAGGTGGCGAAGTTTACTTTGTCGTTCTCCTCGCATTTACTAACACGGAAAACAATTTCCATTTTCTCGAACCATCTGATCAGTCCGATGGCTCCTTCAGAACCCTTGAAGCTCGAGGGTTTGCAGCTTTGGAAGTCCTTGTAAGAACAAGGTTTGACGGCAGAGGTTCCAGCGGTATCGCTGTTTCTTGTGGAGTTGGGTGGGGTATTGCGAGCCAAGGCTTCAGTAACAGCCTGGGTTATGAGTGACGTAATCTGAGCATCGGTGTAAGGTCGTGTCTTTGGCGGCATGATTCTTCAATAAAAGAAATGAAGATACATGAGATTTTGTAAGAAAGTTGTATTTATTATAGATGTACATGTAGAAAGCAGTAATACATGACATCAACATGGAAAATGACAATTAATATGAGTTGAACAACAAGGAATATTTGATAGCTAATACGAGTTCAAAGGTTACACCCTACGGATGTATTACAAGAGGCGTCGGGAATTGTTACATCCGACTGAATTATAGAGTAACACGTAGATAGTTACTAGATTACAAGACAAAGACTACACTAGTCTTGACGTAGATTAATTTGTTCCATCATCGTGACAAGACGGTCCACAGTGTTTGCAAGCCTGCTAGCTTGTCGGGCGTTGTCTTCTGCTAGCGAAAGTCGTTGTGTTAGTCCGCGCGCATACTCTTCTGCTTCATGTGAGCGTTGCTCACATTCTTCCATCCTTTGTTGTAGAAGGGCATTTTCCACCCTTATTTCTATAATTTGGTTGCGAAGGACATCCATGTTGTTGTTTGTGGTTTCAAGGTCGTCGGAGACTTGTTCGATGCGTTCAAGGGATGTAAGTCTCCAGTTTTCGTTTGTTTCCTGCAACACGACATCCATGGTGCGAAGTCGCTGCTTGTGTTGGTTTACCCTAGTAGCTAAAGCCGGTAAGGCGATGTGAGTGGGATACGGGCCAGCTCGAGGCAACCTGGAGTTCCTCCTTGCTACCCTTGGGTTCTGCGACCCGGATTGAGAACGAGATGAATTTGTTGGAATGTTTGCCATTTCTGAGACAAAGCGTTAGTAAGATTGAGGCCTATATTCATATAGCTCCTATATAATATAGCCTATTGAGTGTCTAGCATAAACATGTTTGAGTCTCGGTTCTCTCGAAGTCAGAGTCTTCTATTGTATCCTGTTCAGCCATAACTACTTTCAGATCTTACATCATCTTTGCTTAATTGTACATAGTTGATCAGGCTATGTTAAATTAAACTCGTATGCTGTAATCCCTGAACCAGTCATACCTAATAAGGAATACCGCCTAATGGTCATAGTCTAGGCTCACTAAATGCAACCTAGTTCACTATAACCTTAGGCTCTGATACCAATCTGTAACACCCCCAAATTTAATGATTTGCGGAAGCTTGATTTGGGTGTTACTAATCAATAACAAAGCACAAAGATAAATAGCAAACGACTCTATATGCGTCGTTTTAACAAAATATATTGATAACTGAAATGTTTACAACATTTAAAGCTTTACATAGCTCGAGTTAAATAAAATGAGATTTCAGTACATAAGTACTTGTACAAAATATACTAATGCAAGAAAATCTCAATCGTCTGTATGCTGACTCGAGCTAAATCCTGAAGCAGAAACATCCTACTGCTGGGTACCTGCGATATATGCTAAAAGGTCAGCTATAAAGCTGGTGAGCTCACAGGTTTGAAATCAAGTAATATCGTATGAACCGCAAGATTTAAATAATGAATTGCATCCAGCAATTAAATAATGAATTGCATCCAGCAATTAAATAATGAATTGCATCCAGCAATAAAATGATAATCATCGTGTATACAGCCATGAGCACATAGTTGAGCTTAACTCGAGGGCCGGGTCCCCTATAGAGAATTCCGGGCGAGGTGCCTCCACGAATGCCTAATCAACATTCGTCTTCCCAAATATTAGTACGTCCGTTTACCCGGTTAGTGCTTGCTAACCCGAACGAGGAGGGTCAATCCTATATGGTACCATATACTAATATTCACGCTACAACGTATTAACAACTATGCTGACGGAGGACTTTAAAATGATTAGTTTCGAAAAACTCATGTAGTATATGAAAAGTTGGTACTTGCGTTCACATGTTAAAAGTTTGAGCAGTATATCACACCCCTGAGTAAAACAGTAAAAAGAGGGGCTATGAGACTCACCTGAGTCTGAATGCGTTTAAACAAACGTAAGTTGATTAGCGAGAAATGAAGTCCAACGACTTGTAACCTGAGGGTGTCCACGACACGCGATGGTTATAATCATGATTGGGTATCTCAAAAGATCACCCTTGTAGTTGTTACACAACTATATATGTCCAAATTACTTCGATTTGGTTTATTTAATAAGTGTTTGAAAACGTGTACGGCCCGTTGGTGACGGATATGAAATAATAAACTTTAAGGATTATTATCATGTATTTGGCGTTTTGCACTTAAAAGTGTGTCCCAATGTGTTTTATAAGTCGTATCGTATAAGTGTTTGAGGTTACATAGTTCCGACACTTAGTGAAATTGAGATTTGAAAACCTGCTGTTTTATGCGACACAATCATGCGACACTAAATGAATTATGCGACACAAAGGTTGTGTCGCATAGGAGTGCGACACAATGTCCATACGACACAAGGGTTGTGTCGCATGGATGCGAAATGCTGATTCAACAGCGACATAGTGATCGTGTCGTATGGGGTATGCGACATAGTGGTTGTGTCGCAGGACTTGCGACACTAAATATCTGGCACGACATAAGGTACGACACAAGGGATTTTATGCGACATAAAGGCTAAAATACGACACAACATGCGACACAATGCTTGTGTCGCATGGATGAACACCAGCCCAGAATTCCGGCTGTTCAACATTTTCCGGCCAAAAATCCGTTTTTAACCCGTTTTCAAGCTGTAATTTCGTGTTCTATACATTGTAATGGACATATACTAGTTATAATAACAACCACAAACGAAAAATACTAAGAATCGAGAGATTTCGGGATTTTGTCGGAAACTTACAATTTGCCGAAATGAAAATCCGGAAAGGTAGAAATGTAGATCGTTGCGAGGTGGTCGTGAATCTCTAAAAATATTTGTGATCCGGTCGCGTTTCGTGGTAGTATTTTGCGGTTTTATAAGTTTGGTGGTTTGTTTCTTTTTAGAGAGAAAAAAAAGAAGAGAGAGAGATAGAAGGAAAGATGAAATGAAGAAAAAGATGGGAGGTGGGGGTTATCCCCACTTTCCAGTTTTCGCTCCGCGTCACGTGTGGTGTTCGTTTGCTCCGTCGTTTAAGCGTTAATTAATTATTTACATTTTAATTATAAGTTTTAAATTACGATTTATTACGCGATATATTATTTAAATATTTTACAAATCATTTTATATTTGTGTTATAAAACGTAAGTTAGTTTATTTCGTTTGCGCGGTTTAATGTTTTAAATCGTGTAAGTTTGGTTTGTACGATACGAATGAATACGAAATATTATCAAAATAATATTTTTGACATAAAAGTGTTAATTAATAAAATGAGTCACCAACGTCCGTATAATATTGAATCGAAATACATCCGATTTAAATTGCGTACGATTTAATCAAATCGCATATTCGTATATATTCAACAATATATATATAATTCGATACATTAATTAGCCTAACAAGGAACTAATTACATGTATTAACATATGATTAGGCACTAAATCACTAGTCCTAATTTGGCGGGTGTTACAGAGTGCGAAGGGGCAAAGGGAACGAGAACTTCCCCGGGGGTTTGTTGGATGAGTGAGTGCATTCGCTGAACTTATTGCCAGCCGGCGCACGATTCCGACATCCATAAAAGCTAGAACTTTAATCAATTACCTAAAAAGAAAGCAAACATAGAAGGTTTGAACTCGAGTGACATTGTGCAAAACCGCACCCAAATGTCAGTCGAGTCAAATAGTTCCAAAAACCAACTAAGATAAGTAGCAAGTCATGAAATAAAAATGTCTAACACATGAGGCACATAGGCACTCTTAATTGAAACATAAAGATAGCGATGATAATGGTTGAAAACGGGGCAACGAGCAAACTAATATGGCCATCCCCAACCCCCTGAACTCGGTCCCTGAGAACCGCCCTGATGGTCGCCGGGCTGGGTCCATGGATCCCAGCTCTGATATCTAGAAGAGGCATCATGAGACATCCGTTCTCGCTGCAACTGTCGCTCATATTCCTCCTGGTGTTGACGTTGAGCCTCCTCTAAAGCAGTAGAATGATCATAAACAGGGGGTGGGTGGTCGCGGGACTCAGGTGTACCCCATTGGTACAAGGGCTCGGCATAAGTAGTTTGATAGCCTTGTTGCTCGGCTATCCAGTTGAGATTACCGACAGTCCAATCAGTGCGGTATTCGAGGTTTCCCATCCGGTAACCCATCTCATGCCTAAAGTCGTTGAAATCATCCCGAAACGCATTATGACCCACTTCAATTCTTCCAATGCCCTGCATAAGATCAAAAAGAGATGGCTGGGCTTGAACATCCTCATGCACCGGTGCTTCTTCGTGAACTCTATCTTGGCGAGGAGATTGTTGTTGCTCCTCAGGTGCCGGCTGGTCAGGAAATGGAATATAGCGTCCTTTCTTATCCTTGGCCACCGCCTCGGTCGCATTATACATCAAGTAGCCCAGGCTCTTTTGTGGCGCATCGATCAAAGTCAACCCCGAAGTAGGCCCAAAGTTAATATCAAAAGATCTTGCAATCAATGTGACGAAATGCCCACCAGAAATCGGGCTTTTTCCTTTAACCCCAGCTGAAGAAACACTCAAATAGGACCCAACACCGTAAGGAATGTTCACATTAATCCGTTCTCTGATTTGTCTCAAGTACCAAAGGTCTGCTTGGGTAATCTTTTCTCTGTTCTCCCTGCGATTCTGGAGGGTATGTGCTATAAACCGATGAATGATCTGGATCCTAACATCGTGCATGTCCTTGTGTGATACCCCACTAGGCGAATAGTCTTTCTCACTAAGCTCCTCCCAGAAATCATCTTCTATAAATGTGTGGGTTTCAAGAACCCGAGCACCGGACCATAGATAATGATCAAAGCAATCGTATGAAAGCTCTTCGGGAGTATAGATCCCCAAACAAGTAGCCAACTCCTTCATCGACATAGACCTCGGCTGTCCACCCAATCTAAACCTCATGAAAGTACGGTCGTTAACTGATTCGGGATTATGTTTAAACCTAAGAGTAGCGTGAAACTCGTAGCATAACTCCTTGTAGACGGGCACCCGGATAGCAAACAGTCTCTCCCAGTCGGTGAAATGATATAGGTGCCCTTGATGCTCACAATGTTGGGTGAGAAGTTCCCGAATCTGACCGGCTAAACCAATAGTCTCAAGCGGCTCCCAATCCACATAGCGTGCCAATTCAAACTGCTTTTGCATCACAAAGTACAGATTTCGGGAGTATTGGTTAAAGAGTACCCAATTGCGATCAAAGCGAAGCCAAGGGTGAATATTTTCCGGAATTAAAACGGCTTCAACACTTTCCGGGTCAGGTCGGACCAATTCCTCCTCATCTTGTAGAGCAGAAGTTGAGGTTTCAGCAGCACGTTTTGAAGTATTGGTTTTGCGTCCCTTTCTTGGCTGCGAAAAATCAATTGAGAAACACAATATTGCACAAAACAATAGTTAGCGTTAGTCGTAATCATAAACATGTCTCGCATGCAAAATGAGCGATAATATGTCAAAATCATAACCTCCCCCAAACAATTAATCTTGTCCAATCAAGTGTAGCAATAGAGCAATTCACCAAAACACTATAACCAAGCATGCCCAAAACGTTCAAATGTCAACCACAAATTTAACCATTTTATAAAGAATATGTAATCCAATATTAAACTAAACCAAAACAAAAACAATGCCTAATCAACATCATCTTAGTTAAGCTAGTCTTACAATCAAAATTACACACCAATTCATACAATGTGCCAACATTCCAAGAGAGTCCAACCATCCAGTCATTAAAATTTCAATAATAATAGTATTAAACACATACTTGAATAAGGATAACGCAAGTGCATAAACAATTATCAAGCAATGTCTTACAACCAATAATTATATCTAGCAAAATAATGACCAAAACATGCACCCTAATCATCTTCCCCAAATTTACCATGAACCCTAATCACTAAATATAACATTTACATTATGAAACTAATCATAAAATAAGCAATTACAAGCAAAGTGATAAAGATATCATGTATTTTCAACAATTAAAAGCATATATCATCATCAAAAATTCGGATCCCCAAATTCACATAAACCCTAAACATACAAATTCATCAATCTATGCAAATAAACACAATTTCATGAGCAAAATAGGTCAAATTGCATGTATACATCATCAATAACACGAAAAGCACAAGATTAATTATCCCCACACTTGAAAATCGCAAAACCCCAAATTCATATGAATGTGGGTATGAAAATTGCAATTTAAAAGGTAAAAAGTGGTTAATCCATACCTTAGGTGCCATTGAAACAAGAATTAGTTGATGAAAAGAGGTGAAGATTTTCTAATATTGGGGTTGGGTGTCAGATGAGAGCAGCCGGTGGAGAGAAATAGGTAGATTGTGAGAAATAAAGAGCAAAAAATCGACTTTAAATCTGCAGATACAGACGTAAAGCCGCCGGTTTGGTGGTTCGACCCGCCGGCTTTGTCGGGTTGGGCGCGGGTTGGTCCCGGGTCAGACCTGAATTCGGGTCATGACAATGTTGTAGACCCGCCGGCTAGAAATCAAATATGCCGGCTTTAGTAGTCGACCCGACGGCTAAAGAAGTAAACCCGGCGGCTAAAAATGGGTTATTGAGGCCGTTTTTTTCTGTGATGAAAAACACGTATTAACCGCCGTATTGGGTTTTCAACCCGGCGGCTTGAGACACCAAGCCGGCGTCTTGGTATACTTAGCCGGCTGCTCCACCTTCAGTCCAAAAATGATTTTTTTTTTTTAAACCAAGGAATAATAATAATATCAATAATCAATAATAATAATTATAATACACATGATAACTAAAAGGATACGAAACGGGTTTTCTTTGACCCGTTTGGACACTTTGTTTATTAACGAGTCGAAAGCTTGACTCGACCCCGAATTCATTTGTCCTTGGGGTAGGCCGCGAGCTCCTCCCACTCGCTCTCCTTTTCTTCCTCATGGTATAGTTTCAAACGATGCCCATTCACAATAAACGTCCCCCCATCCGAACCGAAAAGTTCCACATATCCGGATGGGTAGCCATGTTTGACCATATATGGACCGGTCCAACGAGGCTTGAACTTTGGTTGTTTTAGCTTGAAACGTGATTGAAAAAGAAGAACTTTGTCGCTTGCTTTGAATTCTTTTCTCATTTTTAGCTTACGATCGTGCAACACTTTAGTGAGTTCCTTGTAGAGACGAGAATTTTCATAAGCTTGCAACCGAAGCTCATCCAATTCATGGAGTTGCAACATCCTTTTCTCACCCGCTTCAATCAAATCCAAATTGCAATTCTTGAGCGCCCAATAAGCTTTATGCTCAATTTCAAGGGGTAAATGACAAGTCTTGCCATAAAGTAACCGGTATGGGGTTGTGCCTATCGGTGTCTTGTAGGCGGTCCGAAACGCCCACAATGCATCTTCAAGCTTCTTGGACCATATGGCCCGGTTGTCTTTCACCGTTTTCTCTAAAATCCTTTTCAAACCACGGTTAGTGTTCTCGACTTGACCACTTGTTTGTGGGTGGTAGGAAGTCGAGAACCGGTGATTCACCCCATACTTTTTGAGCACCTTTTCAAGTTGAGCATTAGCAAAGTGGCTCCCCCGGTCGTTAATCAATGCTTTGGGCATCCCAAAGCGGGAAAATAGGCTTTTCAAGAAGTCGATTACTACTCTAGCATCATTCTTGGGCAAGGCCTTGGCTTCCGCCCATTTGGACACATAGTCAACCGCCACAAGGATGTATTCATTTTTAAAAGATGGCGGGAATGGTCCCATGAAGTCTATGCCCCAAATATTGAATACTTCGCAAACTTGGATGCTAGTTTGTGGCATTTCATCCCTTTTTGAGATGTTTCCGGTTCTTTGACAAGCATCGCAAGTTTGACATAAAGTGTTAGCCTCTTTGAAGATCGTTGGCCAATAAAAACCCGCATCATAGACCTTCTTTGCGGTGACCGATGGACCATAATGTCCACCGGTAGGCCCATAGTGACATTCATCCAAAATCTTCCTTGTTTCACCACCCGAAACACATCTCCTCACCATGCCATCCGCACAAACGCGGAATAAATATGGCTCCTCCCAGAAATAATGCTTCAAGTTAGAGAAAAATTTGATTTTCTCTTGGTGACTCATGCCCTTCCTCAAAACGCCACCAACCAAATAGTTTGCCAAGTCGGCATACCATGGTGCTTCCTCATCCTTATTTTCATCACCTACCTGCAAAAGAAATTCCTCGGGAAAGGAATCATCAATATTAGTATCGCCTTGCTTGTCAAGATTTGGATTTTCCAGTCTTGACAAGTGATCGGTGGCAAGGTTCTCGGCACCTTTCTTATCCTTGATTTCTGTCACACCCCCAAAATCCATAATTGTGTTTATTTAATGTTTAGCGGAAGCAAGTTATAATTAGCGGAAGCATCTTGTGTAAACAGTTTAACAGCGGGGGTGCTGACGTTACAATTGTGCATTCACTGTATCAGAGCATATGATCATACAGAACATAATATATAAAGGATGCCAATTTAAAATAGTTATTACAAAAGTAGTACGACTATGTAAGTCGTACGGTAGTAATAAAGTTTAAAACATTTAAGTTTTACAATACATATGTTAATATAAGATTCCGTGAGTATAACTGCAATGTCTGCAGTAATACAGAGGAAATCCTCAAAAGCTGTCCCAAAATATATGGCATCCTAAGTAGTCCAGGGTTTTCCATCCTGAATGCATGCGATTCTTTACTTACGTTGCTAATTTCCTGTATAACATAGAAAGAAAGTCGTCAACAAATATGTTGAGTGAATTCACAAGTTTTGTATAAATGTAAGGTATGTTAAACCATTTATGTTTAGAATTATTGAATTATTATTCAATAAATAAATGTTTGCAGGTTTTACAATTTATAAGATTGTAGGGATAGTTACCCTAAAATATAGTTTATGTGGGTTGTTACCCAAAATGTATGTCTGGTGGTTTACCATCATATAAATATAACCAGAAAGTATACCGGTATAAAACAGTTGTAGGATGAGTTCATCCTAAATAGTAAGTGGGAATGCTTAGACTATAATCCCCTGAAAGGTGAGCTAAACCTCGCAGGTTAAAGTAACGCGACCTAACCCTATAACCAAACCACAACCAAAACTTATGTTTCTTGCCTGAAGGACAGTTAAGTATACGCTCCATCCACAGGAGGGTCGTCACGGCAATAGTACTATTCGTATACTCAGTGGCTAGAGTCACCTAGCTAATGGTTATAGTCTGCATGACATAAGGTCTTTCATGCACACATCTCAAGTCTGGTCCGTACTAGGATTTGTTGTCTAATTCCCAAAACAGTTGTGAAATAATATTTCATATCAAACAGTTGAATAAAGTAATAAAGCATTTATATAATTTGCTGCATGTGTTTGCATGCAGTTTCTATGTTTACACCCCTATGTTTAAAAGCATAAAACATTTGTAAAGTAGGGGCTGTGAACTCACGGTGATTTGCTTGGTATAGAAAGCTAGCAGCCGACAGATAATAGCCCAAGGTGTGTTAACCTATATACAATAGATGTATTAACATAAGTACGTTTGATTTGTTTAATCACTTATGTTAATAGGTTGTTTGTTTGTTTGGAGAAATTGTTAATTTCTTTAATAATATAAGTTGTTAACTGCGTCGTGACATTGTGTCGAAATATTGATATTATTTCTCGTGTCATCTAGTTTGTATACATATAAGTATGTTATAACTCATATATTTTTAAATATGGTTTCGTCTCGTTTACATATATCTCATATATATAAATTGTTTGTCGTTTAAGTTTCCAAATCACTAGTCTCTATTTGTTTCATATAATATACGTCTCGTCCCAAATGTGTATGTATACCAATCGGCTCGTCCAATATTCGTAGGTATATATGTTCGCGTTTTATCGTTTTGAGGCCCGCTTTTGTTGACTTAGTCAAACATGCTCGGATTGACTCGAGACTTTTACACAAGTCTTAAATGTGTTTATTATCTATGAAAAATAAGTTTCATGTCATGTGGATATCCAAAAGTGTTGTTTTTATGTTCTTTACAAAAACAGCCCTTTTATCTTAGTTTTCCATATTTTTGGTCTGGCTCAAGGCTCGTTTTAACCAACTTAGACTCCGAATTGAAATCCAAGAAAATTAAAGGTTATTCCCCTATGTCTCAGGTTTCCAAAACTTATTTTTATGTAACTTTTGGTTAAGTAAGACTCGTTTTATAAATTTTCAAACACAAGTCTGTCCAGCAGCCCCGTTTCGGTATATACGTTACATGATTTGACTATATCTGGAGTATTACAAAACTTCACAAAACGTGCGAGTAAGGGATAGAAAGGTAACAAAATTTATGATCTTTTCCCACTGGTCTCATCAAATTTTATTGAGTATTTTACAAGATATGGTCAGTTACATTTGGTCAAGATTTTGTCAGATCCATCAGATCTGCTATGTACTTTCATTTCAGAAATCAAAAATAGCAAATGAACTTGAATTTTTGTGAGGATTACAGATATGAAAACTAGACACTTCAAACTTGAGTTTAGGCTTAAGAAACGTTAGATTTCATCATGAAATGAGTCGTTTAAGGTCGATCTAATCCGATCTATTTTATTATCCAGTGTGTAAAGTCATTATCCAGTGGTTAATAGCATGTTCATCCGATTTTTAACATAGATTTGGAGATAATCAGTAGGAAATGGAACACTAAAATGTTTATAAACTTAATCCAAGGAAATCTAAAGAAAAGTTAGAGGTTTATACCACAGAAAACGTGATCTAGAGCTGAAATACGAAAGGTGGTGCTGCTGCTGTTCTCTTCGCCTTGTCCTTGCTAAAACTCGACGGTGGGAGTGGCTAGATGACTATGGCTGAGCTTGGTGGTGCTAGGAGCTCGTGGGAGAGGAGGAAGGAGGTGGTGGTTCGGCTGGAATCAGCAGAAAAGGGAGAGAAAGTAGGTGGGGGAAGGATAAGGTTATGTGTGTGTGTTTTGTGTTTGAGTATGAGGTGAAATGAGAAGGATTCAAGCTTTTATATGGGGGCTGGGCTCTTGGGCCGGGTTTTGGGCCTATGGGCCGAACCTGAGCTGACCCAATGGGTCTTGGGCTCGTAATGTTTCGTTCCTCAAATTCGTGTGAAGCCCGGTTGTCGGTTAATCGTTATTCGTACGTTATAACGCGATAGTTTTGTTTAATTCGTTAACGACCTATATGGGCTAATATATTTTGAAGTATTATTTTAAATACTTTATTTTGAGTTTCAAAAATATAATTTTGACTCGTTTGGTTGTCGGGCTCGTTTTGCGCGTTTTCGACGCGTACGTTACGTTTTAACCTAAAACGCGTAATTGTTTTCGTTCTATCGTTATGCTTCCTCGTTTAGCATAATATTCTTAAGTAAATAACTACAACAAAAATAGTTTTAGGTTATTTATTTATTTTTGTCGGGTTCGTTCGAATATATTTGTACGTAACTATAAGTTATTCACGTATTACATTTTACTTTTTGTTTAAAAGTACGGGCTTGCTAGGCTTACATCACAACAAAGAGTTTTGTTAAAACTTAACCAGGAAATTAGCGTAAGAATGCACATTCATATTATTTAATTAATACCTAATTTGGAGAGTTGTCACAATTTCAATGTCAAATTCTTGCAAGAGAAGAATCCAACGAATAAGACGCGGTTTAGCGTCTTGTTTGGCAAAGAGATATTTGAGAGCCGAGTGATCGGTGAAAACTACGGTTTTAGATAGCACAAGATATTGCCTAAATTTGTCAAAGGCATATACGACGGCAAGCAATTCTTTCTCGTGGTTGTGTAGTTTTGTTGGGCCCCATTCAAGGTTTTGCTAGCAAAGTAAATAGGTTTGAAATGTTTATCAATCCTTTGTCCTAGGACGGCTCCTTAGGCAAAGTCGCTTGCATCACACATGAGTTCAAAGGGCTTGGACCAATCGGGTGAGACAATTATGGGTGCATTGGTCAAATGGTCTTTAAGGGTCGAAAATGCACTCAAACATGGTCCATCAAACACAAAAGGGGCATCCTTTTCAACTAGCCTAGTCATTGGACGGGTGATCTTCGAAAAATCCTTAATGAATCTACAGTAAAAACCGGCATGACCAAGAAAACTTCTAATGCCCTTAACATTGGTCGGTGGAGGTAATTTGGCAATAACATCAATCTTTGCCCTATCAACTTCAATACCCAACCCTGACACTTTATGACCCAACACTATGCCCTCTTTCACCATGAAATGGCATTTCTCCCAATTCAACACTAGATGGGCTTTCTCACATCTCTCCAACATTTTATCCAAGTTTTTTAGACATGACTCGAATGAATCGCCAAATACCGAAAAATCATCCATGAAGACTTCCATGGAAGTTTCAACCATATCGTGAAAAATGGCAATCATACAACGTTGGAATGTGGCGGGAGCATTGCAAAGACCAAAAGGCATTCTCCTATAGGCATAGGTCCCAAATGGGCAAGTGAAGGTGGTCTTTTCTTGATCCTCGGGATCTATGGGTATTTGGAAATATCCCGAAAATCCGTCAAGGAAACAATAATATTCATTACCCGCTAGCCTCTCAAGCATTTGGTCAATAAATGGGAGGGGAAAATGGTCCTTTCGTGTAGCATCATTTAATTTTCTATAGTCAATGCATACACGCCAATCCGTGACCGTCCTTGTGGGTATCATTTCATTTTTCTCATTAGCCACAACGGTCATGCCCCCCTTTTTCGGCACACAATGCACCGGGCTCACCCAAGAACTATCCGCAATGGGGTAAATAATACCCGCATCAAGAAGCTTAATTACTTCTTTCTTGACCACATCCACCATATTGGGATAAACCTCCATTGTCTTTGAACAATGGGTTTAAAATCATCAACAAAATTGATTTTGTGTTTACAAAAGGATGGGCTTATTCCCAGTATGTCGGATGTCCGCCAAGCGAAAGCTCTTTTGTGAGCCTTAAGTACATTTAACAATTTAAGTTTTTCATCACTCACAAGGGAGGAGGAAATGATTACGGGTAGGAGATTTTCCTCATGGAGATATGCATACTCCAAATGGCTTGGAAGTTCTTTCAACTCCAAATCACGTGGTGGATCCTCCAATGACGTTTTGATTCTCATATTGTCATCCTTTGTGAGCTCCTCAAAAGCATCCTCACATTCGAGCTCTTCTTCATCATTTGTCTCTTCCATGCTCATGACCAACTCCTCCTCGGTCATTCCTTCAACATTCGATTCTAGCAAGTCAACAAGCTCCGATTCCAATCCAAGCAAGCTTTCCAATTCTTCCTCCACCGCATCATCTATCACATCAATTCTAAAACACGAATCATCATTAGAATAAGGATGCTTCATGGCCTTATCGACCGTGAACGCAATCCTTTCATTTCCCACCCCCAAGGTCAATTTCTTATCTTTAACCCCAATTATGGCATCCACGGTATGTAGGAAGGGTCGTCCTAAAATCAAGGGCACTTTACTATCCTCCTCCATTTCGAGGATAACAAAGTCAACCGGGAAGGTAAATTGCCCTACCTCTATTAGCATGTTCTCCGCAATCCCAACGGGATATTGGAAAGATCTATCGGCAAGACGGATGCTCATGCGAGTGGGGGTTAGGGATCCTAGGGCCAATTTAGCATAAAGTGAATATGGTATTAAGTTTATACTAGCACCTAGGTCCGCAAGTGCATCACAAGTGATGATTTTTCCCAATTTACAAGAAATGATGAAACTCCCGGGATCTCCAAGCTTGGGTGGAATTTGGTTTTGGACAAGTGCCGAGCATTCCTCATTCAAAAACATTGCCGAAGCTTCCGACAATTTCTCTTTGTTGCTCACCAAATCCTTGATGAATTTGGCATAATTCGGCATCCCGGCTAATACATCAACCAAAGGCACATTGATTCGAATGCCCTTGATCACGTCCACAAACTTCCCATATTGAGCCGCAATCTTTTCCTTCCTTAGCCTTTGGGGATAAGGAATCTTCGGCTTGTAAGCTTTCACAACCGGAGTAGGTGACACCGGTGTGACCGTTGGTGTAGGAGCATCAACATTCTCTTCATTGTCTTCCTCCTCAATTTCCTGCACAAAAGAGTTAGAAACATTTTTGTCTTTGGCTTTGGCTTGAGGTGGTGGAAGCTCATTTCCGCTTCTCGTGGTTATAGCATTCACATGCTCATTTCTCGCGGGTGGTGGTTGGTAAGGTTTGGAACCGCTAGAGGGTGAAGGTTGTGGTCTTGGGTTTTGTTGTGTATTACTCGGTAAGCCACCGGTTGGCCTACTACTTTGCCCCTCGGACAACCTCTCCATTTTCCGCTCCAAATCTTGATTTGAAGCTTGTTGATTCTTTTGCCCTTGTTCCATGCTCAACCGAATATTTGTCATTTGAGTTTTCATCCTCTCGGTGGCGGTTTCTTGCTTTGACATAAACTCCTTCATCATTTGTTCCATTGGAGTCAATGTTGGTTCTTGTTTTTGAACCGGTGGTGGTTGTTGTTCTCTAGATGGGCTTTGGTGTCGATTTTGGTTGTAATTTTGGTTTTGGGATTGGTTTTGATTGTATGATTGGTTTTGAGATTGGTTGGAGTTTTGGTTGTAAGGTTGGTTAGGTCTAGAAAATCGGATTTGGTTTTGGTTTTGGTTATAGCCTCCGCCTTGGTAACCTCCCGAATTTCGGTTTTGATAACCCCCTTGTTGGTAGTTTCCGCTTTGATAATTACCTTGTTGAAGAAAGTTAACACCTTCCTCATCTCCTACCATTGGCAAATCGTCTTGTGCACAATTAGCCGTGGCATGATTTCCGCCACAATTACCGCAACCATCTCTAAGCTCTTTGATTTCACCTTTAATAGTCTTGAATTGTGCATCAAACTTAGAAGATAAAGCCTTGATTTCTTTCATCATGGCCGAGTCATTGGAGCTTCCACTTCCACTACTAGTACCCTCGGCGAATGCAACATGCTTTTTAACCGGTTTTCCTCCTCTATCCTTAGCCCAATTTAAGCTTTGGATCACCTTGTCTTCGAGAAGCTTCCATGCTTCATTCGGTGTCTTGTAGAGGAATTGACCTCCTCCCGAGGCATCAAGAATACTTGCCGAATCCAAGTTAAGACCATTGTAGAATAACACAATGATTTCTCTCTTCTTCAAATCGTGGCCATGGCAATTTCTCAACATTTCTTTCATCCGACACCATGCCTCTACCAAAGTTTCGCCTTCTTGTTGTTTGAAAGCTCTAATCTCATTCAAAAGTCTTTCGGCCAAAGCTGGAGGATAAAATCGTCTAACGAATGCTTCCCTCATCTCATCCCAAGTAGTGATGGTGTTTGGTTCCAATTCTTGATACCAAATCTTTGCCTCACCACAAAGTGACATAGGAAACGTCCGTAGGCGAATCACTTCATCCATATTCGCCCCATACTTGAAATAGCTCCCGATTTCAAGAAAGCTAGCAATGTGTTGGTGTGGATCGACCCGCACCCTTCCGTCGAATTGTTTATCTCTAATGAGTTGCATATGATGCCCTTTCAAAGAGAAATTATCATTTTCAATATCTTGAACCCGTATGGCCGACTCGGGTGTCGGTGCCACGGTTCTCATCAGTGAGAAAATGGGGGTATCATCCTCATCCGCCATCTCTTCTTCACCTTCGGAAGGTGTTGAAAGATCTTCTTCGGGTGATGGAATTTCCTCCACAAAAGTTTCTTCCACCTCGATGGTGTTTCCCGAAGATGTATCGGTATCCGTTTGACTACTAGATGATTCCGATGATCTTTGCTTTGGTTTCCTCCTTCGTTTACTCTTTTTGGTCTTCTCCGGATTGGACAAAGGACTTAGAAGCTCTTTACCGGAGCTCCTTGTGTTCATCGACTACCAAATCACACCTGAAAGTACACAAACGATAAAACCATAAACGCACCGGCGCAATACAAACAAAGGTAACTTCCAAGAATAAATTCTAGAAAGGATCAATCAATCACACTTAAATCAATTTCACAAATCAAAATCCCCGGCAGCGGCGCCAAAAACTTGATGTGCTAAATCTAGTTATAAAATTATCGTTGAAAAGTGAACAAGAAAGTACCGAGCTAGACCAAAACACAACCGGGCAGTGGACCCTATCGTGTGGTAGTATAGTTTGGTAAGTTCGGGTTCGAACACAGGGAACTAGATTGGATGATCAATAGAAGTGTGAGCAATTTAAAAAGAGAAAATAAAATGTGGTTGGTTTGTGTGACCGAATTATCACGTTGCTTAAAACTACGAAATTTTAGTTTAAACTTGTAACACCCGCTAAATTAGGACTAGTAATTAGTGCCTAATCGTATGTTAATACATGTAATTAGTTCTGTGTTAGGCTAATTAATGTATCGAATTATATATATTGTTGAATATATACGAAAATGCGATTGGATTTAATCGTACGCAATTTAAATCGAATGTATTTCGATTCAATTTAATACAGACGTTGGTGACCAATTTTATTAAATAACGCTTTTATGTCAAAAATATTATTATGATAATATTTCGTATTCATTCGTATCGTACAAACCGAACTTACACAATTTAAAATATTAAAACGCGCAAACTAAATAAACAAACTTACATTTTATAACTCCAATATAAATTGATGTGTAAAATATTTAAACAAAACCTTTCGTAATAAATTGTATTTTAAAACTTATAATTAAAATGTAAATAATTGTTTCAAACGTTAAATGACGGAGAAAACGAACACCGCGCGGAACGCGGGGAGAAAACTGAAAAGTGGGGATAAACCCCCACCTCCCACTTTTCTTCTTCATTTCATCTCTTTCTTCTATCTCTCTCTTATCTTTTCTCTCTAAAAAGAAAAACACCCCAAAACCATTAAAAATCGCAAAATACTACTACCAAATGCACTCGTATCATCAATATTTTTAGAGATTCACGACCACCTCGCGACGATCTACAACGCTATCTTTCCGGATTTTCATTTCGGCGAATTGTAAGTTTCCGACAAAATCCCGAAATCTCTTGAATCTTAGTATTTTTCACTTGTGGTTGTTTATATAACATATATATGTCCCTTACTAAGTATATAACACGATTTCATAGCTTAAAAACGAGTTTAAAACGGAATTTTGGCCGGAAAAACATTAACAGCCGGACTTTCTGGGCTGGTGTTCATCCATGCGACACAAGCCTTGTGTCGCATGTTGTGTCGTATTTTCCATGTTATGTCGTATAAAACCTACTATGTCGCACCTTGTGTCGTACCAAAGAATTTGTGTCGTAAGTTTTGCGACACAACCACTATGTCGTATTCTATGTCGTATTTTCATACGACACAATCACTATGTCGCTGTTGAATCAGCATCTCGCATCTATGCGACACAACCATTGTGTCGCATAGACATTGTGTCGCATTCCTATGCGACACAACCCTTGTGTCGCATGACAAACTTTTGTGTCGCATATTGTGTCGCAAAACACAGAAAACTCAGATTTTTACTAAGTGTTGAGACTCGAAATTTATCACTCGATTTTACCCGAATTCAGATCCCAGATGCGTTTTTCGTCAAAGCAATATAGTAGAAATAAAAATTTTCCAAGCTGACCTGGCAGCTCGACCCCAGCCAGGGGCTCTGCCCCTTGGACCCCGCCAGGGGCTGCCGCCCCTTGGACCCCGCTACCAGGGGCGCTGCCCCCGGACCCCCGTACTTAGATTCCGTAACGGCTTCTAAAACACATTTTTCAAGTAAAACGCCACGAAATCAAAATAATAATAGTTGAGATTATTATTACAAATCCGTCACCAACGGGCCGTACATGTTTTCAAACACTTAACAAATCAACCAAATCGTAGTAATTTGGACATATATATAGTTGTGTAACAACTACAAGGGTGATCTTTTGAGATACCCAATCATGTTTATAACCATCGCGTGTCGTGGACACCCTCAGGTTACAAGTCTTTGGACTTCATATTCGGCTAATCAACTCAAGTTTATTAAGTTAAACTCACAAGACTCAGGTGAGTCTCATAGCCCCTCTTTTACTGTTTTACTCAGGGGTGTGATATATTGCTCAACTTTTAACATGTGAACGCAAGTACCAACTTTTCATATACTACATGAGTTTTTCGAAACTAATCATTTTAAAGTCCTCCGTCAGCATAGTTGTTAATACGTTGTAGCGTGAATATTAGTATATGGTACCATATAGGATTGACCCACCTCGTTCGGGTTAGCAAGCACTAACCGGGTAAACGAACGTACTAATATTTGGGAAGACGAATGTGGATTAGGCATTCGTGGAGGCACCTTGCCCGGAATTCTCTATAGGGGACCCGGCCCTCGAGTTAAGCTCAACTATGTGCTCATGGCTGTATACATGATGACTATCATTTAATTGCTGGATGCAATTCATTATTTAATTGCTGGATGCAATTCATTATTTAAATCTTGCGGTTCATACTATAATAACTGATTTCAAACCTGTGAGCTCACCAGCTTTATAGCTGACCTTTTAGCATATATCGCAGGTACCAAGCAGTAGGATGTTTCTGCTTCAGGACTTTAGCTCGAGTCAGCATACAGACGATTGAGATTTTCTTGCATTAGTATATTTTGTACAAGTACTTATGTACTGAAATCTCCTTTTATTTAACTCGAGCTATGTAAAGCTTCAAAATGTTGTAAACATTTCAATTATCAATATATTTTGTTAAAACGACGCATATAGAGTCGTTTGCTGTATATCTTTGTGCCTTGTTATTGATTAGTAACACCCAAATCAAGCTTCCGCAAATCATCAAATTTGGGGGTGTTACAAAACTAGGCAAGTGGACTCTTTAGAGTCAAAGTGATTGATTTGGAACCTTCAAATATTAAAAACTATACATGCTTGGATTAGATCGTTAGTGATTTCGGGGTGTAAAGTTAAAACCGGTTATTTATGCAAACAATTTTCCATCAAACCTAGGCTTAACATTCGCCATCACCTAATAATTCAACTTCAATTTACAAACCCATGATTCAATCAAATAACGGACATTCGCCATAGTTACCTACTTGCATATTTGAGCTTAACTTGTTAACCTATTCCAAAACCACATCCGCAATCAAGTTCAACAATTTAGAGACAAAAAGTTGACAACAATTCACTAGATAGAAAATGTTCACTATATCTATTAGCAAATTATCAAACAAGTTAATTAATTGACATCAAGCTCAAATACACAAGTAGTTGATTAAACACAAGTTCAAGTTAAAAGAGTTTATGATTCATCCAAACGAAAGACATTCGCCAAATCCGCTAACTCAAATCATACTAGTTAACTAGCTTCACTTGTAATAATTTTCACATTCGCGAAAATAGATTCATTCATACATTTCATACAAATGACAAGTATTTTTATTAAACAACAAACATTCGCCATAGTTGTTTAGTCAAAATACCCACAAGTTAAACCACATCAACTAGTTACATACAAATTTATGGATGAATCTTAAACTCAAAGCGTAAATCAAACACCAAATATAACACCCCTAGTAACTAACTAGTTCATCCAAGCAAGTATAACAAAACCTAGACAACCATCATATTCACATCATCATACACACAAAACATCAAATAAACCAAGGAAAACATGATTATATTTGGATAAAAATGCAAACCGAGTTCTTACAATGTCGGGATGATGATTGTTAGTAACCGAGAGATGCTAGCTTAAAGGAAATCTTCAACAATGTGGAAACAAACTTTCAAAAACCCAAAATCGCCAAAAACACCAGCTGAGTTCGTGTGTGTGTTTTGTGTGTGAAAAAAGTTTGGTGAGATGAAAAGTGAAAAAGGTGTTTTAATAAGCAAAAGTGATCTGCCGCCCACCAAGCCGACGGCTCAGTATGTGAAGCCGGCGGCTTCACAACATTCAAACAAAACGGCGGCTTCAACATTCAAACCGGCGGCTTCAACAGATCATCACAACCCGGCGGCTTATCCAGACAAGCCGGCGGCTTCAACCTGTTTTCCAGCAGACCAGTTTTAAGCTCAAGACTTCAACACTTTTCAAACTTGCTCGAATCATAACCACAATGCAGTCTAAACGACGATTCTTTAATATTGACGCCTATAATTCAATTTAAACTAAATAAGTACCAAAAGTTCATAAAGTCCACTAAAAATGAATGCAAAAACAATGATATCGCTAAAGATAAACTTATACAAAATGAGCGGTATCAAATATCCCCACACTTGAACTTTGCTTGTCCTCAAGCAAACCGTTATTCATCATTTCATTACCCATTCTTGCAACATTTTGAAATGGAGACCAAGTTTACCAAAATAATGCCAACACTAACTACCAAGGCAATTAGGCTAGCAACATATGTATAAGCAATGTAAACTCGAGATGTTTTAGTTTGCCAAGCCAGAATGCACGACCTAGCACCTCACATAAGGATAAGTGTTTAGTCACTCACTCTCAACCTATAAGACTACAAGGTAGGGAAGTAAGTAATGTAACACTCAATCAAGCCAAGTCGTGATGCGATGTTACCATAGGCTTGCAAGAGGATCAAATCTCCACCGACTTGGCGTGAGCACCAAGTGAGATCTCAAAGGAGGTATTCTAGCATGTGCTGTAACAATGTAGGCTAATTATGGAATAGGGGTATGATAGACACAATAATTGGTGAAAAATGGCAGTCAAAACCCGTGAAAAATGTGGAAGTGTTACCTATTGGTTTAAACACGTGGCAGTAATGAAACTTAGGATTCTCGTGCTAAGTCAATTCAACTTATTATTTGTTCTCATTTATAACTCATACTTTAACAATTTCGCACAAATAACTCAAATTGATTTTTCACATTTTATTGGAATAATTGCATTCTATGACTTTCTATGAATCCTGTGTAACGAACTTTCGGACCAACCATCCTAGACCGGATAAAGGCCTTCGATGGCTAGGTGTAGAACACCCCTCGGGAACTACTTGTTCAGGAATTCAAAGGCCATTTAGTTGACTACAATTATCTAACTACAAACTTTAAGCTCAATAGTTAACTTCTATTCATTTAATTGTTTCCAACCTCACTCATAGAATTTAACACTAGAATCCCAATTCAAAACGATTTAAGTCACATTTTGGTAAAATTCGTCATAAGTTCCAACTAGGCAACATCTTAGAAAAGTGATGGTTCGGGAATTGACTACACAAAAATAAGGCTAATATTTAGTGGATTGAATGTCGAAGTTTTCTAGGGGTTTCTTAGCACTAAAAATGAGTGCTAACGACCTGTGTTAACTGGATATAAATGGTTTTAAAGCAAAATAAGATCAAAAATTCCTAAGAATACCTCCTCGTCTTCGACCCCACCTAAATCACATTTCTGTGATCCCACAGCGGTCTCAAAATGCATCACTAAGGCAAGTTCTAGAACAAACTACAATCACCGGCACACTCATAGCAATCAAACAATATAAACACTAAAGGTAAGTGTTTTTCTCAATAAGGCTCAAATTTCTCACAATTTTTCATAGTGGAGGCTACAAGCGTGCTAGTCATGCAATTCACCCTATTAGGTTGCTTTTATGACACATCTCTAAAAATTATATTGCAAGAGGGAAAGATTTAATTGCTTTTAATAGATTTTAACTAACACATTTCAAAGCAATTAATTTAATAAGGACAAGCAAATTCCTAGCATACTACCATTCCATAACCCATTATTAGAATTCGTAAAGTTCAATTGGAAGATCCAAGATCAATAACAGACCTAATAAGTGGCTATAAAACAACAATATACTAGGAACAAGATTCAAGTGAAGTTAACCCTCCCCACACTTGAGATTTGCATTGCCCTCAATGCAAAAACAGTATAAAAGTACGAGTGCGAAGGGGCAAAGGGAACGAGAACTTCCCCGGGGGTTTGTTGGATGAGTGAGTGCATTCGCTGAACTTATTGCCAGCCGGCGCACGATTCCGACATCCATAAAAGCTAGAACTTTAATCAATTACCTAAAAAGAAAGCAAACATGGAAGGTTTGAACTCGAGTGACATTGTGCAAAACCGCACCCAAATGTCAGTCGAGTCAAATAGTTCCAAAAACCAACTAAGATAAGTAGCAAGTCATGAAATAAAAATGTCTAACACATGAGGCACGTAGGCACTCTTAATTGAAACATAAAGATAGCGATGATAATATTTGAAAACGGGGCAACGAGCAAACTAATATGGCCATCCCCAACCCCCTGAACTCGGTCCCTGAGAACCGCCCTGATGGTCGCCGGGCTGGGTCCATGGATCCCAGCTCTGATATCCAGAAGAGGCATCATGAGACATCCGTTCTCGCTGCAACTGTCGCTCATATTCCTCCTGGTGTTGACGTTGAGCCTCCTCTAAAGCGGTAGAATGATCATAAATAGGGGGTGGGTGGTCGCGGGACTCAGGTGTACCCCATTGGTACAAGGGCTCGGCATAAGTAGTTTGATAGCCTTGTTGCTCGGCTATCCAGTTGAGATTACCGACAGTCCAATCAGTACGGTATTCGAGGTTTCCCATCCGGTAAACCATCTCATGCCTAAAGTCGTTGAAATCATCCCGAAACGCATTATGACCCACTTCAATTCTTCCAATGCCCTGCATAAGATCAAAAAGAGATGGCTGGGCTTGAACATCCTCATGCACCGGTGCTTCTTCGTGAACTCTATCTTGGCGAGGAGATTGTTGTTGCTCCTCAGGTGTCGGCTGGTCAGGAAATGGAATATAGCGTCCTTTCTTATCCTTGGCCACCGCCTCGGTCGCATTATACATCAAGTAGCACAGGCTAACCCCACCACAGTCCTTCCTGCAGGTTATGCTAACCCCACCACAGGTTATGCAAACTGATATCGCTTATAGTTTCATTCACTTAGCGTTATGCTAACCCCACCACAGTCCTTCCTGCAGGTTATAATTGATGGGACATATTGGGCGGGGCAGGAACTTATTGGAAATGATGGAATGTTTGACAGGCTTTTACTCTGATGTTAGTTTGATAACTAAAGATATGTTTTGAATTATATAACACCTAGTTGTTGAAATATCATGTATTTAGTTTGAAAAGGTTTATCTACTTTATTGGGTAATGTAAAGTTTGGATACATGATTTGAAATCTACGCTTCCGAGTCACAATTATTATTATAATTGTTTATTGAAACAAGGGGTGTTTTAAGTTGGTATCAGAGCAATAGTTTGGGTGAATTGGACATGATAGGATGTTCAATCCTAAACTGTGATTGTGTTGAGTCAAACATTCTAGTGGGTGTAGGATTAGCTGATGTATGAGAAAGTAGTTGGTTGGATATGTACTAATCCATAACAAGTTGTGAAGTTGTTGTTTGATTGCAGAGATAGAGGAATATGAGAATCTGATGGATATTCTCATTGATTCCTCAACATTCATTGGTTTAAGATTGCCAGGTAATCTTCGATAAGCCTATGTTAATCTAAATTAACTTGAATCGTTTACTTTGTTATGATAAGTAAGCATTATTGTGAAGTTAATTGAGTCGGACTGATATGATTGCCCAGTTTTGAGTCAACTAATGATTTCTATATGTTGACATGAGGATTGAATTACTAAATGAGATGTTCATTGTTGTGATTATTTCTGATTGAATTGAAAATGCAGAAATGTGTTTAAGTAAGTAGAAAAAGAGTGGATTAAGGTTTTAACAGGAGTGACGTTGGAACCTAAAAGTGTCTATATTAGTGAGACAAAATAATTGATAGTATTATATTAGTAAGGTGTGATTTAAATCCTTGTTAATGAATACTGTGTCATTTGAATTGAGAATGACTGTTATTGGAGAAAATATGTGTTTATGTGACTACATGATATGTTATGATTGTAGTTAAACAATTGATTTAAACCCAGGTGGATAGGTTTACGAGAAATGTGGAGTATGATAATATTAAATTGATTGAGAAAGTGGTAGATCTTTTTGGTCAATTGTGAATTAATAAATGAAATGTTTTAGAGTAACATGATTGAGTAAACTTGTTGTGACATTGATGCTTGATAGTATAGAATATGTCAAAGTAATGATAATTAAGTAATTATGATGTGTCCTGAATTTTGGAATAAATAGGGACATTGATTAGTATAAAGTGTTGAATGAAATTCAATATGAATAAATACATACTAGAAAAGAATTGTATGTATGTGAGATAGCTTGCATATATAAAGTTGAATATGTAAGTAGCAAGCTGATTTTCAGTATGTATCAGCTGTTAGAAACTATTAAATGGATTTTAATTAAATTAAAATCATGATGTATTTAGTATGTATAAGATGAGAGTAAATCACCTTGATAATTATAATATAGAGTAGCCTGAGAATAGAGTGTGAGGAACATAATCTTGCAACGCCTGATCACCGTTGTTATATTATGTTGTGTCACATGAACTTGTTGAGGCTACTAGTTATAAAAGAAATGTAATGTGATTAGGGAAATTGAGTATAAAAGTGTACTAAACTGTTTAATAGTTGTTTTGCTAAGAAAACAATCAGTTGGTAGGATTGTGACATTTAGAGACTGTAAATGTGTAAGTGTAAAAAATACTTGTCATTGATAGATGTTTTGATGATAAACATAAATGACGAGTTTGATTTTATTGAATATGTAAAGTTGTGAGTGTATATGAGACTTGCAATTGTTAAAAGTCCAGAAGTATGAAATCATGCTAGATGATGTTACTTGATACCATAAAGTGATAATATATATGTATATGAGTTATGATGATATGCATATATGATAAACTGACCAGTTAGAGTGGTGAGTAATTAATTAAATGGATTGGATTTCCCATAGGCGGATTTGATAGTGTTTAAATGAATCACTATTTTGTATCTGGCTTGTATGGAGCCAATGTTGAAATATGTTGATATTGTCTTGTTTAAGGAATTATTAGTATTATTGAATGTAATAATTTGAAGTCTATGTTTGAAAGTAAACATACAATATGAAATGGCTTGTATAGAGCCAAGATTGATATAGGTTGACTTTGTTTTTGTAAAGAACTTCTTAAAGATTATTGAATGTAATAATTTAAAGTATATGTTTGAAAGTAAACATAAAATATGAAATGGTTTGTTGGGAGTTAATATTGATAGTATGTTAACTTTGAAGGTCAAACCATGAATAGAGAACGGTGTATTTATGTACAGAAAGAGTATAAAATTAATTGCTTGTGATTGGTTTGAGGATGGGTCAAACTTGAGAAAAGCAGTTAGATAATTTTATTGATTGGTTGATTGAAATTGAAGTTGACAAATAGTCAACTAGGTGTGTTGAAATAATCTAACATAGATTGAAATGTTATGCTTGTGTGGAATGTGATTGGAATTCCCAAATTGGTTAAAAAGTTGAAACGGGTCGTTTAAGATCCAAAGGAGTTAAATGGATTGTCAAAACTTGATTAATTACTTAAAGCTAGTATTGAGTAATTGAAATATCGTTAAGTATAATTGAATATTCAGTTATGTAATATTTGATATTTGAACTGAATACATGTTAAAAAATTATACAGATGTGAATTCATTATATGATATGACAGCTATAATTGGTTAAAAGGTGTTAAGAATAATTAAATCACGTGGATTTGAATCGTGATAAGAAAATCTTATCAGAGTATGAGGTTAGTGATGACAACCTTGATTGGGTAAGAGTGTGAGAAGAGAATTAATTGAAAGTTATTATTAATATCTGCATAGATTGATTGGTACCTCACGGCGAGTTACTAAAGTATTGAAAGAATTGAATGGATTCTTTTGTTATTTGTTGCTTGTATACAAATAAAGTAAGTGATAAAGTGGTAAATTGGGATTAGATCCAAATAAGATATGATATGAAATGATTATCTGAAATTTGATTGCGTAAGAGGTCTAGTTTGACCTTATGCAATAAATAGAGAGAATATAAATTGAAAAGTTGTTCATATTTTAAGAAATTATGTATGTGTCAAATTGTAATTGTTCCATATCCTGTGGTATGGATATGTGATGATTAGTAGTAATGTGAAGGCTTGGTTAAGACTTTAACAGTCTGAATGGCTTATTATATAGAATTAAATGGAATTGATTGTGTATATGTCCATTTTAGAAAATTACTTGAAATTATGTATGTATGGTGTACATAATAACAAATGGTATGATAAATTTTAATTGAATGAATTAAAATGTGCCATAAGATATGTGGAGGTCAGTTAATTGTGATTAACTTGATGTTAATATTGTTGAGAATGTGTTGAAAAGTAGCACATTGTGATATTTCGATACTTGAATTGTAGTATCATAATATTGATTAATGTTGACTTAGTGGCTATATTGATAGGATTTAGTGCTAAGTGATTATGAGGTTAAGTTGAATTAAAATAGCTGGTTGCTAAGAAAAGATTCTTGATGTCTTACCAGTTTAAGTCAAATGTGAATTCCAGCTTGATAGTTAGTTAGGGCTTGAAGTTAAATATTACTTGTTGATTGGTTAACTATAGTGTATAATCATTAGTGTTGTGATTATTTCTTGTGCTATAGTTGTTGTTGACAATTGTTAGGTTGTAATGAAAGGAATTAAAAATTAAGATAAGTCAATGTAGAGGTTGGTTGAATGTGGGTAATGTGACATTGTTGTACATTTGTTGATTGAGCAAAGTACTTGTTGATTGTGGTTTTACCTATTGAGTTTGACCTCTACTTTGCTTATTAAGGTGATATAAATCCGGATTACTTCTAAGTAAAGGATTTCACATAATTGTAGTGATATGTGAACATTAGATGTTGTTCAAGAGAGTAAGGTATGAAACTTTTGGATGGAAAGTTGACCTAGTCTTGAATTAAACCAATTTCTATAATGTGAGTAAAATAGAAATTTAATAAGGGTTTGAATCTCTGACAGTAGAGATGTGAGGTTGTTATCTGAATATTAGACTGATTGTGGGTCGTGAACTGAATTTAAATTTCAGTGTGGATATGTGTATGGTGGTTTTATAACCACTGTTGATGTAGTATTGTTGTTGTAGTATTGTTGCAGTAGTATTGTTGCTGTTGTTTTGTGGTTAAAAGAAATGAATAGTTGTAATGGGTCTATGATTTTAGCACATTGCTAATTTCTGATTGCAGAGACCTATTAAGTGATGTTAGGTTTCACTTATTGTGGTTTGTTAAAGTTATTGTGTGTTCTAAACGTTTATCTGATTGGTGATAAAGGATTTAGATAAATGATTGTTTCATATGAAATATTGGATGGAAGCACTGTATATGTGCGTAGGTAAAGACAGAAGCATGTTCATGGGAACATGTGAATGTGGAAAGAATTGAAACGACCTAAGTATAGTTGTAAGTTGCTATTGAGGACAAATATATATTAAGATAGATATGATTATATCACACTAGACAGATTGAGTGAGGGTAGATTTCGGGGACGAAATCTTTTTAAGGGGGGGAGATTTGTAACATCCTCGAAGTGGACCTAGTTGTTTTATATTATTTCTTGATTTAAATTATTATTTAAATGTGTTTGGAAATAATATTGTCTGAATTAGGTGAAATAATTGGAATAGGAGTCAAATATTCCAATGTGACAAGTAAATTATTGATTGTTGTAAATTAATATAGTTGACGGAACAATAGAGGTTTGGACTCGCAAATGGTTTTCGGGTTCCAGACAATAGATTGAGATGGGGTATTAAATTATACCCGTATAATTGAAGGCGGTTGGGTGGACCGACTATTTATTCACTTTCCTTTTTAGGAAAGTTATTTTCTTTCCAAATTTAGAAACCTAGAACTAAAATCAAGAAACTTAAATCAAAGATTGAAACCAACTTGAGCTGTGATCTTGATTCAGCTTCAACATCTAATTCCTTACCATCATCATAAGCTAAAGTAAGTGTTCTTGCTAATTTACATGAATTTGATTTGTTTGATTTGATCAAAATCATGCTAGTGAGGTGATTTGATGTTAGGAACTTGTTACAACTATTACATGATGTTCATGTGATGTTATTTGCTGTTTAAAGATTGTTGTAAACGGATTTTGAGGATTTTTGTTATAAATCCGTGGGTTAGGTTTTGATCAGACGCAGATTTACTGGGACGAAGGGAGTACCCGGCGGGTACCTCACTTACCCGGCGGGTATGAGCGTTTGGTTGAGAAGCCGGCGGCTTCTTTGGCTAGCCGGCGGCTTGTGTAGTTTTTCATAAAACCGGCGGGTATAAATCCTAACCGGCGGCTTGTGTAAGCTTTAAAACTCGTTTTAGTTCTGTTACCACATTTGGTAATGTACCCGGCGGCTAGGTGGTATGAGCCGGCGGGTAGGACCTGAAAGCCGACGGATTCAGTTGTTTTGTTGAGTACCCGGCGGGTACTTGTCTTACCCGGCGGGTAGATACCAATTCCAGCAGTTTTTGTGTTAAGTTTAAATACTTATAGGTTGTGGATATAACTTGATTATGATATGTTATATCTTGTGATTAGTTGCATGTTTATACATGAAATGGTATAGAGTGGTTGGGTACCTTTTGATTATTAAATACCATTTGATGATTGTTTATCATGATTAAAGTGGTATGTTGTATAATGAACTATTGTAACATGTTATATGATTATAACATAGGTTTATTGTTGTTAATGAGTTACTAACTCATTGTTTATTGATTGTATTATCAGATGTGGAGAAGGCTCAGTAACATTAGACTTCTGAGCTTGCGGCTGAGGTGTCGGTGAGTGGATCTGTAACCTCAGTGTGATTTAGTTGTAATGATTTGATTACAACAAGTAATTATAGTATTACTTTGATTGAATGTGTTGATTTGAAATAGATTGCCATGTTAGTTTGGTTGTTAGCTTACTGGGCTGTTAGAGCTAGTATGTAAGAATCTGAGGTCAACTTGATTGGATGGTTGGACTTGGTTGTTGTTATAGACGACAGGAGATCTAGAAACTTGAAATGTTGGTTTAAAAGATCTAGGTCGTATGTGGTTAACAACAAGTCATCGGTAATTCTGTATAGGCCAATACAGATGATTGATAAGTGTTTCTTGAGTACCATACCGGTATAAAGGTATCTCAAGAACCACCGATCCTCATGATGATTGACTGTTTATTGTTATTTGATGTAAACAGATTGTTGTGCTAAGTTGGACTGTTGCTTATAGTTTCATTCACTTAGCGTTATGCTAACTCCACCACAGTCCTTCCTGCAGGTTATAATTGATGGGACATATTGGGCGGGGCAGGAACTTATTGGAAATGATGGAATGTTTGACAGGCTTTTACTCTGATGTTAGTTTGATAACTAAAGATATGTTTTGAATTATATAACACCTAGTTGTTGAAATATCATGTATTTAGTTTGAAAAGGTTTATCTACTTTATTGGGTAATGTAAAGTTTGGATACATGATTTGAAATCTACGCTTCCGAGTCACAATTATTATTATAATTGTTTACTGAAACAAGGGGTGTTTTAGGTTAGTCCCATATAAATAACCGTACAATAGCATTATGGACTTTTGAGCTCGGAGGGAACTGATCCACCCTCCGCGAAGCATCGAGGGAATTGATCCACTCTCGAGGCTCTAGCTTAACCAAAAAAGTAAACTTGTATGCTCTTACGTACGCTCATAAAAACAAGTGAGAAATTAAAAAACCGCCTTCGGCGTCGTCGCACCGCGCAATGGCATATGATTTTCATGCAATCAGCTAAGCCCAAGAGCGTGCTGCGAGCCTACCCCCGTAAGGGAATGCCTTCTAGCTTCCCGCTGGCAGAGGTCCACCAAATTATCATTTGGAAGTGACCGGAATATTGGTCGAGCCGAGGTGAACCTCCGCCACACACCAACTCATAATGTAGTCTAGAAATCTACAATCCTCATGACTTAAAACAAAACAAGTTCGGTCCGAATAAATCGTAAGACCTGATTCCAGCTGAAATTGACGTTAACAGGCATAAATAAATGTCGGTGTGTCGCATGGATAAGCCCTTATCCCAGCAGAGTGCTGATGTGAGGCAATATGTCACGACACAATGACAAGTTCAAATATGATACTTGACAAAGTTATCATACTGAACTGGGGGGAGTGATAATGTACTATCCGTCATCCCTTCAGAATTACTTTGCAAGGAATGTCTCTTGCTTTTCCTTTGACGAACTACAATGCAAGTATGTTCGCCGACCTTGCGGGTCCTTTTGGCATATTTCCGTGTCAAGGCTACAGGCGTTGCTTATCTCGACAGCTTTGTCCTATTTAGAGCTTTGCTCGGGCTCTCCTCGTTTAGAACTCACCCCATCTCAGCAGCTCGCTCTGAGCTCCGCTTGTGTGAGCAGTCTGTCCTGGAGCCATACTCGGACTCTGCTCGTTTAGAGCTTAGCTCATCTTCGCAGTTTGTCTTAAGCTGTAACACCTCGCAAATTTAAACACGATTAATTTCATTAATCACTTGCATTTTTAGGCTAATTCCCTACCTGAGTGAATTCACAACACATCTTAGAGGTAAGTCTAGCATAGCCCAACTAGATAATACGCGTAGTATTACGTATTCGTAATTAGTTGTAATTACGTACTGAACAATTGGTAACAAACGCAACAAAAATATACGACTGTTGGTGAACAAAATTATTTAATAAAACGAAATTATTAAATAACGTAGTAACGAATAAATATTTTGTCAAAAATATTTACAAATCATTTTATAACGCAAAACGTTTAATTCGTACAATTTAAATAAAACAAAGTTAAAATTTTATAACTAAATTAATTTAGTTTCATAAAAAGGATCCAAATTAAAAATAATGAAAATGTAATTAAAAACATAATAGTTAAAATAAAATAACATTTAACGATCGGGTACACAAACACAGAGCGCAAACACGGAGGCAGAGAAGGGGATAAAACCCCAACTCCACCTCCTTTTCCTTCCATTTTTCTTTCATCTCTCTCTCTCTTCTTTACTCTTTCTCCTCCTTCTCTCTAAAATTCACCCAAAATCACACAAAAACCCCAAATACTACCACAAAAACGCGTTGGATCACCATACTTCTTTGGAATAAAACGACCACGAGACCCCGATCTACATTTCTACCTTTTCGGATTTCAAATTCGACACTCGTAAGTTCCGACAAATCCCGCAAATCTTTAGATTTCAAAGTTATAATTGCTATTTAGTGTTTAATATACTTAGTATAACATGTTTTAGTGTTTTATACAACCGAAAATGTCCAAAATCGAACTTAGATCTTGTTTTTGTGAGCTGTTCGTCGAACAGACATAAGTGTCGCATAGGACCGAAAACAGTATAGCGACACTTCTCTAGTGTCGCTATTAGTGCCGCATGAAACCCGAATACCGACACTCTAGTGTCGCTATTAGTATACCGTCACTTGTTTAGTGACGCTACTAACCTTACGATACCGACACTCCCCGAGTGACGCTAGTCACTGACCGACACATCTATGCGCCACTTACCAAGTGCCGCATGAAATCAGATTTTTCTTTATACCCGACACTCCGTCAGTGACGCCCAAATCTTACACCCGACACTTCGTAAGTGCCGCACTACTATTTTAACCGACACTTAATAAGTGACGCATAACAATTTGATCACCACGTATACCGACACTAGCCTAGTGTCGCATATCCAAAGCAAGTGACGCCCTTAGTGTCGCATAAGACAGAAACTTCACAAACTATTTTTCCACTAAGTGTCGAGTTTAACCGGAAATAAATACTCACGTATTATACGATACACGAATTATACAAACAATTCAAACATACTTGTTTTATCGAAATATTGATTTCAAACTTTCACCAACGAGTCGTATACATTTTCACAAACAACAAAATACAAACATAAACATTTAACAAACGATTTGGACGTGACTTGGTTGTACAAACACTAGCATGGATGATTAGTTAGACATCCACATACTTATTAAATCTCGTACGTTTAGGACGTTAGGAGATTTCAGACTGTACTTGGGCTTAGGTTTGCTAGCACTCGCACTACTTAACTCAACAGGTGAGTTCACAGCCCCTACTTTTACTGTTTTAACTGCTTTGAACAGGGGTGGAAAACATAGTCAACTGTTTTACTGATTTACTGATTGCCATAACTGCTTTTACTATATGATTATTTATCATACTACTTACTCGAACAATTAGAGTACTTGAACTGTTAAACTGCTATACAAACTGTCACATAACTGCCTTTGGCACACTTATACAAACTGCTTATGACTGCGGTCAACTATTACAACTGTTTGAACGAAATGATACTTCCATACAAAAACTAATATTACTATGTGAAACGAATTTTGTATCTTACCGGAGAACGACCGGTACATATTTGGTAACTTGTCGGAGAACGACCGACACTAACATGGTATCTTACCGGAGAACGACCGGTACTAACAATGTATCTCACCGGAGAACGACCGGTGCTAACTTGGTATCTTACCGGAGAACGACCGGTACATTTGGTAACTAGTCGGAGAACGACCGACTCAAACTTTAAAACTACTGGAGAACGACCAGCAACACGTTTTCAAACATATGATTTTGGGTAACGTCCCAACACAACTATTTTGGGCAACATCCCACATAAACCGAAACTCTTGGGCGAATAACCCACTAAACTTATACTTTGGATGACGTTCCACAACACAATTCTCGACTATTATGGCAATTACTATTTATGAACGTATTTGGTCCAACAAATGTGACTACAAAACTTGAACACAACATTATACAACAAAACCTGTGGATTCACTCAACCTAGTTGTTGACTTTTACTATGTTTTTCAGGGAATTAGCTGCGCATGTAAGATCGCCAACACACATGGAGAATTAGGCGACCCTTGAAGCTTAGGATGCCAACTTTTGGAAACATATGGATTTCTTTAGTATAACTGAAATGTTTTAGTCATATTTCAGAAATCCACTTTTGTAAACTTACTACTTTTAACTTATACGATTCGATGAATCGTAAACTTTGTAATTAACACTTTTGGCATCTTAATACATATTGTTCTGTTGTAATCATAAGCTCTGATACGTATGCATGCTTTATTATTGTGACACCCCAGTACTTAAACTAAATGCTTCCGCTCAACGAATTTGGGGGTGTTACAGATTGGTATCAGAGCCATTGGTTATAGCGAACTAGGAAACTTTAGGTGACTTAGAAACCTAGAGACCTAGACTATAGCCTTGGCTAGAACGTACATGCATACGTACATTTGCATACATCTAAACTATCGTTACGATACCTCGATACACGTGAACTGTTCACCACATTCGACTCGTTCATTGTACTCTGATCTCATATGAACCTGATCGTGATTAAACGGTTGATGAAAAGAAGTATGTATTTGGCATCATATAATGACGCCTGGCCAACGTGATTATATTATACTGAGTACATATGGGTGTTTCATAGTCGTAAGATACGTGATGGGGATTCGACAATTTCTCTTGATACTTGAAAACTTGAAATATGTGAAACTCTATTCCTCACATATTTTTCATTGGCATTGACTTCTGCATCTTTTCATCGCAGAACGTCAGCATGCCGCCTAAACAAAGAAATACTCGAAACAGTCGACGAAATATTCCTCTTCCACCACCGCCTCCAGAAACAACCGAACAGATTATCGAACGCCGCGTGGCTGAAGCCATCGCACAATACGAGGCCAGCCGCAATCGTGAAAACCTGACCAACAATAGCGGAGCCACCCCAGTTAACAGCGAAACCCCAACCCATAACCAACAGGGGTGTTCCTACAAAACATTCCAAGCCTGCAAACCGAGTACCTTTACCGGGACTGAAGGGGCCGTTGGCCTAGTCCACTGGATTGAGAAAACAGAGTCAGTGATCGACATCAGTGACTGTGCTGCTGACAAAATTGTGAAATACGTCACCTGCACTCTAGCCGACAAAGCGCTAACATGGTGGAACGCTCAGGTGCAAATCATGGGACGCCCAGCTGCTTACTCCATCTCATGGGAGACACTGAAACGAATGCTAATGGAGGAATTTTGCCCTCCCAACGAGATGCAGAAACTTGAAACCGAATTCTGGAACATCCAAATGATCGGCGCTGATATTTCCGGTTACACAACTAGATTCCAGGAGCTTGCACGTCTGGTGCCTCACATGGTAACCCCCGAGAGCAAACGCATTGAGCGTTACAACAGGGGTTTGGCACCACAGATCCGAGGCATGGTTATGTCCTCCAAACCCGCTACTTTCAGGAGCGCAGTTGATCTGGCTCAAAGCTTAACTGATGACGCCATTCTGATTGGCACTTTGAAAACTACCACTGGGAAAACTGAACTTACCCGTACTGATGCGGGCGACTCTGGAACCCACAAACGCAAATGGAACAACGAGGGTAACGACCGACAGGGTCAACAAAACAGAAACCCGGGAAACACCCGAGCCTTAGCTGCAATCACCAACCCTGGACCCAAAACCTACCTTGGCAACAAACCGAGGTGTGACAAGTGCGGGAGACACCACGATGGTGATTGTACATTTTGTCAAAACTGCAGACGTCCCGGTCACTTAGCACAGAACTGTAGGACAAACCTACCTCCTCAAGCTGCCACCGAGGTACAAAACACCGGCTGCTTTAGGTGTGGTGATCCTGGACATCACCGAAACCAATGCCAACAACCGAACAACAACCGCAACAATCAAAACGACAACAACCGCACCGTTAACAAAGGCTACACCCCAAGCCGCGCATACATCCTCCGTGCACCAGAAACGGTTGCAGATCTCAACTAGCACGGTACGTTTTAGCGACTATTGCTACGACTTAACATACGTCTTATTCGAATGTCGATTGAACACAACACTTGGTAAACTTTTAACCACATAACGAAACACACAACTTATTGAACTATGCCACGAGCATACTTAAACTGTTTGAATTGTCATGGCAACTCAGAACGCCACATAAACTACTACTACCGCCGAAACATACTAAACTATACCGCGAGTATACTAAACTGATTAAAACTTTTCTGGCAACAATTGAGCGCCACACAAATTGGTATTATTATCGACGACGTGACATATTCGGAGAACATACGCCGCGGGCGATCCGACTTGATTTTAAATCTCGGGACGAGATTTCTCTAACATGGGGAGAATGTAACACCTCGCAAATTTAAACACGATTAATTTCATTAATCACTTGCATTTTTAGGCTAATTCCCTACCTGAGTGAATTCACAACACATCTTAGAGGTAAGTCTAGCATAGCCCAACTAGATAATACGCGTAGTATTACGTATTCGTAATTAGTTGTAATTACGTACTGAACAATTGGTAACAAACGCAACAAAAATATACGACTGTTGGTGAACAAAATTATTTAATAAAACGAAATTATTAAATAACGTAGTAACGAATAAATATTTTGTCAAAAATATTTACAAATCATTTTATAACGCAAAACGTTTAATTCGTACAATTTAAATAAAACAAAGTTAAAATTTTATAACTAAATTAATTTAGTTTCATAAAAAGGATCCAAATTAAAAATAATGAAAATGTAATTAAAAACATAATAGTTAAAATAAAATAACATTTAACGATCGGGTACACAAACACAGAGCGCAAACACGGAGGCAGAGAAGGGGATAAAACCCCAACTCCACCTCCTTTTCCTTCCATTTTTCTTTCATCTCTCTCTCTCTTCTTTACTCTTTCTCCTCCTTCTCTCTAAAATTCACCCAAAATCACACAAAAACCCCAAATACTACCACAAAAACGCGTTGGATCACCATACTTCTTTGGAATAAAACGACCACGAGACCCCGATCTACATTTCTACCTTTTCGGATTTCAAATTCGACACTCGTAAGTTCCGACAAATCCCGCAAATCTTTAGATTTCAAAGTTATAATTGCTATTTAGTGTTTAATATACTTAGTATAACATGTTTTAGTGTTTTATACAACCGAAAATGTCCAAAATCGAACTTAGATCTTGTTTTTGTGAGCTGTTCGTCGAACAGACATAAGTGTCGCATAGGACCGAAAACAGTATAGCGACACTTCTCTAGTGTCGCTATTAGTGCCGCATGAAACCCGAAATATACCGTCACTTGTTTAGTGACGCTACTAACCTTACGATACCGACACTCCCCGAGTGACGCTAGTCACTGACCGACACATCTATGCGCCACTTACCAAGTGCCGCATGAAATCAGATTTTTCTTTATACCCGACACTCCGTCAGTGACGCCCAAATCTTACACCCGACACTTCGTAAGTGCCGCACTACTATTTTAACCGACACTTAATAAGTGACGCATAACAATTTGATCACCACGTATACCGACACTAGCCTAGTGTCGCATATCCAAAGCAAGTGACGCCCTTAGTGTCGCATAAGACAGAAACTTCACAAACTATTTTTCCACTAAGTGTCGAGTTTAACCGGAAATAAATACTCACGTATTATACGATACACGAATTATACAAACAATTCAAACATACTTGTTTTATCGAAATATTGATTTCAAACTTTCACCAACGAGTCGTATACATTTTCACAAACAACAAAATACAAACATAAACATTTAACAAACGATTTGGACGTGACTTGGTTGTACAAACACTAGCATGGATGATTAGTTAGACATCCACATACTTATTAAATCTCGTACGTTTAGGACGTTAGGAGATTTCAGACTGTACTTGGGCTTAGGTTTGCTAGCACTCGCACTACTTAACTCAACAGGTGAGTTCACAGCCCCTACTTTTACTGTTTTAACTGCTTTGAACAGGGGTGGAAAACATAGTCAACTGTTTTACTGATTTACTGATTGCCATAACTGCTTTTACTATATGATTATTTATCATACTACTTACTCGAACAATTAGAGTACTTGAACTGTTAAACTGCTATACAAACTGTCACATAACTGCCTTTGGCACACTTATACAAACTGCTTATGACTGCGGTCAACTATTACAACTGTTTGAACGAAATGATACTTCCATACAAAAACTAATATTACTATGTGAAACGAATTTTGTATCTTACCGGAGAACGACCGGTACATATTTGGTAACTTGTCGGAGAACGACCGACACTAACATGGTATCTTACCGGAGAACGACCGGTACTAACAATGTATCTCACCGGAGAACGACCGGTGCTAACTTGGTATCTTACCGGAGAACGACCGGTACATTTGGTAACTAGTCGGAGAACGACCGACTCAAACTTTAAAACTACTGGAGAACGACCAGCAACACGTTTTCAAACATATGATTTTGGGTAACGTCCCAACACAACTATTTTGGGCAACATCCCACATAAACCGAAACTCTTGGGCGAATAACCCACTAAACTTATACTTTGGATGACGTTCCACTAAACATTACTCGACTATTATGGCAATTACTATTTATGAACGTATTTGGTCCAACAAATGTGACTACAAAACTTGAACACAACATTATACAACAAAACCTGTGGATTCACTCAACCTAGTTGTTGACTTTTACTATGTTTTTCAGGGAATTAGCTGCGCATGTAAGATCGCCAACACACATGGAGAATTAGGCGACCCTTGAAGCTTAGGATGCCAACTTTTGGAAACATATGGATTTCTTTAGTATAACTGAAATGTTTTAGTCATATTTCAGAAATCCACTTTTGTAAACTTACTACTTTTAACTTATACGATTCAATGAATCGTAAACTTTGTAATTAACACTTTTGGCATCTTAATACATATTGTTCTGTTGTAATCATAAGCTCTGATACGTATGCATGCTTTATTATTGTGACACCCCAGTACTTAAACTAAATGCTTCCGCTCAACGAATTTGAGGGTGTTACATAAGCCATGCCCTGACTCTACTCATTTAAAGCTCATGGCTCATCTTGCCAACTTGATTGGGGAGTTCTGCTTAGTCTTTTGTTGCTCAATTGTTTTGTAAGCCCATTGCCTCTACGGTTGACATCTTTGTCATGGTGACGTATTAAATAAGTTCGACACGACATGTATGAACATATCATACCGAACTTGGGGGATTTGATGATATACCCCTCATCTTGGGCTTGGCCCATGGGCTTCCTCCATTGGGCTGCCCCTTTCCCATATATAAGGGTACAAACCCTAGACATCTCAGGACCTCTCACACAATTACACACACAATACTGTGTGCAGCCTCCATAGGCTCTCTCCACCTTCAAACCCCATCTTCTTAGATGAGTAATTAATCACCCTTTAACACCCTCGACAAGAACTATCTCGATCCGGGTTACGACACGTGTGCAGTGTAAAGAGGCGATTCCCCCATCCGCACTCAAGCCAAAATATGTTTGAACAATATCTATATAAATAAATACTAAATGACCAAAATATAACACAACACAATACACACAATGAGTTTGAGAGAGTATGTGTTAAGAATTTATGCAAATACATCGTTCAAGTTCAATTTAATCTATGTTTCTGAAATTGGTATGAGATTTGTACCTTGTGCATAAGCCAAAGTACTATTCATCCATTCAATCTCTCCGTATATTCAAGAAAACATCACTCAAACACTCGAGATCTAAAATTTCCATCCCTGCAACTTAGATCCTTTAAATTCATCAAACAAACCCTAATTACGCAATTCAAATTCCCAATTTGCAATGGCAAATGCTTGGAAAAAAGATAAACCCATTAAAATTACCAACCCAAAAACCCTATTTCTTCTCTTCTCTACTTCCTTCATCATCTTCACTTTCTTCTACCTCACAACCACCTCCTCAAACAATCCTAACCCTAATTTTAAAACCCCAATTAAGTTCACCAATTCATTAATCCAACCATTTGATTGCTACAATTCACCTCAACCCCACCCAGTTATTGCAAACCAAGTTGAAGGTGTCAAATACCCATTTCTTTATTCATTATCTGATTTCGGGTCATTACCCGATAAACCCCACAAGAATATTGTTCGGATCCTGAAAGGGAAGTTATTTAGGAGACCTGATATTTCTGTTACAGTTCAGGACATTTTGGAGAAGATGAAGAGTGAGGGTAAAATGGGTATTTTTGTTGATGTGGGAGCTAATGTTGGAATGGCTACATTTGCAGCTGCAGTTATGGGGTTTCGGGTTTTTTCGTTTGAGCCGGTTTTTGAGAATTTGCAGAGCATTTGTAATGGGATTTATTTTAATAGAGTTGGTGATTTGGTGAATGTGTTTGAAGCTGCTACTTCTGATCATGTTGGAAATATTACATTTCATAAGGTTAGTCTATTGTTGACATGCTTTACTGTTTTAGTATTTGGAAATCTTGTAAATTTAGTGTAAAAAGTCTGTTAATTAATCAATGCTTCTTCATGGGTATGTGTGATTTAATATAAATCAGTGATCTTTAGTGGGTTAACTATTAGTGAATTTATGTTTTTGGTAGATCGAGAGACATGTGCTGTTTTTAGAAAAATAAAGGCAACGATGCCTTCTGAAAACGATTATATGTTGATCGCGGTTTTTATCGTTTGTGATTTAGTGGTCAAATAATCAGAGTTTAGGAGTAGCTGCAACCAAACTGCTATTTATTTGGGTTCATTTTACATATAAATATAAATCAGTAGATGATCTGAATTTGTCGAAGACTCAAACAGCTATTTGTTATTTCTTTCACAACGCAATGCCAAATACTAGTATGATCTCTATCTTTCTATTTTGATGAATTTTCTTTTTTTAAATCAAGTCTTTTGGATTGTTATAGTTGGTTGGACGGCTAGACAACAGTGCAGTTTCAGCTACTGGTGCAAAACTAGCTTTCAAATCAAACGAAGAAGTTGAACTTCAAGTAAGATCCATTCCGCTTGATAAAGTGATTCCAGATAACGAGCCTGTGTTGCTTGTGAAAATAGATGTTCAGGGTTGGGAATATCACGTTTTAAAAGGAGCGAAAAAGTTGCTCTCTAGAAAGAAAGGTGAAGCTCCATATTTGATCTATGAGGAAGATGAAAGACTTCTGCAAGCTAGCAACAGCAGCTCAAAGGAAATAAGGGAATACCTTCATAGCCTTGGGTACACTCATTGTGTGCAACAAGGTACAGATGCTCATTGCACCAAATAGAGGATTAGTTACAGAATTACCATATTTTCCCTCCAAGAAGCCAATTACAGCCTGTGATAACTTTGATGGGGGCCGTACTCAAGGGGTGCAAGTGGTACGACTGCACCGGAAATTCAAATCTTAATACCAGTACATTCACCCTTACTGATATTTCATATAGTTTGTGATTCTTTTTCATCTAAAGACTAACTTTTTGATTAATAGAGGTTACATAATTTTTCATGTAGCAAGTTATTGTTAAAGATTAAATATGTAGTATTTTAATCATATCTTTTTTGTCATATTAGTTCATTCTAGTTATAGAATTCAGAGATGAAAAAAGAGCATATCTGGGTTGGCGGGCCGCCTGAACCCATTTTTGATCTGAACTCGTTCTGACCCGTTTACACTTTGACCTTCCATTTTGCCAATTAATGTTGGATCTTCAAGCAACGGTAGAAGAATTCTTCAGGGTTCTACTTTGTTTAGAGCAAGTTTACTTTCACAAGTCGATGTGGCTTAATGGTCGGCATTTATAGATAACTAGATGAAATTTTTATATAATTGGATCTTTATGCTGCCAATGGAAACAGAATGCTTTTAAGTTCTATTCCATTAGAAGCAAGTTTAACATCTGCAAGTCTGTCATTCAATGATAGTAATCCGTCGGTAACATGATAATTTTCAATATAAACTTGATATGCATGTTGTGATGTTGAAATTCTAATAAACATAACAGAGTAAGGTTCAAATGAGTACACCAATTTTAAGTGAGAATGAGGGAACCAACAGATTTCTGCCATGTGTCACTTTATTCTCTCTCCTCCACACTTTATTCTCTCTCCTCCACATTTTTAAAAATTAAATATCTCACAAACGGTAAGTCGAAAAATCATGAAAATTGCACCATAAAATTCAGCGTTTTCTCCTCTTCGATTTGCCGTCCCTCAAGGCATACTTTTGACAACTTTTTTTTTTTCTCATTTTTTGGTGGGTTTCACAAATTAGTAATACATGTGTTAGTGATTAGTTGTACATTTAATTTGTGGTTAAGGTTAGGGTTTAGGGTTAGGTTTAGGGTTTAGTAGGGTTTATGGTTTAGGGTTTATAAGGGTTTAGGGTTTAGAAGGGGTTCAAGGTTTAGGGTTTAGAAAGATTTAGGGTTTAGCGTTTTGTAAAGCGTTTAGGGTTTAGGGTTTGGGGTTTAGGGGTTAGGGTTTAGGGTTTAGGGTTTGAGGTTTGGGGTTTCGGGGAGAAACCCCAAACCTCAAACCCTAAACCCTAAACCCTAACCCCTAAACCCTAAACGCAACACTTTAACACATGTGTTAGTAAATGTGAAACCCACCAAAAAAATTAAAAAAATAAAAACTTTTCGAAAGTATGTCTTGAGGGACGACAAATCGAAGAGGAGAAAACGACGAATTTAATGGTGCAATTTTCATAATTTTTCGATTTGTCGTTTGTGAGATAATTGATGTTGGGGGTAAATGGGTTTTGTACATGTGGAACATTCTCTTTGTACACATGGCTTGATATCATTGGTTCCCTCATTCTCACACAAATTCCTATTCTCATTTGAACCCTACACAGACATAACAATACAATTATGAGAAAGCTGTACTTAAAATTATTGCAATTATCTATACTACTTATAAATTATTTACCCAATTTCTTTACAACCTTACATGTTTAAAGATTGCAAAAGATTAAACTACCCCTAATATATTACATAAGACAAATCTACCCTTCAATAAAATAAAGAAAATCTTATACTATTGGAAACAATATAAATCAAAACTTTTCTAAATATGAAAACGGACACGCTTGTAACTTAAGTTTATGAGTGAAAATTAATTAATTACTTCAAAAGTCAATCCCAAACAACCGATAATAGCATACACTATTTCATTAATTAATCAAAATTAAACAGTTACAGTGAACCTAGAAAAAAAGATCACACATGCAATAAATTAAATTCACACTTAACATAAAAATACGTAATTATATTTGTCAAAGAAAATTTTTTGACAAGTGAAGTCTTCAAAGAATGAGATATTTCCAATCTATATTTTTTTGTAGAATATTTTCAAAGTCAATTATTATAAAACTACTACGACATATAGAAAAATATTAAAAATAATAATAATTGGTAATCATCAAGATAGAGTTCAACTTATTATGACCAAACAACAAGTACGACGACTTATGTTCTTAACCCTCATTTTGCTCAAATAGCTTGATAGCAACGTAAATCTTATTTTTGATTTACATTAAGACGGAATTATCAATAAGATCAAATTCAACAATAAGACATGATATTCGCATCAACTATTCAGCCATTAGTCGTAATATTTCTTGATCGAATTTAAAAATTTTATCCGTTGCATTGCGCGGGTTTTTGCTAGTAGAAAGGTAATGGAGTTCGTTATGATTTGATTATAGGTACTTATGCATGTCATAAGTTTTAATGACTACTAAGGATCGTCTTTACTTTTATGATTATTATATTATTTTATTTAATACGGAGTAAATTTATCCAAAAAATCCAACATGATTTTGGGCACCAGAATATGTAAACTAAAACTAACAATGAACAATCCTCTCAAAAGTCAAAACTTAATGTACTTCAAAGTAGGGTTGTTCATAGTTCGAATAAAACCAGATTATTCAATTGGATAACTCGGATCGAACCATATGGTTTGGATAACTGGATTGTTGGATCGGCTCGGATCAAAACCAAACTTGTTATTTTGAATATTGGTTTTTGGTTAGTAAATTACAAACCAGATTATCCAAAAAAACCAAATAACAAATTAATATTTATTTTTCAAACATTATATTATATGTATACATGCACATACAAATAGTTTACTAACTTATTAGTATTCCATAAATATCCAAATATAATAGGTAGCTTATAGTTTACAAAATTGTTTAGATATATATGTAGATAATTTATAGTTTCGTTTTGCATTTTTTACTATTACATTACACACACATGTATATGTAATGGGAGGTGCAAATGAGAACCATCCATTCTATATAAGTTTATTATAATAACTAACATATTTTTAATAGATATTGTATATATTTATGTATGTGTTTGGATATCCAAAAACCAAACTGATCCATCCAAATAGTAATTCGGATGGATTGGTTCGGTATTTTGAATTTGTTTAGACGGATCAGATTCATATTTTCAAAACTATAATCCATTTAAATTCATGTATAGAGATCGGTTTTGAACCGAGCCATCCATTTGAACACCCCTACTAGTTCAAAGGGGCAAAATTGGTAGACAACTAAAATACCGTCCGAAAGGTATCTTGTTGCAGGAACAAGACGGGTCTCTACTCTCTAAAGTCTAAATCCCTTTTTGTTACTGTATTTTTTTTTCTTACCATCACAGTGTCAGTGGCTTCTGGTTGCAGGCCAAAGATTTAATCTTTTTTCATACCCATCAATATCTTGAAGTTTCTCACATAATTGGTAAATTAGATGACCAATTCATTGGGTTTTACTCCTCTTTCTTCCTTCCAACCTCCAAGCAAACCAGGTATTCCTCACACTCTTCTATTTGTCTGTGTTTCAGTGTCTTGTGGGTACTAATGAACTGATGGTAAACTTTAGGGTTAATTAGTGGGAGCCCTGTTTCTCCAAAGGTGATCTGGGTGACTAATAAAAATTTGAAATTTCAAAGATTTCAAGGGTTGGAGGCTAAGGTGAGACTTCTTTATCCATCTTACTTGTAGTTTCAGAATAGGCTGGGTGGGCAATACGTTGCTTACTTATAGGCTGGGTGACTAATTACCCAAAATATTGCGTACGTATATCAATCGATTTCAGACAACGGATTGTATATTTAAATCCTGTTATCCTTGTATCCTTATATATACATTTAGCTAACTATTAGCTTCAAAATAGGCTGGGTGGGCAAAATGTGGTTAAAATTTGGAGTATTGTGGAACTGCGGTCTTATAAATAAAGTTTTGTGTGTAGTGGTCAAACAATGTCATACTAGGGTGATCAAACAAAGATGAAGAATTTCTCTGGAAATGATATCGATTTTGGCCGATGAAAGTATCTTTTTTGTCTTATAGAGTGTATATGGTAATACGCATTTCATTAATCTTTAATGAGTTCCATAAAGAAATGTCAGTGTTTGTTTGGTGCTTCGATTCATACTCTCGTGCACCAAAAAGCACTTGACATTTGACTTTTCATTGTCAAATAAATTAATCCTTTTCCTTTTTAAATTGAATGAACTAGTTTAATCATAGCATTAGAAACTGATTACTGTATCAGATTACATGAGAATTGAGAAGTATCTGAATATGGTCCTTTATAAGATTAGAAGCTCAAAATCTTCATGTCTAATTTGAATCTGGAAGTTACAAAGTTTGAACTTGCAGAGTCAAAAAGTGGACTGTTTTTATTTGGATGACAACTTACCTATTAGAAAATAACAATAGGGAGATCTTCAAATTGTAGGACAATTACTCCAGTTGTAAGGAAGAGAAGCATATTAGGGTGTGTTTAGTTGTTGAAAAAGGGGGGTGTTTTCTAGAAATTTTTTCCAAGAAAAGTGGAAAAGTGAAAAACGCGTTCAAAATGAATTTTTCTGAGAAAATTTTCCAAGAAAATGGAAAATCCACTTTTCCAAAATATGGGTGTGTTTGGCAACCCCAATTTAAGGGATTATTGGGGATTCTAGGAGATTAAGATTCTAGTTTTTAGAATCTCCATCCCTCATAAAATAAGAATCCTTGTTTGGCAAAAAAAATGAAATAGGGATTCTCAAAAAAATAATCCCCTAAAGTAGAATCTCTTAAAACTAGCTTATCTAAAGAATCTCCATCCCTTTACTATTGAATTACTACATTACCCTTCTTATAATTAATAAAATTTTGGAGTAATTAAATGTCATGTCCTTTTTTGTCATTTTACGTTATAAGCTTCAGCTCCATCTACTTTGCCAAACACTTATTAAATAACAAAAGCTCCAGCTCCAGCCCCAAATAAAAGCTCCAGCTCCAGCCCCAAACTTACATCTCCAGCTCCATCTCCATCTTCAGCTCCAGCTGCATCTCCAGCTAGTTTTGCCAAACACACCCTATAACTTGGAGGTGGAAAACACTTCCCCTACACTTTCCAAATTTTCCTTTATACAATTCCCCCACACTTTTCCAAATTTTCCAAGATATAACTAGTTTTCCAAAATCCACTTTTCCAACATTTGAACGCGTTTTCTAATTTTTCCACTTTTCTGGAGAATGATTTTCTTTAGAAAATTGGAAATAGAAAATTGTGGAAAATTTTCCACAACTAAACACACCCTTAGAGTTCCTTAAAAAAGTCATCATTTTTTACAAATTTTTAATAGAGGTCGGTGACTTGGTTAGGTATAAATTCTAATAGAAGGGTATTTTATATCCTTAATACGGTAAAACTCCATGTTATGTTTTAACTATTCTGTTAAGCTTACTTTGGTCCTTCAAATGTTTCTCGTCATGGTTTTGCAGGCTACTGATAGCACAAAGAGTGACATCAAGAATAATAGCCTTGTTTGTGCTGATTGTGATGGAAATGGTACGCTTATTCTAGCTAATTTTTGTCCATTATCGGAAAGAATATAGTAAAATTTGACTTTTGGAGATTTCATAAAAAGTCAAACTTTGTCTGTCTTTGGTTGGAAAAAAAAAGGTAAACGAGGAACTTTGCGAGTCGTTCTTTTATATTATTGGTTTTCTTATTGGGTTAACATTTGCAAAGCGAATATTTATCCTTCATTTGCAAAATCAGGTGCTATACAATGTACACAATGTGAAGGGAAAGGAGTCAACTCTAAAGATCACTTCAATGGACAATTCAAAGCCGGACGCTTGTGTTGGCTCTGCAGGTAATATACCAACTTGTACTCCGTGCTTTGTGAGTTGTACCTTGGTCTGGGTTTACTCATTGTACTCTGGAAAAATGGTCTTCCTCTAGTTCAATAAAATCCATTCTTTTTCTCAACTAATTCCTCAAAATTTAACATCTTCAAATTGCAAATCCTTTCAAGGAAAACTATAATTCTTCCTCAATATGTATTGCATGCAGGGGTAAGAAGGAGATCCTTTGTGGCGGTTGCAATGGAGCCGGTTTTAGGGGTGGGTTCATGAGCTCCTTTGAAGAATAAAACTATCTCCTTATTTTTTATTTTATAAAGAGATTCGAAAACATGATTTTTGGTTCTTCGAATAATTTGAAGCAGCCATAATCATATTTATTGAATCAGTTCTATTCTACAAGATTGCTTTTGATTTTGCCGGTTTTCAGTTGAGCAAACTGAAAGCAAATTCAATGTACTATTCATCTTTACTTCTGTAAAGTATTTAATGCAACATACATAATCATTTCTCACCGATGTATGCGATTTGTAGCCATTTAATACAACTCACAGACCAGTGTTAACCATGTAATACACCATATTGCTTTGGTAAGTATGTTGCATTATTTTTTTTTCTTCAAATGAGTTTCCTATATCGGTAAAGTGAATAGTATGCTGTATTCTTTGTCGTATGCCCTTCAAGTTTTTGTCCGATGACACCATGCCCAGACACCTTATGGCTTATGCTGTCCTTAAGACGCAGTTTCTGGCCAAACTTTGGGTTTCATTAATTCAGGTTCATTCAGTTTTACAAGTTGAAAAAGTACAATGTCTTGTCATCAAAGCTTTATAGAAGAAATAGATCTAGTCTTGCCAGTTTTACAACCACAGATCATCAATAGCAACGTTATCATGCCTAGATCAAATGAAGAATGTCACGATTGAACTTGAACGATATCTCAGTTTCTTCAAGACAGTGGTCCTTCTCGTCTCTAGTCCAATTCTAGTTAGAGCATAAAAAAACACATAAGACCATAGTAGAAACACACTTTATGGAATTCCTTGTCAGATCTGTCATGCACGTAACATCCAGTGGTTTTTTTTATTATTATTGAAACAATTGGTATAATCGTCTTATTTCAGGAATCAAATTGCAGAAAGTATGCACCTTTGCTATGAATTTTGAAATTGAGAAGTTATTCAATTTTACTTCGAAATTACCTGAGCAACCCTATTTATCTTTTCCCTAACATTCTGCACTATTTGGGTAAGATCACCATCCCATTTGTAAAACTCCAGTTCTTTACCATTCAAGATCTTTGCAGCCACCTGGGTAAAATTAGAAGGAGAAAAGGCTAAATGTCAGTAAAATTCATCAGTGTAATATTTAGTTTAAACCATATATCACTGTAATCTAACCTTTCTTCCAACCATCCGACCACCTGCAGTTTGCCCGAAATATATCACATATAAGTGGCAGATGAATGCTTGTGGGTCATTCTTTGACAATTCTTCGATATAATTGGAGTAATCAAGCCCAGCTGATAAAGGTTCAGGAATAGCATGACCTTGTTCTTCGAACCATTCCAAATCTTTTTCGACATTTACTGACCTTTCGAGCCCCGTGTTCCTCAAATCAGCATCTACATTGCAAAAACATCATGTTCGTATTAGGGTCTAATATACATTATTAACTTACTGTTATAACTAAATAAATAGTCCAATTTTTAAGGAAAAACATGATGAAAAAATTGTTAGGAATTTAGGACCCAACCAACGCGCACAATTGAACACAATTGTACCCACAACAATAAACGAATAATCAAATCGCTAACAAAGCAATTAACAAGCAAATAAGATAAATAAATGCGAAACGATAATGTAAACGACACAAGGATTTTAACGTGGTTATGTCCAATCTCCAACTTGGAGATTGGTTTAGTCCACGGGGCCAAACCGAGAGAGTTCTTCTTTTATTATTTTGTGGCTTAGGGTTTATACAATAATAGGTTTTATATATATACTAAACCGTACAAAAGTAACAAGCGCAAAAGAATTGGTAGCCGCCTCAAAAAAAGTCGTAGCATGACTTTTTTTTCTTTCGCAACACAAAACAAATTTTGGGAAGGATGTCACGTGAGGATCCACTTCCAATTAAATGGAAAGCACATGACACAATTAAAGCCTTCTCTAATTTTCATCCTTTTAATTTCCAATTTGTTTGTCTTGTTCGATATTCACATTCTCAACAATCTCCCACTTGAAGATCGGACAAACCCAATTATTTAAACCCTCAAATATTCCCTTCAACCAAGTCAAATCCGCCTCTCCATACCGCCAATACCAATTGGGACACGCACACTGATTAAACACGAATCAGATAGACTTTCGATAAAAGGCTCCTCATCTACACTTATTGAAACTAGGAATAAAACAACACATTTGACGCCCCTTTAGCAACTCCTTGTTCTTAGCTCAACCAATACCGCCGGAAAACCATCCGGGACACGCTTGCTCGATCTCACAGAATCGGAAGACTTTCGATATACAAAGCTAACTGAACACCACTACTAAACTGGGACCACTCTCCGGTTATCCGCACCACCATCTTCTAGCCCAAGAAGATACGTTGAAGTGTGCAACGACTCCAACCACAAGATTCTATCAAGAGATACCCATCTCCTCAACCCGTCGATTTCAGCCACATCGGATCTTGCCACCGACATGTCAACGACTAACCCGTACAGAATTTCGTCCATCCGATTTTTCTTCCCAGCAATCAAAAAATCGCCGATAGAACAAACTCGTAGATTATCATCAAGGTTCACCCGTGAGAACGCAATCACAACCTTGAAATCTACTTCTTCACCATTCGCTTTCCCGCTGGTACACCGACCCAAAACGTAGCTACGGTTTCAATGAACACATCTTCTCCCACTCAGCCTGATCCCACTGTACAAATTAAATAATAATCGCGGCTATCTAAGAAGACTCTGGTTCATTATACACGGTCAGTCGCAAATTACTTTGCCATTGGAGAGTAAAAAACAAAGATCCGAACGCTCTAGTGTTACCCGAAATCCGCACACTAAACCTGTAGAAACTGAGATCCAATAGTTGCACACCAATCTCCAAAGCTCCCACTAGTCGCCAAACTCCCACTAGCTTCGATACTTCCTTCGGTTAACAAACTCCACCAAGAGTTCCCGACACTCTCAACAATATTTGAAAGCTCAAACATTAGGACTTACACAGTTATCCGCCTCTAACCCTCTTAAAGATTTCTAATTGATTCTTCAAGAAGAATCGCTGTATTGTTGAACCAAACATCAACCAATACCTGAGCCCAGTCGAACGCGTTCTATCCGACAACTTCTATAACCAATATCTTCAAGTACAGGAGCACTAACCTGCCTAATCATTCCAAACATATGGAATACTCGACCACACATCATGGTCTCCCGTTTCAACCCACGAGCGAAAATAAAACTCCCTCTGACACCCATCACTATCGATTACCAAAACGGATGTGGTACCGTTTATTACCCATCTACCCGACCGAGAAACCCTCATATTGAGCACCGTAACAAACCTCACATCTTTGAATAACCCAGGCCGTATCAATGAAGTTTTCGAGAAATCACGTCCCTACGCTCGCAACATCAAACCCTAAGTTTAATAACGTTTATCTATTCTTTTGCACGGGATCGCAAAGAATGATAAACTCGAATCCAAAACCCGGATCCCAAAATCTCTCTCCGCAACAAACCACCACACAAAACCCTAATCTTGTTCAATCTGGAAAACAACTCTTCGAGTTCGTCGCGATCTAACACAAAAACGAGCCTATCGATCTCGATCACATGTTGCAAACAAATCCTAAAACAACATCGTTTTCAATCGTTACCCCCGATGATTAACTTCAACCAAATCTAGATCCACTATGATTATCTGGCCACAATAACCCTAGCTCTCCATCCTTCAGTAAAACCCTAACCATCAACAATCCATCTTAACCGTGCTTTCATCCGCTATTGTTCCCAATCGCTCAACCTGGAGCTCTGATACCAGTTGTTAGGAATTTAGGACCCAACCAACGCGCACAATTGAACACAATTGTACCCACAACAATAAACGAATAATCAAATCGCTAACAAAGCAATTAACAAGCAAATAAGATAAATAAATGCGAAACGATAATGTAAACGACACAAGGATTTTAACGTGGTTATGTCCAATCTCCAACTTGGAGATTGGTTTAGTCCACGGGGCCAAACCGAGAGAGTTCTTCTTTTATTATTTTGTGGCTTAGGGTTTATACAATAATAGGTTTTATATATATACTAAACCGTACAAAAGTAACAAGCGCAAAAGAATTGGTAGCCGCCTGAAAAAAAAGTCATGCTAAAAAAAAGTCGTAGCATGACTTTTTTTTCTTTCGCAACACAAAACAAATTTTGGGAAGGATGTCACGTGAGGATCCACTTCCAATTAAATGGAAAGCACATGACACAATTAAAGCCTTCTCTAATTTTCATCCTTTTAATTTCCAATTTGTTTGTCTTGTTCGATATTCACATTCTCAACAAAAATAACTCACATTCAGGGAAGTCAGCACGATCAAGAATCTTCTCAAGAGTATCATAAACCAATTTCCTATTCACCAAGAACTTTAAATATCCATCAATAGTAGGCTCCAATTCATGCCATGGTGTTCCCTGAGTTTCTATTTGGCCTTCTTTAGATTGATCTTTAGTATGCAGTTTCATAGCAACAGACCTCATCTTATCCACAAACCCACCGGTACATCTCTTCGCCGTTGCCACTGTGGTTACCACCATTTTCTTGGACTAAAGATACTATTTTGGGTAGAATTTGATATGGGTAGTCTGTAACTCTGTATAACACAAGAAGATTTTCTCTATAAGGAGAAATTGATGTGGGCATTCTTGAAAATCAAGTTAGAGGTTTTATAGAGTTCAAAAAATTGGATTAATTTATTAAATAACAATATATCTAGGAAAACGGGTGAATGGTGAAGAGGGGGAGGTATTTCCTATTCAGGTTACCCGGAAAGGATGAGTCATTTTATTACTCGAATGTACGCGGCCTGTAACACCCAGTTCTCGGGTCTAGTAGTATTTAATATTTTCTGACTGTGAATTATTATTAAGTGTGTCAGAAAATAGGTGTGCTGTATTATTTGAAATAAATAGTGATAATAGTCGAATAATTTATTGTGACTAATAAATTATTAATTGTTTTAATTTAATTTAGTTGACGGTAAAATAAAATGATGTTTCCCCGTAAATGGTTTTTTAGTTCCAGACAATGAAAAGTACGGGGAATGAAATTAAACACTTCCAGTGTACTACCAAAATATTAAGTCGGTTGTTTCTTTACATATATCCTTACATACATACATACATACGATCATATATACATACATACAAGGAAACATCAAACCCTAAATCTATGAGGAATCACCAAATTGAAGATCTCAAACACGAATTCAAGCTTCAAAAACACATGGATTATCTTCCTCTAGTTCATTTAATCATGAGGTAAGTCTCAATTGCTTGAAATATGAAAACCTAAAATTTGGGGTTTGTGTTGTTATGGATAATAATTCGAAATTAAGGTTGTTTGAGCTTAATAATTATGATGATTAACATTAAGGAAGCTAGGGTTGGTAAAATTGATTAATGTTCTTGTGAGTTATGTGGATTATCATAATTATCATGGGTGATGTGATGAAACTATGATGATGATATGAAATTAAAGTTTAATATTAGTTAAAATAGTGTTACTAAGTGCTAATAAAGATGTTAGTAACTTTGATTCAACTTAAAAGTGGATTGATTATGTTGTAGAGCTTATGATCAAAATGGGTTATGATAAAATGATGATGTTTTGGTGTTAATACATATTAATTAGTGATTATTCATGAATTATAAGTTTGTAATCATGTTAAGAAGGTTAGTTAATACTTAAATTATGATTATTAACTAAGCCTTAAGGTGGAAGTGAGTAAAAGAATTAGGTGGCATAAAGGGTTTGATGGATTGTTAATTTTGGAAGCTATTAATCTTGTTAATGGTGTAATTTTGTTAGTAAACAATGATTAATGTGAATTAAGGATATTAAAAGTGATAATTCATACTTTTGGAATAGATTGATGTATAGTTGATCATTACGATATTAATCATGATTAGTGGATAATTCAAGGAGTATGAATTTGATATTGAGAATTATGATGATTATGTTAATTCATATGATTTGAATACATTGAGTTTATTAGTAATCTTTTGGAGCAATGTTAAATTGATTGAGACAAGTAACTAACTTGTACTTCTCTATTGTATTATCAGATGTGCAGAAGACTCAGTGATATTAGACTACTGAGTGGATGCCTGAGGTGGTCGGTGAGTGGATCTCTAATCCTCAGTATAACTTGGTTGTAACGAGTTTGGTTACAACAAGTAACATATTATTACTATTGTAGTTTCCATGATGATTATTATAGTTAGTAATAATATGGTTGATATAATAACGTTGACCTGATGAATATGTGATTTGTTGATTATGTGATCACTGGACTTGTTGTTGGCCTTCGGGCATCAGTTGTTAATGAGGTCAACGAGTTGTTGAACTGTTGGTTGGGCTAGTCGGTTATTCAAGGTTTAACACACCTCCTGTGTTAGTTGAGAATAACCACTAGCTATCGGTCTCGTCCGTTATGGCCATACGGATATGGTTGGGTAAGTGTTCTTGGGGAGCCTCCCGGGTATTATGGTTATCCCCAGAGCCACCGATGCCTCATTATGAAGTCAGTTGCTTGTTGAATAGTTGCTTTGATGATAAGTTGACCAGTTGAATTGTTGCCCTGTTGCTTTGTTAAATGGTGGTATTGTCTACTTTGTTGGTTATGTGTTAATTGTTGTATGCAAAGTTGTTGAGCTAAGTTAGCCTGTTGATTAGTTATCTACTCACTTAGCTTTATGCTAATCCCCCACATAACACTTCTTGACTATTTCAAGTCAAACAAGACCATTTTCACAATTGGTGTGCTATTTTAACTTTCAAAATACCAATTCACATTAAAATCATCATGTTTATAACAATTATAACAAAGTTTCAACTTTACTTTTTCCAAACTTGTCAACGCATATAAAACCTTGTTGACCACTTTGACTTTCTACTTTACCATTTTTAACACCTAGATCATAATTCAACCACAATCATGATTAAGGCAAAACACTTACACATCTAACAACTTTCATCATTTTATAACATAGCTATTATCAAATTTGATTCTACTACCTTCCACATTGACTTTTTAAAGTCAAATGCACCTATTACAACAAATTGACCATTTCTCAATTAAACAACAACACGACTCCAAATCACCTCAATTGAGATATAATAACCTCTCATTTCACTTCATGGAGTCATATGACTTAAGACTATAACTATTTACTACTACACTTATTCATATTACTTTCAACATTATTATCTCACAATAGCAAGTATTTCCACATACATCATTCATACAACCAATTTCATATTGTAGACATAATTAATTCCACATAATATAACTATTACACCTTATTCAACATTGTGTCTACTCAATTCAACAATATATTACACCTTCCTACGACGTTAATAATCTTATTTAGTATCTCATCGTCATATTTACAAACAACTATCATCAAGGACTCATCACTAAGGAATCATAGCAGTTTGACTCAACTTACTTCACTACTAATCATAACCTAGCAAAGTAAACAATTCAAACTTATTTAAATTCATCGAATTTATCGAGAATTACCAGGAATATCTAGGCCCACGAGTATTGAGGAATCATTGAGAATACCCTTCGGTTTCTCACATTCCTCCGTCTCTGCAACAAAACAACACTTTTGCAACATGTTATAGGTTAGTACATTTTCAACAACTAATTTCTCATGCAACTATTAATCCCGCACTCCCAGGAATGTTTGACTTGACACTACCATAGATTTGGGATTGAACACATTGCAATGTCCAATTCGCCCAAACCTATGCTCTGATACCAACTTATAACACCCCTCATTTATAATCATTTAAATATAGTAATTCGGAAGCGTAAGTCCAAATAGCTAGTAATAATTTACCTCATTTTATCAAAATATAAAATTCAACATTTTCAAAACATAATTTCACAACAGAGGTGTTATATAAAACGTGATAAAACATTATTTTAAACAAATCCACAATCAGAGTAACGCTTCACGGTCAAACATTCCTTCTAGTCCAACTTCTTGCCCACCCAAATATATCAATAACCTGCAAGAAGTGTTATGTGGGGGATTAGCATAAAGCTAAGTGAGTAGATAACTAATCAACAGGCTAACTTAGCTCAACAACTTTGCATACAACAATTAACACATAACCAACAAAGTAGACAATACCACCATTTAACAAAGCAATAGGGCAACAATTCAACTGGTCAACTTATCATCAAAGCAACTATTCAACAAGCAACTGACTTCATAATGAGGCATCGGTGGCTCTGGGGATAACCATAATACCCGGGAGGCTCCCCAAGAACACTTACCCAACCATATCCGTATGGCCATAACGGACGAGACCGATAGCTAGTGGTTATTCTCAACTAACACAGGTGGTGTGTTAAACCTTGAATAACCGACTAGCCCAACCAACAGTTCAACAACTCGTTGACCTCATTAACAACTGATGCCCGAAGGCCAACAACAAGTCCAGTGATCACATAATCAACAAATCACATATTCATCAGGTCAACGTTATTATATCAACCATATTATTACTAACTATAATAATCATCATGGAAACTACAATAGTAATAATATGTTACTTGTTGTAACCAAACTCGTTACAACCAAGTTATACTGAGGATTAGAGATCCACTCACCGACCACCTCAGGCATCCATTCAGTAGTCTAATATCACTGAGTCTTCTGCACATCTGATAATACAATAGAGAAGTACAAGTTAGTTACTTGTCTCAATCAATTTAACATTGCTCCAAAAGATTACTAATAAACTCAATGTATTCAAATCATATGAATTAACATAATCATCATAATTCTCAATATCAAATTCATACTCCTTGAATTATCCACTAATCATGATTAATATCGTAATGATCAACTATACATCAATCTATTCCAAAAGTATGAATTATCACTTTTAATATCCTTAATTCACATTAATCATTGTTTACTAACAAAATTACACCATTAACAAGATTAATAGCTTCCAAAATTAACAATCCATCAAACCCTTTATGCCACCTAATTCTTTTACTCACTTCCACCTTAAGGCTTAGTTAATAATCATAATTTAAGTATTAACTAACCTTCTTAACATGATTACAAACTTATAATTCATGAATAATCACTAATTAATATGTATTAACACCAAAACATCATCATTTTATCATAACCCATTTTGATCATAAGCTCTACAACATAATCAATCCACTTTTAAGTTGAATCAAAGTTACTAACATCTTTATTAGCACTTAGTAACACTATTTTAACTAATATTAAACTTTAATTTCATATCATCATCATAGTTTCATCACATCACCCATGATAATTATGATAATCCACATAACTCACAAGAACATTAATCAATTTTACCAACCCTAGCTTCCTTAATGTTAATCATCATCATTATTAAGCTCAAACAACCTTAATTTCGAATTATTATCCATAACAACACAAACCCCAAATTTTAGGTTTTCATATTTCAAGCAATTGAGACTTACCTCATGATTAAATGAACTAGAGGAAGATAATCCATGTGTTTTTGAAGCTTGAATTCGTGTTTGAGATCTTCAATTTGGTGATTCCTCATAGATTTAGGGTTTGATGTTTCCTTGTATGTATGTATATATGATCGTATGTATGTATGTATGTAAGGATATATGTAAAGAAACAACCGACTTAATATTTTGGTAGTACACTGGAAGTGTTTAATTTCATTCCCCGTACTTTTCATTGTCTGGAACTAAAAAACCATTTACGGGGAAACATCATTTTATTTTACCGTCAACTAAATTAAATTAAAACAATTAATAATTTATTAGTCACAATAAATTATTCGACTATTATCACTATTTATTTCAAATAATACAGCACACCTATTTTCTGACACACTTAATAATAATTCACAGTCAGAAAATATTAAATACTACTAGACCCGAGAACTGGGTGTTACAATTCTCTCCCCCTTAAAGAGATTTCGTCCTCGAAATCTGATCACACTTAGTCACTATAGTGTACTCAATCGCATATATTCATGTAGATATCAACTTACACACAATCAGTGCGTACATTGACTAAACTCAGATAAACACACATAAACACATAAATTGTGCTTAATGTTCAATTCCAATACCTAGCACTTGAAATATGATAAAGTATTGAATCATATAGAGTAATAGAAAGTGTTGAATTAAGCGTTTTAAGAAATTACGAAATAAGCACATGAGCTTATATAGATGTAATAGTTGAGCATGAAATACTCAATTGTAATTTGATTAAAGGTATATAGATTGATGATTATGTGTTGAATATTACTTATATTAATGATGAATAGTTTAGTACTAAATGTACTATAAGTATTAAGTTGTATAAATAATACTGGATAGTGAATCGGGTAATAAAGAAGTTGATTAATGTATTCGTGTCAGACATTGGTGTAGTATGTTTATATTGTTAATATCTACATGATGATATGAGTAGTTTACCTTTAAAGTGATAAGTTGATAATAGTAGCGAGTTAATACATAGTTGTATACCTGTTGCACGATGTTGCTATATATGTGTAAAATGTTGATATCATTGTTGTAAACTATGAGAGAGTAAAGTAATAACTTTGAAAATGAATGGTATGAAGTGACCTGAGAATAAAGTGTGACTGACATAATATGACGACGTCTGGCCAACGTATTTATATTATGCCATTTCACATGGAGTTGTTGAGGTTACTAAGTACCATATAAAGTTAAGTGGTTTTAAAATATCAGGTAAGATATGTTGATCTGTAATTGATAAATAATCATAGATGGACTCATATGAAAGAGTAATAAACCATTAAGTTGTTGTTTAATGTGGTACCGGTGGTACAAGAGATATGTATATAGTTAATTGCAACTAGTAGTCTTTAAAAGATGATTTAAGCGAAGTAGAGGTCAGTTGATTGTGAATAATATTGAGTTAATATTTTTGGATGGGTGATTAATGACAACATCTTGTGTTGTAGAAATACCATTGATGATGTTTGGTATTAACAGATGTTGTTTAGCATCCAAATTGCTGTGATGTGATGCTAGTTGATTACATGATAATAATTTTAACTATAAAATTTGACCTCTACATAGGGCTTATTAGATATTCTTATATGTTGATGATTATATGATTGTGGATTCCTGCCGAGTAAAGGATTTCATATAAGCAAGTTGTGTTTATAATTACCAGTGTAAATTAGTAAGTTTAATCAGTTGCCAAAAGTAGAGAATTCTAGCAAAGTTGTTAGCTAGATATATATATATATATATGGCTACTAGCTAACTTATTAGTTACGAAATAAATTTTATATAGTTGTTAGCAAAGTTGCTAGTTGTTAATGTGTATGTTGTAGTAGTCAGTACCACTTATTGATGCTGTTGTTGTTGTTGTTGTTGTTGTTGTTGTTGTTGTTGTTGTTGTTGTTGTTGTTGTTGTTGTTGTTGTTGTTGTTGTTGTTGTTGTTGTTGTTGTTGTTGTTGTTAGTGTGGTTATTATAGTTGTAAAGTTGAAATGTTCACATGGATATGTGTTACATTTGTAAACAGTGATTATGTGTTTTAATTGTTTACATGACTAAGTATGAATGGTCATGTAAGTGGTTGATTAAATTATTAGAGACAGGATATGTGCACAGTATATGTGCAGGGAGAAAAGATAGAAATATGTACATTTGGATAGGTGAATGTGGAAAGAATTGAATATATGTAAATATATTCATGAGTTGCTCAAGGGAGTAACGTATGATATGTGTATACATTATGATTAAATAGTTGATTTTGCTACACCTTATGCAGGTTTTAGCATTTGGTGCTAGGTATTGGAATTGAACATTAAGCACAATTTATGTGTTTATGTGTGTTTATCTGAGTTTAGTCAATGTACGCACTGATTGTGTGTAAGTTGATATCTACATGAATATATGCGATTGAGTACACTATAGTGACTAAGTGTGATCAGATTTCGAGGACGAAATCTCTTTAAGGGGGAGAGAATTGTAACACCCAGTTCTCGGGTCTAGTAGTATTTAATATTTTCTGACTGTGAATTATTATTAAGTGTGTCAGAAAATAGGTGTGCTGTATTATTTGAAATAAATAGTGATAATAGTCGAATAATTTATTGTGACTAATAAATTATTAATTGTTTTAATTTAATTTAGTTGACGGTAAAATAAAATGATGTTTCCCCGTAAATGGTTTTTTAGTTCCAGACAATGAAAAGTACGGGGAATGAAATTAAACACTTCCAGTGTACTACCAAAATATTAAGTCGGTTGTTTCTTTACATATATCCTTACATACATACATACATACGATCATATATACATACATACAAGGAAACATCAAACCCTAAATCTATGAGGAATCACCAAATTGAAGATCTCAAACACGAATTCAAGCTTCAAAAACACATGGATTATCTTCCTCTAGTTCATTTAATCATGAGGTAAGTCTCAATTGCTTGAAATATGAAAACCTAAAATTTGGGGTTTGTGTTGTTATGGATAATAATTCGAAATTAAGGTTGTTTGAGCTTAATAATGATGATGATTAACATTAAGGAAGCTAGGGTTGGTAAAATTGATTAATGTTCTTGTGAGTTATGTGGATTATCATAATTATCATGGGTGATGTGATGAAACTATGATGATGATATGAAATTAAAGTTTAATATTAGTTAAAATAGTGTTACTAAGTGCTAATAAAGATGTTAGTAACTTTGATTCAACTTAAAAGTGGATTGATTATGTTGTAGAGCTTATGATCAAAATGGGTTATGATAAAATGATGATGTTTTGGTGTTAATACATATTAATTAGTGATTATTCATGAATTATAAGTTTGTAATCATGTTAAGAAGGTTAGTTAATACTTAAATTATGATTATTAACTAAGCCTTAAGGTGGAAGTGAGTAAAAGAATTAGGTGGCATAAAGGGTTTGATGGATTGTTAATTTTGGAAGCTATTAATCTTGTTAATGGTGTAATTTTGTTAGTAAACAATGATTAATGTGAATTAAGGATATTAAAAGTGATAATTCATACTTTTGGAATAGATTGATGTATAGTTGATCATTACGATATTAATCATGATTAGTGGATAATTCAAGGAGTATGAATTTGATATTGAGAATTATGATGATTATGTTAATTCATATGATTTGAATACATTGAGTTTATTAGTAATCTTTTGGAGCAATGTTAAATTGATTGAGACAAGTAACTAACTTGTACTTCTCTATTGTATTATCAGATGTGCAGAAGACTCAGTGATATTAGACTACTGAGTGGATGCCTGAGGTGGTCGGTGAGTGGATCTCTAATCCTCAGTATAACTTGGTTGTAACGAGTTTGGTTACAACAAGTAACATATTATTACTATTGTAGTTTCCATGATGATTATTATAGTTAGTAATAATATGGTTGATATAATAACGTTGACCTGATGAATATGTGATTTGTTGATTATGTGATCACTGGACTTGTTGTTGGCCTTCGGGCATCAGTTGTTAATGAGGTCAACGAGTTGTTGAACTGTTGGTTGGGCTAGTCGGTTATTCAAGGTTTAACACACCTCCTGTGTTAGTTGAGAATAACCACTAGCTATCGGTCTCGTCCGTTATGGCCATACGGATATGGTTGAGTAAGTGTTCTTGGGGAGCCTCCCGGGTATTATGGTTATCCCCAGAGCCACCGATGCCTCATTATGAAGTCAGTTGCTTGTTGAATAGTTGCTTTGATGATAAGTTGACCAGTTGAATTGTTGCCCTGTTGCTTTGTTAAATGGTGGTATTGTCTACTTTGTTGGTTATGTGTTAATTGTTGTATGCAAAGTTGTTGAGCTAAGTTAGCCTGTTGATTAGTTATCTACTCACTTAGTTTTATGCTAATCCCCCACATAACACTTCTTGCAGGTTATTGATATATTTGGGTGGGCAAGAAGTTGGACTAGAAGGAATGTTTGACCGTGAAGCGTTACTCTGATAGTGGATTTGTTTAAAATAATGTTTTATCACGTTTTATATAACACCTCTGTTGTGAAATTATGTTTTGAAAAGGTTGAATTTTATATTTTGATAAAATGAGGTAAATTATTACTAGCTATTTGGACTTACGCTTCCGAATTACTATATTTAAATGATTATAAATGAGGGGTGTTATACGGCCTGACCAGAGTATCCCGTGACTAATTCGGATCATTCCCCGACCACCCTCAAAATATTTACTTAGCGAGGTTCTAACTCTTGTGAAGCTATTATGACGACTTACCACTAGGTCACATTGGTGATGAGTAGGCAACCCCATTTAGAGTTTATATAAATATAGATGAGGAATTCATAATTGAAACAAATTATTAAAATCTCTGCAACCACCACGTTTCTTTCCTTTTGAAAAATTAATGCATCTTTCTTACTAGTTTTCTCTTGTAGTCTTGTACCATTTTCCCCTCCACCAAGCACCTTCATGGCATCATCCTATTAGATATATTTTAAAGAAAGACGTTTTGATACCGCCATATTTACAATAGTCTCTGCCCCAGATTTTGATACCGCTATACTATTGGTTATATTGGTTTGTCTTTGTTGATTCCTGCAAACATTTACAGTTATTTTGAAATTCTTTAGTTTACATAGAAATCCTTTTGTTATATATATGGAGATTATGTATATACATAGAAATGATTTGTGCCGTTAGGTTTAAATGAAGGGTCATTTGTGTACAAATGAAAAAGTTGAAAGTTATATATATAAATTATAGGATTTTATGTGGATGTCATTGGTCAACTACACAAATTATTTGTATAGTAAATAGTACAAATGATATACCCATATCTCTAATTCTATACTCCTTATATCACACTCTCTCTCTTAAATACTTAAAACACTAATTATGCACAATGTATAACTCACAAAACTTATTCACAATACAAAACTTTATGCTTGTAAATGACGATTTTTTTTATGTTTTAAGTGTTATTCATCATATTACTTCATTTTATTATTATTTTGTTCGATCTAAGACGTATCATTCAAATCAATATATTAACACTTAATCACTTTTTTTAACCGATTTAAATTTGTTCCCGCTGCATTGCGCGGGTCACTAGCTAGTATATATATATATAGCTCCTATTTGTTAAAAGTTACTCTATGTTTATATTGTTGTGTATATGATGCCATGAAGGTGCTATTGTGAAAAAAAAAAAGGTAAAGGAAAAATAGTAGAAAGAGAGAAATATTCCTTAAAGGCCAGTGATATGTCGAATACATTTTTTTGATAGATCCATTAAAAAATGTACATAGTATAAGCTTTCAATACACACTTTTGGTGGATCCATAAAAAATGTGGTGATATATCATCACCCATTCAAAAAGAGACATTAATTTTTGATAAGGAAAGAAATGTGGATGCATTATTTGTTACTATAAAGAAATGTCATATTAAAGATAAAGATTCAGACTATCATCATACAATGATAAAATCTTGTAATTATGATTCATGTTTCGGATATTGCGTTTTATATTATCATATAGATAAGATGAAGAAGAAGATATGGATGTGTTCTGATTTGATGATTGATAAAATTATACTTGTTGCACAACAACAAATATGGGGTCTTCAACAATTTATTGAATTTAATAATGTGTACGGGTACAAAGTATGAATTGGGGCCTCTGATCAAGAAGTCTTTCTGAATGGTTGTATATGGATATTGATTGGTCCTGTCTTACTTTCTACATAGCCAAAAATGTTAAGATCAAAGTGTTATTCTTTTAATTGGCTATACTTTAAGCATCTCTAGGTTGTGCATATATCGCAATGTATTTGGTAATTCGATCAAAGTTGTTAAGATCCTGATCAGTGTGATATGGATCAACGGAAACTTGTTGATCAACTGTGTTATCGCAGTGAAAATTGTAAAATCGATCATAGGATCGTAAAATCGTTTATACAAAGGTAAGACCACTCCCATCAGTGACAGAAACTGACTGAAACAGACTGAGCCACGTCAGCGCCACGCCAACTTTTTCCATAAACTGACTGAAACTGATTGACCACTCCCATCAGTGGTCCGTCACTTCATTTTCTGGGACCCACTGCATAATTAATTAATCAATTTAAATTCAATAATTCAAATAAACACAACATTTTAAATAAAAACACACTTCATTAAAAATATAAAAATTACAAATTCCTAAAAATTAAAAATACATTAATTTTAAAATAAAAAACTACAAATCCTAAAAATTAAAAAAGTACAATAATTAAAAACTAAACGTTACATAATATTGAAATGCAACATTTAACGAATACGAAAATTTGGTGGTAGATGCGCAATGTGTTCGATCAGCGCGTTGCGGAGTTGATGATGAATGTCTCGATCACGTAATTCCTTGTCCATCCGCAATGAAGTTTCAACTCTTTCTTCCCACGTTTTTCTTGGCCTGTTTGACGGATCAGAGGGGTAATCTTCTTCTAGTTGACAAATATTTCTCCCGTTGTCCTCAGTTATCATGTTATGCAGAATGACACAAGCATACATGATTCTTTTGATCTTGTTCGTGCTATATGGCCTAGCCGGGTTCTTGATGATTTGCCACCTACCTTGAAGCACACCGAATGCTCGTTCCACATCTTTCCTTGCTGATTCTTGGTATCTCTTGAAATGAGACTCGGCTGCAGTTAGTGGATGCCTAAATGACTTTACGATAGTCGCCCACTCTGGATATATCCCATCCGCTAGATAATACCCTCTGGTGAATTGTTGTCCGGCAATAGTGAAGTTAACTTGTGGAGCTCTATCTTGCATCAAATCGGAGAACAAATCCGATTGATTAAGTACATTAATGTCGTTGCTCGACCCTGCCGGACCAAAAAAAGCATGCCAAATCCACAAATTATAAGAGGCAACCGCCTCGAGCATGATTGTGGGACGTCCCTGATCACCTCTGGTATATTGACCCTGCCATGCAACTGGACAATTTTTCCACAGCCAATGCATACAATCTAAACTGCCGAGCATACCAGGAAAACCATGCAACTCGGCATGTCGTTGATGCAAACGAATAACATCTTGTTCAGTGGGTTTCCTTAAATACTCCGTAGAGTATAAATGAAAAATGCATTTGCAAAAATTATCCAAACACAAATATGAGGTTTGTTCACCCATATGCAAATATTCGTCAAAAGCATCCGCCGCACAACCATATGCCAATTGACGTACGGCGGAAGTGCATTTTTGAAAAACATTGAAACCGGGTCTACCGGTACAATCTAAACGTTGATGAAAGTACTAAAAATATTCCGAGACCGGTTCTTGAGAGTATAATATAATACGTTGACATATACTGATAAATAATGGCTTACTCATCCGATACCGGCGTCGAAATACATCCGCCGAAAATGTTGGCTCGTCGGCAAAGTAGTCCAGAAACAAACGTTGCCCCATTGCTTCACGATTTCTCGGAAAGTATCGACGTGGAGCTCTCGGGATCGGAATTATTTCTTCGTTGTCGTCGGACGATTCGGAGGATATGACGTTAATAACATTGATCGCGTACTCCGGATCAAAAATGTCATTAAGCGCTTGCAAATCTTCAAGATCGGAATCGGAATCGGAAGACATTTTATAAATATGTGAAAGTGGTAAAATGTATAGAAATTTAGAGAGTAGATGGAATTTGTATTGAGTTTGGTGTGAATTGTTTGGAAAATGGGAGGTATATTTATAGTTGAAAAGTTGGATTTTTTAAAATTTTAAAAAAAAAAAATTTTTAAAAACCCAACGGAATTGTTCCCAACCGTTGGAAAAAAAAAGTTTTTTTTTTTTTTTGTTTTTTTTTTCAACAGCTAGTTTTTTTAAAAAAAAAAACAAAAACAAAAATGGGCCCCACTCTCACCGTCCCCTCTCGTCGCCAAACCGAAGGGCCGGAACCGACGGCCAAACCGACGAGCCCGTGCCTTCGGTGTCGGTTTCGTTGGTTTGAACCGCCGGCCACCGACGATACCCGATGGGAGTGTTCTAACAATAAATCAATAATCCATCCTCTTGGGGCTCTCACCGGCCAATTGATTCCTGGGTGGACTGGAGGTGTATTGAAAAGCTGCAAAACGAGCTAATCTTGTTTTAACCTTGAATTATCACACCTATGAAAAATACTAGAACCTTTTAATATCCAATTACATGATCACCAACTTAGAGACATGAAAGTGATTCGGCAATATCAAGCCCTATCTTGATGGGGAATTATAAAGAAACTATATTGATTATTGACAATCTGGACAAAGAAACTTCTATTTTTTCAACAAGCAGCGGACACTAATTTATAATTATTGTGCTACCCGCACGATGCAACGAAATATCATATAATAAATTGCGTATGTCACACGTTGATACGACATCTGTCCCAATGTAAGTGCCCACGTTTGTATTTTTGTTTGTCCCAAATAAGTATTCATTTCATATTTCAACCAATTAAAAAAGATTTTAGTAGGTAAAGATGATACATTGGTGAATAGTATAATTAGTTGACATTTATAGAAATTGTGAGGCTTTTAAAGGTAGAAGGAGTATATATATGTTTGATAACAACTTAAACGAAGTTATTATGATTAGTTACTTTAGATTCATATCATTCGCATACCAATATTAGTAAATCATGTTTAGCGAGTTAAGGGATATCCAAATAATTTTTCAATGTTCACTGCAATCATAAAGTAATCATCAGTCATGTTGGTTACCCAAGTCCTTTTTAAGAGCTTTACATGTAAGCAATGTTTTGAAAACCGATTCAACCGGTCCGGTCCAACCAGTTGAACTGGAAAAATGAAGGTTACTTATTCTTGTAAACCGATTTTGAACCATTTTTGAATTTTGATCGGACTGCCCAGTTCACTGATTTAATGGGGTTGAACCAAGAACGGTAATTATTTGTCATATACATATGAAACTCGACATCCTATCAAGCTAAAATAGGGGCTAAATGGAAAATTAAGAAAGTCGGACTCGATATATGGGTAGAGATCAGAGGAGCATAGGGAATAGGAAGGCGGGACCTTTTTGCAATTTTGATAAATTTGTGAAAAGGATGAGGGACTTTTTTGCAATTTTGATAAAATTGTGAAAAGGAAGAGGGGCTTTTTTGCAATTTTGACAAAGTTATGGATGCACTTGCAAAATTTCGTAAAAAAAATTCCTAAAAATTCTTAAAATTTTTTTTCAATCATAAAACTATTCAATATGCAAGATTCAGTCAAAAAATAATAAAAGAACGATGCAGTGATAAATATATAAGATGCAGTAACAAAATATACAAAAGACGCAGTAACAATAAAATACATGATGAAGTAACAAAATATACAAGATACGGTAACAAAAATACAAAAAAGTAGTAACAAAAAAAGTACAAGATGTAGTAACAAAAATATAACAGATGCAATAACAAATATACAAGATCATGTAAACAAAGTAATACTAATTTTCTAAATTCAAGTGTAACACCCTCAAATTCGTCGGTTTTGTTTAGCGGAAACATTTGTTTAAGTATGGGGAGTGTCACAATACATGGTACATGCATACGTATCAGAGCATATGATTACAACAGAACAATATATACATTAAGATGCCAAAGTATTTAATTACAAAGTTTACGATTCATCGAATCGTACAAGTTAAAAGAAATAAGTTTACAAAAGTAGATTTCTGAAATATGACTAAAACATTTCAGTTATATTAAAGAAATCCATGTGTTTCCAAAAAAAAGTTGGCATCCTAAAACTTCACAGGTCGCCTAATTCTCCATGTGTGTTGGCGGTTCTTACATGCGCAGCTAATTCCCTGAAAAACATAGTAAAAGTCAACAACGAGGTTGAGTGAATTCACAGGTTTCATGTTTGCAATAGTTGAACCAAGTTTGTAAGCACAGTTGTTATCCAAATACGTTCACAAATAGTATTGCCATAATAGTCGAGAATACGTTTAGTGGAATGTAATCCAAATACAAGTTTAGTGGGTTGTTCGCCCAAAGTTTAGTATACGTGGGAAGTTACCCAAAACAGATACGTGGGATGTTACCCAAAAGGTCAGTTTAAAAACACGTGCTGGTCGTTCTCCAACGGTTTACAAACAGTACCGGTCGTTCTCCGGCCACATACGCACGGGTCGTTCTCCCGTCCAAATAAAACAGTTTACCGGTCGTTCTCCGGTCTAGTTACGCACGGGTCGTTCTCCCGTCCAACAAACGCATGGGTCGTTCTCCCATCCAAGACGCACGGGTCGTTCTCCCGTCCCTTGGCCAGTCGTTCTCTGGCACTAAAATACGTAGCTGGTCGTTCTCCAGCGTTTATACAAAAGTACCGGTCGTTCTCCGGTATACCAAACAAGTTTAAAGGTTTACAGTCGTTTGCAAAACAGTTTGTCGAATAAGTTATCCCATTTGTTCAGTGTGTCAATATGAAAATGTTATTTCATAAACACCAGTTTGTTCAATAGTTTAATAGTTCAAAGTACTCTAATTATTCGAGTAAAACACGTATGCAATTTAGCAAGTAAAACAGTTATGGCAATTTTACAATGTACAACACAATAGTTATATAAAAGTTTGCTCATGCAGCAAAAGCGTTGACTATGTTTTCCACCCCTGTTCAAAGCAGTTAAAACAGTAAAAGTAGGGGCTGTGAACTCACCTGTCGAGTTAAGTAGTTGTGCGAGTGCTAGCAAACCTAAGCCCAAGTACAGTCCGAGATCTCCTAACGTCCTAAACGTATAAGATTTATAAGTATGTGGATGTCTAAGCTAATCATCCATGCTAGTGTTCGTATAACCAAGTTATATTCAAAGTGTTTGTTAAACGTTTACATTTGTATTTCGTTGTTTGTGAAAATGTATACGACGCGTTGGTGATAGTTTAAAATCATAATTTCAATAAAATAGTGTGTTTGTAATGTTTGTAAAGTTCACATATGGCATTGTATGTAAGTATTCGTTATCGGTTAAGTTCGACACTTAGTGTAAAAATAGTTTGTAAAGTTTCTGTTTTCTGCGACACAATATGCGACACAATGGTTGTGTCGCATGGTACGACACAATTCTGCGACACAAGGGTTGTGTCGCAGAGATTTGAGGTGCTGAGTCAACAGCGACATATAGCGTTTAGTCGCATGGGTTTTGCGACTTAAGGTACGACATAATCGTTGTGTCGTATGGATACGACATAAGATGGTTTGGTACGACACAATCGTTGTGTCGTATGGTTTCTGCGACACAGTATGCGACACAAGCGTTGTGTCGCATAGATGAACACCAGCCCAGAAGCTTAGGCTGTCGCGATTTTTCCGATTAAAAACCCAATCCAAACGTATTTTTAAGCTTTAAAATCGTGTTTTCTTTGTTGTATGGGTTAATACTAAGTATATTAAACACTAATATGAAAGAAAACTTCAAAATTTAAGAATTTACGGGATTTGTCGGAAACTTACGAGTGTCGGATTTGAAATCCGGGAAGGTAGAAAGATAGATCGTGTTGCCGTGATCGTTTTCCCCTATTTGGTTTGGTGATTCGGCGCGTTTTTGGTGTAGTTTTGGTGTGATTAGTGTGGTTTTTGGTTTGGTTTTTAGAGAGAGAGAAAGATGAGAAAAAAGAGAGTATAAAGAGAGAAAAGAAAGATGGAGAATGAGGATGGTGGAGGTGGGGAGGTGGGTTTTGTTCCCCATTTTCCGTCTCCGTGTTTGTTTACCCGATCGTTAAATGTTACCTTATTTTAACTTATACAATTTTAATTACATATTACATTATATTTTTAATTAGGATCTTTTTATGAAACCAAATTAATTTAGTTATAAAATTTTAACTTTGTTTTATTTTAAATTGTTCAAGTCATACGTTATTCGTTACGAAATATTTGTAAATATTATCGACATAATATCTATTATGCGTTTACGTTATTATTTAATAACTTTCGTTTTATTAAATAAATTCGTTCACCAACAGTCGTATATTTTTGGTCGCGTTTGTTCAAATCGTTTCGTATGTGATTATATCCAATTACAAATAAGTAATACTACGCGTATTATCTAGTTGGGCTTTGCTAGACTTACCTCTAAAATGTGTTGTGAATTCACTCAAGTAGAGAATTAGCCTAATAATGCAAATGTTTAGTGTTAGTAATTGTGCTTAAATTTGCGGGGTGTTACATTCTCCCCCTGTTAGAGAAATCTCGTCCCGAGATTTAAAAATCAAGTCGGATCGCTCGCGGCGTATGTTCTCCGATAAATCATGTTGTTAACAATAACAATAGTTTGCGTGGCGTTCAATTGTTGCCATAGAAGTTCAATCAGTTTAAGTATACTCGCGGTATAGTTTAATAATTCGTGTTCGTTTCGTGGTCAGAGTTTACCAAGCGTTAAGTTTGAATAGACATTCAAATGAAACGTATGTTAAATCGTAGTAACAGCTGTTAAGACATACCGTGTTAGCCAAAGTCCGCAACCGTTTCCGGTGCACGGAGGATGTATGCGCGGCCACGAGCCGGTGGGATGGTTGCGATGCGGTTGTTGTTGTTCTGATTGTTGTTCAGTTTTGGACATTGGTTTCGATAGTGCCCCGGCTCGCCGCACTCGAAACACACATTGTTCGTTCGAGGAGGGGGGTTTGTTTTACAGTTTTGGGCCAAATGACCCCAGTTTCTGAAGTCTTGGCAGAAGGCGCATTCGCCTGTGTGTTGCTTCCCGCACTTGTCACATTTCGGTTTGTTGCCAAGATAGGTTTTGGGTCCAGGATTGGTGATTGCGGCGTAGGCTCGGGCGTTTCCCGGGTTCCTATTTTGTTGACCCTGACGGTCGTTACCCTCGTTGTTCCATTTGCGTTTATTGTTTCCAGAGTCGCCCGCATCAGTACGGGTGGGTTCAGTTATAACGCCCCTAATTTCAAGCACAAATTTTTTTTTTTTTTTTTTTTTAAAATATCGCGGAAGCAATATCCCATATATACATAACCCTGGATTATCCAAAATATTCATAATCCTTTACATAAGTATTTCGATAGATAACTACACAATTAGATGGGCGTTACTTTAACAAAACATTTAAAGTAGTACAAAAGTCATCAGAGTTCTATCATTGTCGAACATTCCTTCAATTTACTCCGAGACCCGCCCTTAACATAATTATATTAACCTGCAAGGAGTAAACAACGAGGGATTAGCACGAAGCCAAGTGAGTTAACTCATCACTAACACTACACCTAGTTTAACACCATGAGTCTACAACAATTTAACACATTGACTCAACATCACTAGAGGATCGGTGGCCCTTGTGGCACCCTCAGCCGCGGTGGCCCACCAAGCGACACTTACACCAACTGCAGGCCAATACAGTGGTTAACCGATAACGATTTGCTACCTTTAGTCAACACAAGCTCTATTCACAACACATGTTCACAACTCTTGTGTTTACTAACCTGTAGCAAAACGTCCAACAAGTTGACCTCCTTAACACAACCACCAATAGGTTTCTTAACACATGCTTCTAATTCACAATATGCTTTAACACAAGAATGCACAAATGACACTTGAAGTAACCACATAAGTGATCACCAAACATAGTGAGAGATCAAAGTCCACTCACCTGTCAGTCTCCGTCTTCAAACTCAAAAGTCTTATTTTATTGAGTCTTCGGTGTCTCTGTACACACAATTAAAACACAATTTAATAACTTGTCTCATAATTAATTATGACTATACTCAATTACATACATTAATAATCAAGAAATATCGATAATTAAATAATATAAATGTTAGATTCATATAAGTTCACAAAATATCAAATTCTTCAAAAATACGAAGACAAACGCGATCCAGACAATTGGGTTGGGATCGCGTTCCTCTTAAGGAAAATATTCTGTCACCAAAATACACTGTGGAACGCGATCCGGGAAAAAGGCTTGGATCGCGTTCGCAAGAACAAATCCAAACGAATTCAATATTCTACTGATCAACGCGATCCGGGTAAGAGGCTTCAGGATCGCGTTCATAAGAACAAAACATGCGGTAAACAAGTAACACATGGCAACGCGATCCGGGCAATGATGCAGGATCGCGTTCCTCAATTTTTCAGCAGAGGTTCAAACCTGTAATTACACAGCACGAACCAAAACCACAAATTCGACCAAACTCAACTTGTAACTCAGATTTTTACCGATTTTAATGAACAATAACACCTAATAACATCATACAACCATGATTCTAACAACAATTCATCACCAATCATCAAAATCACTTATAACCTAACTAACACATTACCAAACCAAAACTCAATGATTCACAACTATTTCTTCATGAAATCAACCTATTAGATGCTCACAAAGTTCATGTAATCATCTTACAAACATCAATTCAACTTATAAATCCACATATCTTACAATCAACAATTTATCTAATAATATCATATAAGTTAGTTTTAAACTTACTTACAAGATGAAGAACACATTTGAAGATGAGAATGATGATCTTAGCAAGAATTCAAGTTTCAATCTTCAATCAATTTGATGCTAGCTTTTGATTTGTAAGGATTTTAGCTAGGTTTTTGATTAGGTTATAAACTAGGTGAAAATGAGAATTGGGGGAAAATGATCGATCACCCCTTTTTATTAAAACCGCCCCATTTAACTTACAGTACAATATTATACCACCTTTTGATCTATTGTCTGGAACCTAAATACCAATTGCGAGAAAATTATTTTATTTTACCGTCGTCTAATATTATTTAAAACAAATAATATTTTACTAGTCACAATATCCCCCTGAGGCTTATTTACCTATTTATTTCACAATCAAACATATTCAAACAATTAAATGTACGTATTTAAATTTAAATAAATACCTGATTCTACTGGGCCCAATTTCAGGGTGTCACAAATCTTCCCTCCTTAAAAGATTTCGTCCCCGAAATCTAACTAGACTCTAACAAACTAGGGTAACGGGCCCTCATACTCGACTCGGTCTCCCAAGTAAGATTTTCTCCCAAACTATGTTTCCATTTCACTAGAACCATAGGTATCTCATTCTTGCGTAATTTAGTCACTTTTCTATCAACTAACTCAATGGGCTCTTCTACTAATTTCTGACCTTGGTCAACTCTAAGATCCTGTAACGGAAGGATTTGGGTTGGATCCTCCACATTACATTTCCGCAAATAGCAAACATTAAAGGTATCGTGAATACCACTTAATTCAGAAGGAAGGTCTAAGGCAACGGTTTGGTCATTTACTACTTGGCGGATTTTAAATGGACCTAAAAACCTCGGAGCCAATTTTCCACGTTTACCAAAACGAATCACGCCCTTCCAAGGTGACACTTTTAAATAAACCAATTCTCCTTCAACAAAGTTAACTGGTCGACGACGCGGATCAGCATACTGTTTCTGCCTATCTCTGGCGGCTTTCAATTTCTCACGAGCTATAGCAACTTTATCGGCCGTAATCTGGACAATATCGGGACCCGCAAACTGTTTCTCTCCCGCCTCTAACCAACAAGTCGGCGTTCGACAACGACGTCCATAAAGCATCTCATATGGTGGCATACCAATACTCGAATGATACGAATTATTATATGCAAATTCCACCAAAGGTAGGTGAGAGTCCCACGAACCCCCATACTCCAAAATACACGCCCTCAACATATCCTCGAGAGTCTGAATGGTTCTTTCTGACTGTCCATCTGTCTGAGGATGATATGCAGTACTAAGATTAACTCGGGTACCTAACTCTTTCTGAAGATTCTGCCAAAAGCCTGACACAAACCTGGAATCTCGATCTGACACAATAGATAATGGTATTCCGTGCCTCGATACAATCTCATTAATATACAACTGAGCCAAACGGGTCAAAGAAGCAGTTTCACTGGTCGCAAGAAAATGGGCACTTTTAGTTAAACGATCAACAATAACCCAAATCATATCGTTGCCTTTCTGTTTACGTGGTAACTTGGTGACAAAATCCATAGTGATGTGTTCCCATTTCCACTCGGGTATCTCTAATTGTTTCAACGAACCATAAGGCTTTTGATGCTCGGCTTTTACTTGGGAACAAATATGACATGATTCTACAAATCTAGCTACATCGGTTTTCATTGTTGGCCACCAATAAAGAGGTTTCAAATCGTTATACATTTTCGTACTACCGGGATGAATAGATAATCTTGATTTATGAACCTCCGTCAAAATCAACTCACGAAGTCCACCAATTAAAGGAACCCAAACCCGAGACTGAAAAGTTTTCAACCCACGTGAATCATCAACTAACAAATCCTTTCGTTTCAACATGATCTCGGATTTCAAATTAACATCCAATAAAGCTTCAATCTGTGCGACTCTAAGCTGAGAAATCAAATCAGAGGACACTTCTAATCGCATAAAACAAATCTTGTCACTAGATACATTTCGACTCAATGCATCCGCAACCACATTAGCTTTACCCGGGTGATAACGGATCTCACAATCATAATCTTTAATCAATTCTAACCACCGCCTCTGACGCATATTCAATTCTTTTTGCGAAAACATGTACTGAAGGCTTTTATGATCCGTGCAAATTACACATTTCGTACCATACAAATAATGTCTCCAAATCTTCAAGGCAAAAATTACAGCCGCAAGCTCCAAATCATGTGTCGGATAATTCTTTTCATGTGGTTTAAGCTGTCTAGAAGCATACGCAATTACACGATCTCTTTGCATTAGAACACCACCTAATCCGGTATGCGATGCATCACAATATACAATGAAATCATCTGACCCATCAGGTAACGACAAAACCGGGGCTTGACACAATAATTTCTTTAATGTCTGAAAAGCTGCCTCTTGTTGTTCGGTCCACTGAAATTTCACATCCTTCCGAGTTAACTTAGTCAATGAGCTCGCAATTTTAGAAAAATCTTTGATAAACTTTCTGTAGTATCCTGCTAATCCAAGGAAACTCTTAATTTCTGAAGGAGACTTAGGCGCATTCCAATTCATCACAGCTTTCACTTTAGATGGATCCACTCTAACCCCATCTTTGCAAATAATATGTCCCAAAAACTGCACCTCACGCAACCAAAACTCGCATTTCGAAAACTTTGCATAAAGCTGCTCTCTTTTCAAGGTTTCAAGTATCAGTCTCAGATGCATGTCATGATCCTCTTCAGACTTGGAATAAATCAAAATATCGTCTATAAACACAATCATAAACTGGTCAAGATAGGGACGACACACACGATTCATTAAATCCATAAAGATTGCAGGAGCATTCGTTAACCCAAACGGCATAACCAAAAACTCATAGTGACCATACCTCGTGCGAAAAGCGGTTTTAGGAATGTCTTCCTCACGAACTCGGACTTGATGATATCCCGATCTCAAATCAATTTTTGAAAAATATGAGGATCCTTGTAATTGATCAAACAATTCATCAATTCTGGGCAACGGGTATTTGTTCTTCACCGTCCTCTTATTTAATTCCCGATAATCGATGCACATACGGAGAGTACCATCTTTCTTCTTCACAAACAACACGGGAGCACCCCACGGCGATGAACTCGGCCTAATAAATCCCTTATCTAACAATTCCTGAATTTGCCCCATCATTTCACGGATTTCGGAAGGAGCTAATCTATAAGGAGCCCTTGCTACAGGAGACGAACCAGGAATTAAGTCAATTTGGTATTCTACATCTCTTACAGGGGGAAGGCCAGGCAATTCATCCGGGAACACGTCTGAATATTCAGAAACCACCCGAATATCGGAAATGGATTTCTTTTCTACTTTGACATCTACAACATAAGCCACAAAGGATTCACAACCCTTAACTAAAGACTTCCTAGCCTTCATCATGGATATTACCGGAATACTACCCTTTGCACGTTCCCCACGCACCACAACATATGATAGATTGGAAACTGGGATTTTTATCAACTTTTTATGACAAGAGATGTCGGCTTTGTTTTGACTCAGCCAGTCCATACCAAGAACCACATCAAAACTAGGGATTTGCATCAATAGGAAAGAAACTGGAAATTCATGATCCTCTATTAATATGCTAGCTCCGGCTACCGATGTGGTAACAGGAACTGTCTTACCATCAGCTACCTCAACTTCTAAGGGATTAGAAATCACAGAGGGTATCCATTTCAGTTTATCACAAAATTGCACAGATATAAACGAGCAATTTGCTCCAGAATTAAATAATACACGGGCTGGTACAGAGTTAACAAGGAAAGTACCAGTAATCACGTCATCAGTAAGCACAGCATCATCCACGGTCATTCGGAAAGCTCGACCCGTAGCAGCTGGTGGATTCTTCCTTTTCTGGCCAGAAGATGAGGAACCTCTAGCCGCACCCGTACCCTGCTTCCTTGCATCAGGACAATCACCCGCTCTATGTCCTTCTTTGTGACACGTCCAACACATTATTTGGATAAGTACAATCACTTGCATTATGTCCCAACACTCCACATTTCATACACCTAGATGTCCGAATAGAACAAGGTCCGGTATGCTTTGATCGACATCTTGCACAATAAGAATTATCCATCGGAACACCACCATAACTAGTTTTCTTGCTTGATTGAGAAGGTTGCCATCTTTGTTTTCCTTTACCGGAAGAATCACCCTTCGGTTTCTGTGTATACCTTTCTTTATTTTGCAACCTCCTAGCCATAGCATCACTATCAACGGATCGTGCCCACTCAAAAGCTTGAGAAATGCTACTAGCCAATCGCACTGTGGTACGATAATCTGGAGGTAAGGTTTTCACAAAGTGGATAATTTTGTTTCTTTCAGTCGGGACCCACTGTTGCACAAATCTTAATTTCTCAGAAAATTGTCGGATAAGCTCATCGATCGACATCTCATCAGTCTTCCGTAAATCCATAAATTCCTGCCTGACACGATCAAGATTATATTCCGAACAAAACTGTTTGCATACTTCAGCATGAAAATCCTGCCACCTAATAGAACTCTTTTGTTGTGGAGTAAAATGAGCAGTTATCGAATCCCACCACGACATAGCTTCACCTTTCAACAATTGAACAGTATAGGGAACTTTGTCTTCCTCATCACAGTGACAAACCTCTAACTTTCTTTCCACGTCACGCAACCAGTCTAAGGTAACCGTAGGATCAGGACTTCCAGAGTAAGAGGATGGTTTACTAGACATGAAGGTTTTGAGAGAACAACCTTTCTTCGGCACCTGAAAAGGTGGAAACAACTGTGCCTGATAACCAGTCGATCCAAAGGAAGGAAACGGAATTGATGTCTGAAAATCATAACCCTGCTGCTGTTGTTGTGAAACATGAGGAAAAGTAACCGGAATCCGAGTAGAAGCAGTAATGGGAGGAGTAGTAGTAGCAACATGAGAATAAGTAGGAATGGATCGTTGAGATGACCCTGCACGTTCTCTCTCAAGTTCAACTACCCTGTTCTCTAACCTTAATATATAATCTTGACTAGTTTCAACTTCTGTATTTACCGGATTCGAAGTACCATTATGATCCACTTCTTCTGGAGCGGAGTGAACAGTCGAGACATTATAGAGAGTACGGGGTGGTTGCTCATTTTCTGCCATCTGTCATCACAACACATCTCAACACTTGTTAATTGTTAGCACTAATATACTAACACACTTCACACTATAGCTAATCCCACAACCCGGAATGTTTGACAACTTGACACTAGATTTGGGATTGAACACTCTAAGTTGTTCAATTCACCCAAACCTAGGCTCTGATACCAACTTATAATGCCCCTAATTTCAAGCACAATTTTTTTTTTTTTTTAAATATCTCGGAAGCAATATCCCATATATACATAACCCTGGATTATCCAAAATATTCATAATCCTTTACATAAGTATTTCGATAGATAACTACACAATTAGATGGGCGTTACTTTAACAAAACATTTAAAGTAGTACAAAAGTCATCAGAGTTCTATCATTGTCGAACATTCCTTCAATTTACTCCGAGACCCGCCCTTAACATAATTATATTAACCTGCAAGGAGTAAACAACGAGGGATTAGCATGAAGCCAAGTGAGTTAACTCATCACTAACACTACACCTAGTTTAACACCATGAGTCTACAACAATTTAACACATTGACTCAACATCACTAGAGGATCGGTGGCCCTTGTGGCACCCTCAGCCGCGGTGGCCCACCAAGCGACACTTACACCAACTGCAGGCCAATACAGTGGTTAACCGATAACGATTTGCTACCTTTAGTCAACACAAGCTCTATTCACAACACATGTTCACAACTCTTGTGTTTACTAACCTGTAGCAAAACGTCCAACAAGTTGACCTCCTTAACACAACCACCAATAGGTTTCTTAACACATGCTTCTAATTCACAATATGCTTTAACACAAGAATGCACAAATGACACTTGAAGTAACCACATAAGTGATCACCAAACATAGTGAGAGATCAAAGTCCACTCACCTGTCAGTCTCCGTCTTCAAACTCAAAAGTCTTATTTTATTGAGTCTTCGGTGTCTCTGTACACACAATTAAAACACAATTTAATAACTTGTCTCATAATTAATTATGACTATACTCAATTACATACATTAATAATCAAGAAATATCGATAATTAAATAATATAAATGTTAGATTCATATAAGTTCACAAAATATCAAATTCTTCAAAAATACGAAGACAAACGCGATCCAGACAATTGGGTTGGGATCGCGTTCCTCTTAAGGAAAATATTCTGTCACCAAAATACACTGTGGAACGCGATCCGGGAAAAAGGCTTGGATCGCGTTCGCAAGAACAAATCCAAACGAATTCAATATTCTACTGATCAACGCGATCCGGGTAAGAGGCTTCAGGATCGCGTTCATAAGAACAAAACATGCGGTAAACAAGTAACACATGGCAACGCGATCCGGGCAATGATGCAGGATCGCGTTCCTCAATTTTTCAGCAGAGGTTCAAACCTGTAATTACACAGCACGAACCAAAACCACAAATTCGACCAAACTCAACTTGTAACTCAGATTTTTACCGATTTTAATGAACAATAACACCTAATAACATCATACAACCATGATTCTAACAACAATTCATCACCAATCATCAAAATCACTTATAACCTAACTAACACATTACCAAACCAAAACTCAATGATTCACAACTATTTCTTCATGAAATCAACCTATTAGATGCTCACAAAGTTCATGTAATCATCTTACAAACATCAATTCAACTTATAAATCCACATATCTTACAATCAACAATTTATCTAATAATATCATATAAGTTAGTTTTAAACTTACTTACAAGATGAAGAACACATTTGAAGATGAGAATGATGATCTTAGCAAGAATTCAAGTTTCAATCTTCAATCAATTTGATGCTAGCTTTTGATTTGTAAGGATTTTAGCTAGGTTTTTGATTAGGTTATAAACTAGGTGAAAATGAGAATTGGGGGAAAATGATCGATCACCCCTTTTTATTAAAACCGCCCCATTTAACTTACAGTACAATATTATACCACCTTTTGATCTATTGTCTGGAACCTAAATACCAATTGCGAGAAAATTATTTTATTTTACCGTCGTCTAATATTATTTAAAACAAATAATATTTTACTAGTCACAATATCCCCCTGAGGCTTATTTATCTATTTATTTCACAATCAAACATATTCAAACAATTAAATGTACGTATTTAAATTTAAATAAATACCTGATTCTACTGGGCCCAATTTCAGGGTGTTACATCAGTTTTCCCCGAAGTAGCTTTCAAAGTGCCGATCAGAATGGCGTCGTCGGTTAAGCTTTGAGCCAGGTCCACTGCGCTCCTAAAGGTAGCTGGTTTGGAGGACATAACCATGCCTCGGATCTGTGGGGCTAAGCCCTTGTTGTAACGCTCGATGCGTTTGCTCTCGGGGGTCACCATGTGGGGTACTAGTCGTGCCAGTTCTTGAAACCTTGTAGTGTACCCGGTAATGTCAGCGCCGATCATTTGTATGTTCCAGAGATCGGCTTCAAGTTTCTGCATCTCGTTGGGAGGGCAAAATTCCTCCATCATCATCTGTTTCAGAGTTTCCCAGGTCATGGAGTGAGCAGCTGGGCGTCCAATAATCTGGACCTGAGCGTTCCACCAGGTCAACGCTTTGTCGGCTAAGGTACACGTGGCGTACTTCATGATTTTGTCAGTAGCGCAGTCGCTGATGTCGATGACCGATTCCATTTTCTCAATCCAGTGGACCAGGCCGATGGCCCCTTCGGTCCCGGTGAAGGTGCTGGGTTTACAAGACTGGAAGGTTTTGTAGGAACACCCCTGCTGGGTATTGGTTGGGGTTTCGCTGTTGACAGGTGTGGCTCCACTGTTGTTTGCCACGTTGTCTCGATTTCGGCTGGCCTCGTACTGAGCAATAGCTTCAGCCACGCGACGTTCAATGATTTGTTCGGTTGTTTCAACGACAGGAGGTGTGTTTGTTTGGTGACTGTTGCGGGTCTTTCTTTGTTTAGGCGGCATGCTGACGTTCTGCGAGTAATGAAATGCAGAAGTCAATGCCTGTGAAAAGATGTGAAGAATAAAGTTTCACATAGTTTTAGTTATCGAATATTTGAGAAGAAATGACAAGATCCCCATCACATATCTCACGACTATGAAACACCCATATGTACTTAGTATAATATAATCACGTTGGCCAGGCGTCATTATATAATGCTAATTACATACTTCTTTTCATCAATCATTTAATACGATCAGTTCTAATCAAAACACCAAACTGAAATCCATATATATACAGATAATCAGTCAATTCACATAAACGATTTCACCCAAATTATACGCGTTATAATTAACACCCCCATTTTCATCTTCTCAAACCAAAAAAAATTCACATCTGATACAAAGTTCTCGTTCCGGTTTTAGATATTTCTTATCTAAATCCCATAGGTTTCTTTACTGGTCTCTCCGGTAACTGCATACAAACCGAGCAGTTGAAACTGCCGCTAAGAAGCTTCAAAACATCATGACCACCGCCGATAGTCTCTTTTTTCTCATCGGCCGGTTTATTACCGTCATCGAAAGTTCCACCGCTCAACAGCTGCTGACGTCGCTTAGCTTTCTCATGATCGGAAAGCGATGCATCAGATTCGATGGCGCGAATCACCGTAATAAGTGCGGCGGACGGTTCAGATCCCGATGCGACGGATGACGACGGCTGCGCGGTAGCAGAAACGAGATTAGTACAATCAGGACACTCCTATTGCGTGGCATCGGCTAAGGTTTTGGGACGTGCTGATAAACAATCGAGATGCCAGGGAGTGACACACGTTTTGCACGTGATCTTTTCTTCTTCTAGCGGATTGATTTTGCAGATCATACAACGGCCGTCGCCGTCGCAAGGAAGATCGTTATCGTTTGCCATTTTGAAAGAGATATAGAGACAGAGATTGTGTACGTATAGATAAGTTTGTGTTTTGAGAAATGAATAAAGATATTGAGCATTGTATTTAAATAAGAAATTGCAAACTAGTCCATTGCCCTCTTTAAATGGCATTCTCCTCTGATCCTAAATCTTAAATGAATATGTTGTTTTTATAAGTTTGCGACTCATATATTAAAACTTTAAGCAAATGGGTTAACAGCTAGGGGTGTCAATGGGGCGGATCTTGATCTAGATCCGCCCCGCCCCGTCCCATTTATGTGACCCAATGGGTCGGAAAAATGGATCCATAGACCCAATAAGAGATCCAATGGGTCAACCCATTTAGATTGATCTCTACTTGGGTCAACCCATGACCCGTCTGGGTCGACCCATTTAAGTTATAAAAAAACAACAATTAAAAAAATATATATAACAAACTATTGTACAAATAATGTACTTTTTCATATGTGACAATTGTTATATATGAAAATTAAAAATGATGTTATGTCAAGTTTCATGCTTTATATATATATATATATATATATATATATATATATATATATATATATATATATAATATGGACGTAGCAAAATTATTAAACGATACGTATCACAATTTATTAACCGATCCACATATAATTTAAAATGATTCACACTATAAAACTAACTAATCGAATGATTTAAATGTTTATGATATACTAATGTTGCAATGTTTTGATACAATTGGTTGATTGTTAGTAAATAAATGAAATTTTTCTAAAGATATACTTGGTTATTTTGTGTTAACATTCCTTATTAAAACTGATATAATATGATATAAAAATAAAAAATTTCCTAATTTTTTTTACATTAAATGGGTCAACCCAGATCTAGATCCATTAATTTAATTGGATCTTGGATCGAATCATGATCCAATAACTAATGGGCCAGATTCAGACCCATGTAAATGGATCTTGTGACCCATTGGATCTTGTCAAAATCCACCCCGCCTCGCCCCATTGACAGGCCTGTTAACAGCAAACACAAAAAATTTGGTACAATGTCTAATTATACAACAAATTTAGCGTAAAATTTCAAAATTTTAGTATCTAGTGAACACCAAAATTTGTACTAAAATACGTGAGTTGATTGAAAAAGATGCATATGTCAAAGTGAATTATCCCCTTACCCTCAATTTTCAAAGCATTATGAACGGTAACCTTTTTTGTTTTATTAGGTAGATATAAAATTATATATAAATAAAAGTTATAGCATCAAGATTCGTAGATTCATCTCTTGCTTAGTGTTAAAGTATGTATCCCTATTAGTGTTGCATGCACTTGGGTTCAATTCTTTAGACTCAATTTTTTTTTATACTAATTTACTAATGATGGAGTATTAACCTCTTATTAGTGTTCATTATTATTCTTATTGTTATCTAACCATACAATGTTAATTTTATAAATTTTGAATGTTATCATTGTTATTTGTAAGATTTATATAATCAAATTCAAATTTGCTTAATCTAATTTTGTATGTTTAAGTAATTTTTTGTATAATTGATGTAAGGTATAACTAAAAAGTATATCACAAACATGACGCAAATACGAGAAAACATTGTAACGAAATCAAAAGTGACTTCAAATAAAGTAAAATTTTTTGCATTTAATCCCGTCGTAATGCACGCGCAAAAAATATTCTCGTTAAGATCATTCGACGTTGAGAGTGACAATAGACGTCATAAATAAAATATAATGCATCATATGGTGAATTAGGGATGTTTGGGTCGACTTATTTTAGAAGTTTGTTAGCTTATTTGTTTGGTTTAAGATAACTAAAAAATGGGGAAATGATAACGAGATCTTCAAGGGTCTAAGGGCTTCTATTAAAGATATAAGGACATGCATAAAAATATGTACTCATACAATAACAAATTCTTTGTCCCTCTAAATTTTAGTTAATATACAATTATCTTATGCATGTCCAAACATATTAAGTTCCGCTAACAAAACCCTAAAATTTACCACTCCCTCTGTCTCACAAAAATTGTCCTTCAACCATTTTTATTGGGATTAAAATAAAGGGGAAAGATAGTGTGCAATTGACAGTACAATTCCCAGTTGAAAGCATTTTTTCAGCTAAAAGTTACATTTTTAGCTCTTAAAATATATATATATATATATATATATATATTTATAATACTGATCCTTCAACTTATCCTAATGGCACGAATGAGTCGAGCACTTTAACAACATATACTATCTCTTAGGGGTGAGCAGAAAAACTGAAAAAAACCGTATCATAACCAAACCGACCGAAAAAACCGAACTGACGATAAAACAAAACCGTTAATAACCGACATATTTCGACTCGATTCAGGTTATATGTAAAGGTCAAACCGATAATAACTGAACCATTATTTTTTTCATTAATTAAAAAATATATATTTATGAAACGCCCCGAAACTTGAAGCAATTTTTTTTTTACACACTTATTTTACACACTATAACGTATTCTATTAGGTCCCATACATATTCACTAACTCATTTAACCCAACAACTTTTAAATTTCTTTGTACCAATACACTTACACATAAATTAGTTATTTGAATCAATATAAATTTCATCAAAAAGACATTACCATTGGAAAGTAGACTCTCTCACGTTTCCGGCGATATAAAGAACGTCAAAAACGGAGTTACGGTTCATCTTTTATGACTATTTTAAAATCAACCTTCTGAATCCCCAACGAATCCGCCGGATTCACTCCAAATTCGACAAAATTCCATTTTCAGAACCCTTTCAAACCAATCCGGTCACCCAATCCGCCGGATTCAACATGAATCCGCCGGATTCAATCTGAATCCGCCGGATTGGACCTAGAACAGCAGGTCTGCACCACTTTTTGCAAAAATACGAAATTCAAACATGCATATCTCCTAAACCGTAAAGAATTAGACTCTAAAATTTTGCAGGCACGTTCCTATAATCAAAACGAAGACTTCCCTTTTTACACTTTTCCAAATTTCACAATGATGCGGGATTTTGGCGTATGACTCTTTTTGACCCAAAAACGACCATTTTTGTGAACATACCAAATCTCAAACCATGAAGGCTGAGACATGGAGCTTTTAACCACATATCATAAATATCAAAATAAAGTTGCAAGACACTTCATCACACCCTTAACCCTTTTCTAACTCATTTTAGACCGCAAATGCATTTAATGACCCATATCGACCCTTTTTGACCCGCTGACCCACAATGACTACTTTGACCTATTGACTAGCCAATCACAACCCATAATTGACTAATGGAAGGTTTAACTACATGTCAACACTCCATAACCAATAAAACACAATTTGACTACTTTCAACCATGAACACATTTTATAAACACTAATATATTCAAACACTAACATTAAAACTTGAAAACCATAATATACATCATTTACTAGTATTCTTGACCTCAAAGATCAAACTATATCAAAATTTCATATGTCATGGCTCACCATGACTATCTTTTAAAACATGTCTAAAAGGGCGATTTACACAAGCTAGAACAAACGATACTTCAAAGAGAAAACTTGCCATACTCTAATATCATGCAATCCACGCTATCCCTTTAAACCGCTTTCCCCTTTCCTTGACCACTTCCACCTAAAACATAAAACACTTAAACAATAAGCACTTTTGCTTAGTGAGCATATAAGCAAATTAACCAAATAATGCATAACATGGCTACATAAACACTATGCTAGTAAAACTAGCAACTCTATATCATAACTTCATAAGCTTCATATCACTAACTTATGATTGTACCCACCTCTAGCTCGGAAGCTATCCGGTAACATGTACAATCACAATTCATATCACTATGATCATATACAAATAATACACTAAATCTCCACTTGATTGTACCCACCTCTAGCTCGGAAGCTATCCGGTAACATGTACAATCAATTCATATCATAACACTTTTACAAGTAACAATTTAAACAAATAAAACATAATTAACTTCACATGATTGTGTGATCCTCTTACTCATAAGTAATCCGGAAACACACACAACCACTTACTTGATTAAATCCTTATATAACTCACCTTTGTCTTCGATTGATGATTCACAAGATACAATAATTGATGAATTGCCCAACTCTTTAACACCTAATCATACAACACACAACAACACATTTAAATCTCTAGAATTCATTAATTTAAACTAATAACCTCTATATAATAACTCCCCCACTTTGATTCAACTAATTCCAATTGTAAACAACATCACTTAAATCATGTTCCATCATAATTTTTATACTCTATTTGCATCATAATTCACACTTTTAACTAGTTAACACTAATTCATACATATTTAACCAAAACCCCATAATTATTTAAGAACACCCATAGCAAATTAATCACTTTTAAGTTGTTATTTGTCTACTACTAAACTCATAAACACTAACAAGTAACAATTCTAATGTAACACCCCCAAATTTATTGTTTAGCGGAAGCACGTTTTGGGTGTTACGAATCAATAATCACAGCACAAAGATATATAATGAACGACCACTATATGCGTCGTTTTGGACTTGTATTGATAAAAGAAAAGTTTACATCAAAAATATTGTTTACAATAGCTCAGCTTGAAATTGAGAGATTTAAGTACATAATTAATCTATACAAAATATAATAATGCAGCTAAATCTCTGAGTGTTTGCATGATGACTCGAGCTAATTGATCCTTACTTGAGCAGTCCAACCTACTGCTGGTCACCTGTGATACATGCTAAAATTGGTCAGCGAAACGCTGGTGAGCTCACAGGTTTGTATGTAAACACATATATTTGTATGAACCGCAAGATTTAATAATTGAATTTAAAATGCAATTAAGAAAAATAAAAGTTATACAGCCATGAGCACATAGTCTGAGCTTAACTTGAGTTGTCAGGCCCACTTAAGGAAACCTAACTTGAAATGCCTCCTGCGAGTGTCTAATCCACACTCGTCTTCCCAAATGCTAATACATCCGTTTGACCGGTTAGTGCGTGCTAAACCGGATGAGGATTGTCAATCCTATATGATATCATATACTAACATTCACGCTACTATGTATTACCAGACTATGCTATGGAGGGCTTTAAATTGATTAGCTTGAAACTCATGTAGTATTTGATGGTTGGTACTTGCGTTCTACTTGTAAAACAAAACAGAGCAGTAATATCACACCCCTAGTTGTAAAATAGTGAAAATGGGGCCATGAAACTCACCTGAGTCTTGAAGTGTTTAATTTAATAAACTTGAAGTAATTAGCTGTGAATCGATGTCCAAGGATTTGAAACCTGAATGTGTTCACGACACTTGATTGTTATTAATCGTACCGGTGTCTCGAAAGACTACCCTCGTAGTTGTTATACAACTATATATGTCCAAATTACTACGATCTGGTTGATTGTATTGTTACAAGTTACTACGACTTGTTTGATTGAATTGATACAAGTTACAACGACTTGTTTGATTTTTGAAATATGTTTTGAAAACACGTACGGCCCGTTGGTGATGGATTTGAAATAATAAACTTTAAGTATTATCATCTTGTTATTGGTGTTTTGCACTTACAAGTGTGTTCCAATGTGTTTTATAAGTCGTATTGTATAAGTGTTTGAGGTTATATAGATTCGACACTTAGTGAAAATTTAGTTTGAAAACCTGCTGTTTTATGCGACACAGTCGTGCGACACAAGATCTATACGACACAAGGGTTGTGTCGCATAGATGCGAGATGCTGATTCAACAGCGACATAGTGATTGTGTCGTATGAAGTTTGCAACATAAGATGCGACACAACGTTGTGTCGTAAAGGGTACGACACAAAAGGATTTATACGACACTAGGTGCGACACAACAGGCAAAATACGACACTACATGCGACACAAGGCTTGTGTCGCATTGAAGAACACCAGCCCAGAAAGTCCGGCTGTCAAGATTTTTCCGGCCAAAAACCCAATTCAAACCCGTTTTTAAGCTATAAAATCGTGTTCTACACTTTGTAATGGACATATATAAGTTATATAAACACTAACAAGTGAAAAATACTAAGAATCGAAAGGTTTCGGGATTTTGTCGAAAACTTACAAAGTGCCGAAATGAAATTCCGGAAAGATGAGAATGTAGATCTCGTCGAGGTGGTTCCTTTTCCGTAATTATTTTGCCGATTTGGTTGCGTTTTGTGGTAGTTTTTAAGGGATTTAGGTGGTGGTTTGGTGTTGTGGTTTGAGAGAAAAAGAGAGAGAAATAAAAGATGGTGGTGATGTTGAAATGGGGAAAAGACAAAGGGTCCCCCCCCCCCCCCTTTTCTCTTGGCCGGCTGGTGGGGCCCACCCAAGGTGGGTGTGTCCCAAATTTTAACTTCGTGTAATCGCGCTCCGTGTGGTGTTCGTTTTCCCGATCGTTAAAACGTTTAATTATTTATTTTAGTGCACGAAATGTGCGTTTTAAAATACGAATATTTACTCAATATTTTCGTTGAAGTATTTTACCAAATACTTAATAACTATGTTATAAAATGTAACTCGTTTCGTTTGTTTGCGCGTTTAACATTTTAATTGTGTAGAAGTTGTTTGTACGACACGAAATGAATACGAAATATTATAAAAATAATATTTTGGATACAATTGTGTTAGTAAATAATATTGTATTATTTAATAAAATTGTTCACCAACGTCCGTATTTACCGGAACCGAATTAGATTCGACTTGAAACTTGTACGATTTAATCAAATCGCATAATATTTGTATATATATATATATATATATATATATATATATATATATATATTCAACAATATATATTAGTTGATACACGAATTAGCCTACACAGAACTAATTACATGTATTAAAACTTGATTAGGCACTAATTTCTAGTCCTAATTTGACGGGTGTCACATTCTCCCCCTGTTAGAAGAATTTCGTCCCGAAATTTAAGTCGAAGTCATGTTTTTTGTTGAATCAGTGAAGAGTTGAGGGTACTTGAGTCGCATTTGGTCCTCCCGTTCCCAGGTGAATTCCGGACCACGCCGCGAATTCCACCTGACTTTGACAATGGGAATACGACTTTGTTTGAGTTGTTTGACCTCACGGTCCATAATTTCAGCGGGTTCTTCAATGAAGTGAAGCTTGTCGTCAACTCGAATCTCATCGAGTGGAATGATAAGTGTCTCATCAGTCAGACACTTCTTCAAATTTGAAATGTGAAAAGTGGGATGCACACTGCTAAGCTCGGCTGGCAGTTGCAATCGATATGCCACTGGGCCTATCCTCTCGAGGATCTCGAATGGTCCAATGTACCTGGGATTTAACTTCCCTCGTTTGTCAAATCGAATTACGCCTTTCCAAGGCGATACTTTGAGTAGTACTCGATCCCCAACTTGGAACTCGAGTGGTTTGCATCTCACGTCAGCATAACTTTTCTGACGATCACGTGCGGCCTTGAGTTTGTTTTGAATCTCGAAGATTTTCTCGGTTGTTTCGTGAATGATCTCCGGACCCGTGAGTTGGCTATCCCCAACTTCGGTCCAACAGATAGGTGAGCGGCACTTACGACCGTACAGTGCCTCGAATGGTGCCGCCTTGATGCTGGTATGATAACTATTGTTTTACGAAAACTCGCACAATGGTAGATGTTGTTCCCAGTTTACACCGAAGTCGACTACGCAGGCACGTAGCATGTCTTCAAGTGTTTGAATTGTTCGTTCACTTTGGCCGTCGGTTTGAGGATGGTATACAGTACTCATATCGAGACGGGTACCCAATGATTTTTGAAGTGACTGCCAAAAGTGAAATGTGAAACGACTATCCCTGTCGGAGATAATCGAGATTGGAACACCGTGTCGGGTTACGATTTCCTTGATGTAGATTCGTGTGAGGCGTTCCATTTTATCGGTTTCTTTGATTGCCAGGAAGTGAGCAGATTTGGTGAGACGATCGACAATCACCCAAATGGTATCGCAACCGCTCGACGACTTTTGGTAGTTTGGTTATGAAATCCATGGCAATTTGTTCCCATTTCCATTCAGGAATGTCGGGCTGTTGAAGTAACCCAGAAGATTTTTGATATTCGGCTTTGACTTTCGAGCAAGTAAGACACTTGCTGACATACGTGGCGATTTCGGCTTTCATGTTCGGCCACCAATAAAAATTCTTGATGCCGTGATACATTTTATCGGATCCCGGATGAATAGAGTATTTTGACTTGTGAGCTTCATCCATCACCAAGTCTCGCAGGTTCCCAAAACTAGGCAACCAGATTCGGTTTGAGAAGCACCTAACTCCGTTATGTTTGATTTCAAATTGTTTATCCATGCCTCACAAGGCTTCATTTTTGATGTTATCGGGTTTCAAGGCTTCGAGTTGAGCAGCGAGAATCTGAATGTTCTGATCGTTATGAATTGTCATGCTGAGGGCCCGGACTCGAAGTGGTTTCGATCGTTCCTTTCGACTGAGGGCATCGGCAACAACATTTGCCTTCCCTGGATGGTATTTGATTTCGCAGTCGTAATCGGTAAGCAACTCGACCCAGCGACGTTGCCTCATGTTGAGATCCTTTTGATCGAATATGTGTTGGAGACTTTTGTGGTCGGTGAAGATTGTGCACTTAGTGTCGTAAAGATAATGTCTCCAAATTTTGAGAGCGAAAACGACTGCTCCAAGTTCCAGGTCATGCGTAGTGTAGTTCTTTTCGTGGATTTTGAGTTGTCGTGAGGCGTAAGCAATGACCTTGTCTCGTTGCATCAACACGCAACCGAGACCTTGATGAGAAGCATCGCAGTATACCACGAAGTCATCGGTGCCTTCGGGTAAAGATAAGATTGGAGCACTGCAAAGCTTTTGTTTCAGAAGTTGGAATGTTGACTCTTGTTTTTCAGTCCAATCGAACTTTTTGTCTTTCTGAGTCAGTGTGGTGAGTGGTAAGGCTATTTTCGAGAAATTTTCGATGAACCGACGATAATACCCGGCCAGTCCTAAAAACTGCCGTACTTCTGTTGGATTTATCGGCGATTGCCAACTTTTGATAGCCTCGATTTTCGATGGATCAACATGAATTCCTTGATTATCGATAACGTGCCCGAGGAATTGAACGGTTTGCATCCAGAACTCACACTTAGAGAATTTGGCGTACAACTCCTCGTGCTTAAGTAGTTCAAGGACGGTTTGAAGATGTTGTGTGTGATCTTGTTCGTTTCGCAAATATATGAGGATGTCGTCAATGAAGACAATGACGAACTTGTCGAGATAAGGCTTGCACACTCGATTCATAAGGTCCATAAATACAGTCAGTGCATTGGTTAAACCGAATGGCATCACTTGGAATTCGTAATGCCCATAACGGGTTCTGAAGGCGGTTTTTGGAATGTCGGCGTCGCGAACACGCAATTGATGATAACCTGACCGAAGATCAATCTTTGAATAACAACTCGATCCTTGAAGTTGGTCGAACAGGTCATCGATTCGAGGAAGTGGATATCGGTTCTTGACGGTCAATTTGTTTAACTCTCGATAGTCGATGCACATTCTGAAAGAACCATCTTTCTTTTTGACGAATAGGACCGGAGCACCCCAAGGTGAAGAACTCGGCCTAATGAATCCCCTTTCCAGGAGTTCCTGTAGTTGGGTGGACAACTCCTGAAGTTCAGATGGTGCTAAACGGTATGGTGCTCGGGCCACAGGTGCAGCACCTGGCACGAGATCGATTGAGAACTCAACATGTCTTAGTGGTGGCAGACCAGGTAGTTCTTCGGGAAAGACTTCTGGAAAGTCTCGAACAATTGGCACATCCTCAAGTCGCTTCTCCTCCGACTTTTTCTCCATGATGTGCGCGAGGATTGCTGGATAACCCTTTCTCAGAAATTTTCGGGTTTTCAAACAAGAGATGATGTTGAGTCTCATCCCACCGGTCTCCCCCTGTATGACCAAAGTTCTACCGGCGGCGAGAGGGATTCGAACGACCTTGTCGTAGCAAACGATTTCGGCACGATGTTTGGACAACCAGTCCATACCAATGATGACGTCGAAACTTCCTATTTCAACTGGCATAAGATCGATGGAGAAGGTTTCGTCGGCTAGGTTTAAAGTGCAATTAGGTATCACACTATCGGTTTCTATGAGTTTACCATTTGCAAGCTCTACGGTGTACTTAACATCTAAGGCAACGGGAGTGATGTCAAGTAGTGGGCAAAACTCATCAGATATAAAGCTTCTATCAGCACCAGTATCAAAAAGAACAGAAGCAGTTAAGTTGTTGAGGAGGAACATACCCGTGACCACATTCGGGTCCTGACGGGCATCCCGGGAGTTGAGAACGAATGTTCTTCCCTTGGCATTGTTGTTGTTGTTGTTGTTGCCCTTATTCTTTCGTTTGGGACATGCATCTCTGAAATGTCCCGTTTCTCTGCATCCATAGCAGGATTTGGGTTGTTGGTTATTGTTGTTGGATTTGGGGGCTCGGCAGTCTTTGGTCAAATGCCCGTACCTCCTGCAGTTGTTGCAGGGAGTACTGCATGGACCGTCATGGTGGTAGTTACACTTGGAACAGTATGGTCTGTCTCCAGTGTAGCTGCGTTTGGTTTCAGATTGGGTGTTGTAGATTTGGATGGTGTTGGGTTTCTTTGGCTGGTGGTTGCTGTGGTGTTCGATGGATTTACGCTTGTTGGAAGAAGTGGTTGATGTCTCACGGCTGACAACTAGCGCCATGAGTTCGTGTGCTAGCCGGATAGCACTTTCAGTTGTGGTTGGTTTGGAGGATGCGGCGTTCCCCTGAATGCTCTCAGGAAGGCCGCGGATGTACTTCTTGATGCCTTTTGATTCCGGTTCCACCAATCCCGGACATAACAATGCAAATTGTTGAAATCTTGTAGTGTATCCAGCAATATCAGTTCCCTGCACATTCAGGTGCCAGAACTCTTCCTCTAACCTGTGCAGTTCTTCCTCGGGACAGTATTTCTCTGTTAGTTTCTTCTTCAGCTCAGCCCAAGGTAGTCGATTTGCTACCTCAATCCCCACAGAATTTGCGTGGGTGTTCCACCACGTGAGCGCACCTTCTTGAAAGGTGTAAGCAGAGAATTTGACCTTGTCTTCCTCTGTACAGTTGCAGAGGTTAAAAACGGATTCCATCCGTTCTATCCAACGGATTAGTCCAATGGCACCTTCCGTACCCTTGAAGTAGAGTGGTTTGCAGCTGAGAAAATCCTTGTAAGAACAAGGCTTGATCACATGGGTATTACTGGGAGCTTCACCAGTGTTTCGGGAGTTTCGAGGCGAGTCCCGAGCAGCCAAGGCATCGGCCACAGCTCGAGAAATGATAGCATTGATTTCCGCATCACTGTAACTTTTCTTCTTGGGCGGCATGATTCTTCAAGAAAGAAAGAAACAGAAGGTACATAAGAAATTGTACCCAAAATGAAAATTACAATAGATGCATATATGTAAAAGCGGTAACATACGACATTACAATGTAAAATCAATAATATAGAATAATCGAGGGGAATTGTCAATTGATATTACGAGTTCAAAAGATGATAGACAATTCCAAATTACGAGTTCCAAAAGTTACAGGATTAGGTGTTTTACAAAAGTACCGGGAATTGTTACATCCGGTTGAATTACATAGGTCCTACAAAAGCATATTAGGGTACAGATTCAGCCTAAGCTAATTCTGAAGTAAGTTGAGTTGTGGCAGCAGTGCAGTGAGATGATTCACAGACTCTGCAAGTCTGTTGGCAGTTCGGAGGGCGTCTTCGGTTTCCCTTAGACGTGTCTCGCACTGATGCAGCCTTGATTGTAAAACATAGATTTCATTTCGGTTGCCAATCACTTGGTTGTGGACAACCTCCATGGTTTCGATTGTTTCTTCCACTTGATTTTGAAGAGTGTTTATGGTGTTGACAGTGTGCTCGTGATCTTCAGAGACTTGCTCGACTCGTTCCATAGCTGTGAGTCTCCAGATTTCACGCGTTTCTTGGAGTTCGATATCCATAGCGTTAAGTCGTTGTTCGTGGTGATGTACTCTAGCGGTTAAGCCCGGTAGAGTGGGGTGAGTTGGATATGGGCTAGCTCGAGGCAACCTGGTGTCCCTCCTAGCTACCCTTGAGTTTCGTGATTCATGTGGATAAGAGCGTGATGAACTTGGTGGTGTGTTTGCCATTCTGAGACAAAGCGTTAGGAAGAATGAGGCCTATATCCATATAATAACTTATATAATATAGCCTAAGATTGTAACGAGGCCTATCTATGTATACTTGGTATCACATAATAGCCTATTGGGTGTCTAGCACATACTTGTTTGAGTCTCGGTTCTCTCGAGGTCAGAGTCAACTAGTGTATTCCTGTTCAACATGATCGTTTCAGACCTTACATCATTTTTCCTTAATTGTACATAGTTGATCAGGCTATGTTTAATTAAAGTCGTATGCTGTAATTCCTGAACCAGTCATGCATAATGAGGAAATACTACCTAACGGTCATAGTCTAGGCCCACTAAATGCAACCTAGTTCACTATAACCTTAGTCTCTGATACCAATCTGTAACACCCCCAAATTTATTGTTTAGCGGAAGCACGTTTTGGGTGTTACAAATCAATAATCACAGCACAAAGATATATAATGAACGACCACTATATGCGTTGTTTTGGACTTGTATTGATAAAAGAAAAGTTTACATCAAAAATATTGTTTACAATAGCTCAGCTTGAAATTGAGAGATTTAAGTACATAATTAATCTATACAAAATATAATAATGCAGCTAAATCTCTGAGTGTTTGCATGATGACTCGAGCTAATTGATCCTTACTTGAGCAGTCCAACCTACTGCTGGTCACCTGTGATACATGCTAAAATTGGTCAGCGAAACGCTGGTGAGCTCACAGGTTTGTATGTAAACACATATATTTGTATGAACCGTAAGATTTAATAATTGAATTTAAAATGCAATTAAGCAAAATAAAAGTTATACAGCCATGAGCACATTGTCTGAGCTTAACTTGAGTTGTCAGGCCCACTTAAGGAAACCTAACTTGAAATGCCTCCTACGAGTGTCTAATCCACACTCGTCTTCCCAAATGCTAATACATCCGTTTGACCGGTTAGTGCGTGCTAAACCGGATGAGGATTGTCAATCCTATATGATATCATATACTAACATTCACGCTACTATGTATTACCAGACTATGCTATGGAGGGCTTTAAATTGATTAGCTTGAAACTCATGTAGTATTTGATGGTTGGTACTTGCGTTCTACTTGTAAAACAAAACAGAGCAGTAATATCACACCCCTAGTTGTAAAATAGTGAAAATGGGGCCATGAAACTCACCTGAGTCTTGAAGTGTTTAATTTAATAAACTTGAAGTAATTAGCTGTGAATCGATGTCCAAGGATTTGAAACCTGAATGTGTTCACGACACTTGATTGTTATTAATCGTACCGGTGTCTCGAAAGACTACCCTCGTAGTTGTTATACAACTATATATGTCCAAATTACTACGATCTGGTTGATTGTATTGTTACAAGTTACTACGACTTGTTTGATTGAATTGATACAAGTTACAACGACTTGTTTGATTTTTGAAATATGTTTTGAAAACACGTACGGCCCGTTGGTGATGGATTTGAAATAATAAACTTTAAGTATTATCATCTTGTTATTGGTGTTTTGCACTTACAAGTGTGTTCCAATGTGTTTTATAAGTCGTATTGTATAAGTGTTTGAGGTTATATAGATTCGACACTTAGTGAAAATTTAGTTTGAAAACCTGCTGTTTTATGCGACACAGTCGTGCGACACAAAGGTAGTTATGCGACACAAGGGTTGTGTCGCATAGAAATGCGACACAAGATCTATACGACACAAGGGTTGTGTCGCATAGATGCGAGATGCTGATTCAACAGCGACATAGTGATTGTGTCGTATGAAGTTTGCAACATAAGATGCGACACAACGTTGTGTCGTAAAGGGTACGACACAAAAGGATTTATACGACACTAGGTGCGACACAACAGGCAAAATACGACACTACATGCGACACAAGGCTTGTGTCGCATTGAAGAACACCAGCCCAGAAAGTCCGGCTGTCAAGATTTTTCCGGCCAAAAACCCAATTCAAACCCGTTTTTAAGCTATAAAATCGTGTTCTACACTTTGTAATGGACATATATAAGTTATATAAACACTAACAAGTGAAAAATACTAAGAATCGAAAGGTTTCGGGATTTTGTCGAAAACTTACAAAGTGCCGAAATGAAATTCCGGAAAGATGAGAATGTAGATCTCGTCGAGGTGGTTCCTTTTCCGTAATTATTTTGCCGATTTGGTTGCGTTTTGTGGTAGTTTTTAAGGGATTTAGGTGGTGGTTTGGTGTTGTGGTTTGAGAGAAAAAGAGAGAGAAATAAAAGATGGTGGTGATGTTGAAATGGGGAAAAGACAAAGGGTTCCCCCCCCCCCCCCTTTCTCTTGGCCGGCTGGTGGGGCCCACCCAAGGTGGGTGTGTCCCAAATTTTAACTTCGTGTAATCGCGCTCCGTGTGGTGTTCGTTTTACCGATCGTTAAAACGTTTAATTATTTATTTTAGTGCACGAAATGTGCGTTTTAAAATACGAATATTTACTCAATATTTTCGTTGAAGTATTTTACCAAATACTTAATAACTATGTTATAAAATGTAACTCGTTTCGTTTGTTTGCGCGTTTAACATTTTAATTGTGTAGAAGTTGTTTGTACGACACGAAATGAATACGAAATATTATAAAAATAATATTTTGGATACAATTGTGTTAGTAAATAATATTGTATTATTTAATAAAATTGTTCACCAACGTCCGTATTTACCGGAACCGAATTACATTCGACTTGAAACTTGTACGATTTAATCAAATCGCATAATATTTGTATATATATATATATTCAACAATATATATTAGTTGATACACGAATTAGCCTACACATAACTAATTACATGTATTAAAACTTGATTAGGTACTAATTTCTAGTCCTAATTTGACGGGTGTCACATCTAACAATTATAAACCCTAATTTCGTTTTAATTTCACTAGTTAATCATAACCTCCTAGAAACTCACCAAAAACCCAAAGCTAGGTTAAGAAAGATGAGAAATTACTTACAACTTATGGAAGATGATAGAAGAAGATGATGAATTAAACCCTAAAAGCTTGGATTAAAGGTTTGATTGAAGATTTGGTGAGGGTTTTGAGCTCCTGCGATTTTTTTCTCAACTTCCTTGAAGTCACTGGAATATTTTGGAATTAAATGAATAAACCCACGACCCTTCTCTAAATATCTGTCCACTTATTTAAATTCTCACTAATTTACAGTCTAGAACCGGTAATTCGTTTTACGTTTTTCACTATATCTTGTTATTTACACAATATTACCTCATTATAAAATTATATCCGTATACGAAATTAAATTCCTGATAAAATTGGGGTGTTACAATTTATTTAGTATTTTATATTCAATAATCAATATTGTTAATATTATTATACCCCCTCTGTCTCATTACAAGTGTCTTGTTTTGACTTTTTGAAGTCTTTCTTTTTCAACTTTGACCTTAAATATTTATGTTTGCGTTATATAATACTTGATGCAAATTATATGAATGTATTGGGTTTTAAATGTATTATCATTGGTATAATTTTTATCAAGTATTATATAACACAAACAAATATATTTAAGGTCAAAGTTGAAAAAGAAAGACTTTGAAAAGTCAAAACAGGACACTTGTAATGAGATGGAGGTAGTATATATTAATAATAATAACTGATAAATTAGTCAAATTTCTTTATTATATATGTATATACACTGGGTGGTGATAAATACACCATAAATTTTGATAAATTCACCATCAACATGCATTATTTTGATTGTATTGTATAACTCTGTAATACACATTCATGGTGGGTCTATAAAAAAGGTGATGGAAATATCATTGGCCATATACATTATGTAAAAGAATATATATAATTAGTACATTATTATTTATAAAATACTACATTAATCAATTTTGATGCTCTAGTCAATCAATCAATCAATTATGAAATAATCCATAGTTCCTACTTAACTAAACCAAAACTTCATTAATAACTGCATTGTTATAATTAAGCCATAAACATACTAAAATATAACAAACTAACTACACAACGAAAATAAAAAAATTAAAATTGCCTTAAAAGTTTTATGTTGATCGAAAGTTTAGAATTTGAAAAATAACCGAATTAAAATCGAAAAAATGAAAAACCAAATCGTAAGAAAACTGAAATTGAACGATTTTAATTTTTAAAAAATCGAAATATTCAATTCGATTTTTATCAAAAACCGAATTAAACCGAACCGTAAAGATCCCTTCGGTTTCCTCAAAAGAAATTAACTAACTGTCATTTCTGCCTTAAGTTTGAGTTAATGTTATCGGAAATGGTGTGACGATTCATCTCATTCCTCCGTTACAAACCTTCATAACAAACACCCCCTATGAAATCATCAATCTTTTTGACTGAGCAATACACACCACACATAATTAAATGAGTAATCGATTGTGTTTTTCTCCTTCCTGTATGTACATGTGTGTGGTTCATTATTTTTAGATACTAATGAAATAATGGTAAATTTTTAGGGTTACTTAGTGGAGGTCCAGTTTCTTCGAAGGTGATCTGAGTGACTAATACAAATTAAAAAAAAATAAAAAAATGAGTCATTTCAAGGGTTGGAAGCTAAGGTGAGACTTCTGTATATTCTTGTTTGATAAAATTAAGCCTTATCTATATATTTCTCCATTGTCCCCAATTTTCAAGATTGCATATTTCTAGTCATATTAATTAATCCCTTTCAGATACAGGATTGAATGTTGTGAGATGTGATCCTTGTATTGTATCCTTTACTAATTTCATTTAGGTAACTCGACTTTTAGCTTGAAAATAAGCTAGCTGATCAAACAACAAGAAAGATAGTTATACAAAAATGATGTAGATTTCGACAAATTAAAGTTTCTTTTTTTGTTATATATAAGGTGGTCTAGGCAATAGGCGTTTCATTATTCTTCGTAAGTACCTTAACAGAACATAGTAGCTAGAAAAGTTTCAGGAAGTATATTGGCTGTTTGTTTAGTGCTTTGATTCAATCTTCCTTGCACCAAAAAGCACTCGACATTTAGCTTTTGTCGGTGTCAGATAAGTTAATCTTATGCCATTCTTAAACTGAATGAATTTGTTTAATCCTAGCGGTATAAAACTGATTACTATATCAGATTTCATGAAAATTGAAAAGTATATAGACATGATCATGTATTAGATTGGAAACTCAAAGTCTTTACGTCTATTTTGAATATGGAAGTTACATGGTTTGAACTTGCGAAGTCAAAAGGTGGATTTTTGTTATGGATGACATGATATGAATTAACAAATAACAATAGGGAAATCTTCAAGTTTTAGGATAATTACTCCAACTGTAAGGCAGAAAAGCATGTTAGAGTTCCTTTTAGTAAAAAATCCGGTACAACCAATTGGTGATTGATTTTCTCCGAAAAATCATTGGAACTTTTAAGGGGATGATTATTGCCTAGTTCTTTTTAGAGATTTATAAAGTGGTCTCGTGTAATGTCTAACTCTAACAAGTTAGATTACTTTAAATCGCTTGATACTGTGAAACTCCATATCATGTTGTGAGTTTTCTGTTAAGCTTACGTTGGTCCTTCAAATGGATCTTCATCGTATCGTTTTGCAGGCTTATGATAGCACAAAGAGCGGCACCAAGACAAATACCATTGTTTGTGCTGATTGTGATGGGAAATGGTATGCTTATTCTTGCTACTAATTCTTTTCTGTTATACCCTATAGGAAAGAAGATATTACAATTTGACTTTTAGAGATTTATTCAAAAGTCAAACATTGTCTGTCTTTGGTTGTATAGAAAGAAAAACACGAAACTTTGAGAGTCGTTGCGTTACACTTTTTGGATAAACTTTTTTAAAGTTGAAGATTTATCCTTCACTTGCAATATCAGGTGCTATACAATGTACACAATGTGAAGGGAAATGAGTCAATTCTAAAGATCACTTGAATGGACAATTCAAAGCTGGTGGCTTGTGTTGGCTCTGCAGGTAATATACCAACTTGTACTCCGTGCTTTGTGAGTTGTACCTTGCACTTGATTTAGTCACTTTACATTTACACTCTGGAGTCTGGAAAAGGGCCTTCCTCTATACATGTGATTGGATTCAATTAAATCCATTCTTTTTCTCAACTAATATCTTGAAATTAAACATCTTCAAATTGCAAATTCTTTTGAAGAAAAACTATAATTCTTCCTCAATATGTATTGCATACATTAACGCAGAGGTAAGAAAGAGATCCTCTGTAGTGGTTGCAATGGAGCCGCTTTTAGGGGGCGGGTGCATGAGCTCCCTTGAAGAATAAAACTAAAGTATTGCCTTATTTTTATCTTATAGAGAGATTTAAAACATGATCTTTGGTTCTTCTTATAACTTTAATCAGCCGTAATCATATTAATTGTAATCAGTCTTATTCTACATGAATGCTGTTGATTTTTGCCAGTTTCCAGTTGAGCAAAGCTGCAAGAAAATTCAATGTACTGTTCATTTTTACTAATATAAGTTAAGTGTTATTTTTGTAAGTATTTAGCACAACATACGTTTCATTAGAATTTTGTTTTTTAAAGTTAATAGTAGACTTCATTTTTTTGTTGTATACCCCTAAGTTTTTCTCCAATAGCACCATGCCCAGCCACGTTATGCCACCTTAAAGATGCAGTTTCTGGCCAAACATTGGGTTTTGTTAATTCAGATTCATTTAGTTTTTACAAGTTGAAAAATACAATGTCTTGTCATCAAGTTATTCGTAGCTTTATACAGAAAAAAAAGAAAAAAAAAAAGTTTATGTACGAAACTTTTTACATCCACGGGTCATCAGAAGCAACGATTTTCGAGCTTCTTTCATGATCATGCCAAGATCAAACGGAGAATGTCGCCATTGAATTTGAATGATATCTCAGTTTCTTCAAGACAATGGTCTTTCTCATCTCTAGTCCAGTTCTGGTTAGAGCATATGATACACATTAGATCATGGTAGGAACATACTGCTGACTTTTATAGTGGTACTAATGAGATTCAAAGTAATATCAAATCTGTCATGAACCTAACATCCTCTAGTTTTTACAACACTGGGTATAATGCTTATTGCAGGCATCAAAGATGAAAAAAGATACGAATCTTAAAGTTGAAAAGTTATTCGATTTGACTTTAAAATTACCTGAGCAACCCTGTTTAACTTCTCCCTAACATCCTGCAATAGTAAGGTGAGATCACCATCCCATTTGTAGAACTCCAGTTCTTTGCCATTCAAGATCTTTGCAGCCACCTGCATATAAAGAAAAGTAAAAGATACCTTTGGTAAGTAAAATTCACGAGTGTAATATTTAATATATAACCGTAATCTAACCTTTCTCCCAATCATCCGACCACCCGCAGTGTGCGCGAAATATGTATTATAGAAGTGGCAGATGAATGCTTGTGGGTCATTCTTTGACAATTCTTCGATATAAAGGGAGTAATCAAGCCCAGGTGATAAAGGTTCAGGAATAGTATGACCCTGTTCTTTGAACCATTCCAAGTCTTTTGCCAAGTTTTCCGCCCTTTCAAGTCCCGTGTTCCTAAATTCAGCATCTACATCGCAAAAACCAAAAACATGAAGACGCTATATCCCTGGAAGTTCAGTTTTCCCCTAGATGAAAAATGATAAATAGACATTTGTTGAGTTATATAAATAACAATATGAAGATCCCAATGCTTTTATATTTCCAGAAGAATAAACTACTTAATCAAAATATTGAACTCTATTAACAAATTGAAACTACCATAATAATTGTAGTTCCATTCTAAGTTTCCATAACCAGTAGTGAATCAAGTTGTGTAAAAAGTTTGTAAGCAAACCAAATTATGTTTATAGGTAACTAAACTACGTGATCAGTTTCACAGTTCTTGTGCAGTTCAAAGTTATTATTAGTTCTTAAGTAATTTATTTATACGATCGATGATTGATTCATGGTAACTGCCATAATCATATCTGTATTATAGTCTAAAGTTATATCATAAACTTACTCTTCGAACTAATTATCAAAGTCCATTTAAGGAGAAAATAATGAAAAAAAAAAAACTCACATTCAGGAAAATCAGCCTGATCAAGGATCTTATCAAGAGTGTCATAAACCAATTTACTATCCACCAAGAACTTCAAATAACCATCAATAGTTGGTTCCCATTTAGGCCATGGTTTTCCTTGCGTTTCTTTTTCGCCTTCTTTAGATTGATCTTTACTATGCAGTTTCATAGCAACGGATCTCATCTCATCGACAAACCCACCGGTGCATCTCTTGTTCGGCCTTTCGCCCTTCCCTGCTACCGACGTTGCCACTGCAGTCACCACCATTTTCTGGGACCAAAACTACAAAAAGATACAATCTTTGGGTAGAATTTGATATGGGTATCCTGTCAAACACAAAAAGATTCAATCTTTGAGTAAAATTTGATATGGGTATTCTTGATAATGGAGGGTTGATACAATTTTAGTTTTCTTGTAACGGAAGATGGTTAAGAAATAAGAGGTGTGGAAGTAATAATTTAAGCAAACAGTTGAGTGCAAAATTGGATTATTTTATTTAATACGACACTTCTAGAGTCTATATGAATTAAAATTATAGAATGGGGTTAGTTGGATTGTGAATAATTGCTTTTATAAACGTTATGTTGAAGATAAAGATAAAGACTTTATCATAAAATACTAAAATCTTAATATTATCATATGGATATGTTCTGATTAATGAATGGAGTTTTAAATGTTGCAAAAAAAACAAATATGGGGTCTTCAAGAAGGTATTGAATAAATAAAGTGTATGGACAATATGTGGATGGGTTTACATACAATTTCCGATGATGGATTAATATTTGATTGATCCTCTCTTTAAGTATTTCTAAAGAGCAAAAAATGTTAAGATCAAAGCATTCTTCTTCTAGTTGGCTACAATTTAAGCATCTCAAATTGTGCATTGCAATGTATTTGGTGATTCAATGAGAGTCGTTTAAGATCCTGATCGAATAGACTGATATCGATCAGTGAACACATGTTTGTCGAGTATATAATCGTAGTGAAGAGCATCAAATCGACCATAAGGCATTGGATCTGGTGACGGAGACATGTAGGCACGGTTAGCATAAGCTACCAGTGGATCTTGGCCGTGGAGGGTAAAATTTGTAGCTTTTTAACTCGAAACCAATCCACTTTAATTAGTGCTACCAGTAGATGAATTAAATAAATTGGAGAACTTCATGTTAAACGAAGGATAACAGAAGTGTTATTAAATTGTTAAATTGATGTATCAAAAAAAGCGTAAACGTTAAAAGTTAAGTTTGGGTTGAGGCCCATATATAATTAGAAAAAGTCTGCTAACAGCCTAACACTACACATATAGAGTAAGTTACATTGTTATATATTACATTCATGGTCTTCGAATCGGGTATTATACGTGACATATAGTTTTTTTTCGCTATTAGTCCCTGATCCCAACAAGTGTTAATCTTTGTCCGTTATCTCATGTCACATGTGTCGGACATAAAGGTTCTTTGTTTCGCCGCCAGTCCCTAAGATGACAATAACGGACGTGACTTGAGATAACGAACAAAATTAACACTCGTTAGGGCCAGTGACTGACGGTGAAACAAAACCTCAGCCTATATTTGCACAATAACTACCCGAAGACTAGGAGTGTAATATATTAACAACCACAAGGATTGTCAATGTAATTTACGCCTATATATTAAGGCTGACAATTTCCGACATGTGAAAATCAAACACGAAATCGACTCGAAAAAAGCAGGTTTCGATCGGGGATTCTGAACCGCAAATTCGATAACCGGAACCTGCCAACCTACTATTTTTTTGGGTTGGGTTTGGGCACCAATAAGTTTTTAGATTGATTGACAATACTAATAAATTTAAAAGGTAGTTTTAAATGTGAAACCATACTAGCTTCTACTACAATGTTTAAAAACTTTAAAAAAGAGTTTTTTTTTACACAATAATAAGGGGTTAAAATGTGAATAGTTAGGCAAAAAAAAGTTTTCCAATAAAAATCGGAGAAATAGCTTCATCTAATACTTCAACTTTGACAACTTAAATTCAACTTAAGCAAAAAGCAATTCCTTACTACTTGTGACGTCATACATGTTTAAATCATGGGAAAATTTAAAGCCACCCCTGAATTACCGGGGATACCCCCTGGCTCACTTCGGCCCCGTGCATTCCTTTTTCAGTCCAGTTTTATTTTAGATTGGTCCCAGTTCATTACAGAATCAGTTTCAGTTTTAGACTAAACAGGGGGTAGAAATTAGAAAAAGAGGGAGTATACCCGGAAAGTAAAAGAAAAAAGAGCATGATGTGATTGATTAGATGGGTGAAGGGGGGTAAGAGATGTGAAAAAGTGGACCAAGGGGGGTATCTTTAGTAGGACCCTTAAATCATTCTATTCTAACTTTACAACTACTTTAGTCTTATATCCTATCATTGTTGTATAAATAGATGGATAAATTTTAAAGGCTAGTGATAAATACAACAAATATTTTCATTCATAAACTAACATATATGCATATTGATGCAGTACGGTACAACACTGCAATACATATATTTGTTGTATGTATTAAAAATTATGTTGTATTTATCAACACACATTTTAAGCGGTGAATGTTTGAGGAAAACGGTAACAAGGGAATGAGTTTGATTGCCTAATAAAGTATTCCCTATGATTTAATGAAATGTTCATTTTAAACAATTTAAAGAATATGCAATTATTAAACTCTCCATTAATCAAATACCACTTTCACCATTTAAGAACATTTTTAATTTTTAATTACTACAAATGATAAAATGTACTAACACTTATTTTGAGACCTATAGAATATTTATTTAATTGGTTAAATTTTAAGAAAACCGGGTTCAAACTCCAAGTTTAGACATATTAACTCAAATGAAGTGGTTATAGTATCAAAAGTATAAATCATATACTCCGTATTTAAGAGTAATGCTAAATAGACTTAATTACTTAGAGCATCTCCAATGTATGCACTATTTTAGTGCATCAAATTGCACTATTTTAGTGCAAAAAGAGAATCTTTAAAGATATGCTTACGCTAAAAAAAAGTTGCTCCAATGTGTTACACTAAATCTTTACACTAAATCATTTTTGATTGATTTAAAATACACAACTCAACAATATACTATTTAAACTTTTATATAACTATTAAAATATAATAAGATATGTAATAACGATCATTATATTTAAAATTTTTGAAAATACAAATGGATTTTTTCTGAAAATTAAGAAGTTTCGTTGATAAATATAATAGAAAACATTATATTTAGTAATGTTAAAAATATTAATGACAAATTTATACTCAATACATCATATAAATATATTTTAATTATTATAAATATTATTATTTAATGTGAATAGTGTTTAGTGCAACACTATATTTGATGCAGCACTAAACACTATTTGACACTGCACTGTAATAGTGCAGAGTTTAGTGCATACATTGAAGCTAGTTTTTTACACTTTTGCACTATTTTAGTGCAAAAAGGTACGGGTGGTGATAAATCCACTTTCATTTTTTATAGATCCACCATCAACATGCATTATTTACTAGTACAGTACAACCCTGTAATACATATTCATAGTGGATCCATCAATATTGGTGGTGGAAATATCATCTCCCAAAAGGTACAGATAGTGTATACATTGGAGATGCTCTTACACCTAAAAGCAAACCTACTTTTCTTATTTGTTGAATTTTTTCTCTCTCCTAATCTCATCTAATTAATTTTTCACATCTATCAATTACATTTTTAGGTCAAAATTTAAACCTACAAATTTAGATGTAACAATTATTTTCCTAAATTTAATATCGAAATATGAAAGATTCCGATGAAAACGGTGAGACATCAACAGAAAACTTCTTTTGTCTTGCTGTGCCGCCTGTGCGGCTAAACCGGCAAAAACAGACAAAACAAACCACATAATTGCTATATAGCCCCTTCATTTTTTATGTAACTCCACAAAACACCCCTTCAATATTTATTTCTACCTTTCTTGAAAAATAACATTTCAGACCACTAACAAAACTTTTTTTAAAGAGATTATCTTCACCACAAATATTTACATTTATCCAAACCCAGACTTGAACCCAGAATCTAATAAATGAAAACCTCGATACCGTTGGACTAATGACATGTTACTTTGACACTACCAAATCATTGGGGGTATAAACCAAACAAACAAAAATGTTTACAAACGTTCGATGAAGTAAACGCAACATCAAAATATTTACAAAAGTTCGATGACAATACATTCTTGTCCTATGACTGCCTTCATTTAAGTCTTGGGGGCCTCCATAATTGACATTGATCCAAAATACGATGTGGTGGGCTATTTAGACAAAAGGTCGTCGTCATGCGGTCTTATTCCTACCACATGAGCCTTTTATGAGAATTAAAAAGAAATTTATTTTTATATCACTACTTCTTTGTAAAGTGTTGAAGTGTTGTCTAAATCACCTCTCTAATACTTATTAATTAATGTTAACAAGGATTTGTAAAATGGATTCTAATTTCATAATGAACCGAATGACGGTGTTTAAGAAATAGTAATAAATGTTGCGTTCTCAAGTTTAAAAAGGAAGCGAAACAAAACTAGATAACACTGTATTTTTGACATCTAATATTTTTGTGAAAAGTATGAAAAAATTATTATACTTTTCACCTATTTTGATTTAAGGCAGACAACTTTAAGCTTTTCAATTTAAGGTATTGAACTTTTAACTTGTAATCAAGTTATGATATGTTTTTCATGAAATTGTATAAATGACAATTTGTCACCGAATTTCTTCGTTATAAGTAATATATTCACTTAATCGATTAGTATTCATTGATCAAATTTAGAAAGTATTGAGAGGAAAGAGAGAAATTAAAGTTTAAAGTGGTTATGAGTTTTTGTTAATTTCTCTCTTCTCACTCAATATTTTTTTTACATAATCGAGAAATACTAATCGATTAAGTGGATATATTACTTATAAAGAACAAATTCGGTAACAGCTCGTCATTTGTCAAATTTCACAAATTAAATATGTCTTTAACTTGATTTCAAATTGAAAGTTTGATACCTTAAATTTAAAAATTTTAAAGTTTTGTACTTTAAATCAAAATAAATGAAAGGAAAGGATCAAAGGAGCAGATGGAAATTGAAAGGCAGGAAGAGCAGACTTCATCCCAACCCTTCATTTAATAATCCGACGGTTTACATCAGTCCACATCACTCAAGTATGTCCTTTGCAAACTCATTTGGGCGGAGGGGCTTAAATGCAAATAATATTAAATTAGTTTTAGGTGGAGGGACTAATATGCAATTTATACTAAATGGAGTGAGGGGGTAAATTAGGGCAGGGTATTTGGTCACGTACCTCAGTTTCTCTCTTCAAAAAAACACACACATCATATAAACTCTCTTTACACACACTAACACAAATCCGGTCACCATCTACCACCACCACCACCGCCACCATAACCGCCATCGCCACCAAAACCTCCACCACAACCTTCATCGTCTCGCCACGTCACCATCACCTTCACCACCTTCTTCGTCACTGTCACACAAGATGGGAAGAGGTAGAGTTGAATTAAAACGAATATAAAACAAAATAAACAGGCAAGTTACGTTTGCGAAACGAAGAAACGGATTATTGAAGAAAGCTTATGAGCTTTCTGTTCTTTGCGATGTTGAAGTTGCTTTGATCATCTTCTCAAATAGAAGAAAAATACATGAGTTTTGTAGTAGCTCAAGGTATGTGTTTTTTTTAATTGTTGTATGTAGATAGATCTGAATGAATGAACTAATTAAATATCTATATATATAATTAGATAAAAAATAAATAAAAAAAGAAAAGGAAAAAGTGAAATTGTTGTTTGTTATTGGTGAGCTTGATTTGATGTTTTCGTGAATGTCTTGGCGTTTATGGAACTCCGTGCTTGTTTTGTTTGGTAGATCTGCAAGTGGAAAACCATGAAATAGATATAAAATTATATATTTATTTATATTGTTGCTATATATACAATTGATTAAAAGTTAATCAGACGTAGATCTACTTTCAGATCTAGAGATCTGAAAAAAGTAGATTTAGATTTGATCTAGATCTACTTTTTTAGATCTAGATCTGGAAAAAGTAACTGCATTTTAGTTTAAATTTACTGCATTTTAAATCTAAAAGTAGATCTAGAAATAATCAACTGCATTTTACGATTATTCTATTGCATTTTACATTTAGATCTAGATTTAGTTGATATTTGATTGATGATTTTTGCTTAGTTATATAATGTACGAATTTTGTTTGACTTTGTGAAATATTGATCTAAATCTAAAAAGCAGATGTGAAAAAATCAACTGCGTTTTATAATTATTCTACTGCATTTTACGTTTCTTCTACTTCCTTTTACACTGCTGCATTTTATTTGTAATTCATGTGAATTATGTTAGTACGTTTTCACTGCATTTTTTAATATTGTTACTGCATTTTATATTTTTTAGGATTTTTTATGTGTTTGTATGATGAAATCAAAAGATCACCAGTAATATTTACTGCATTTTGTATCATTGTTACTGCATTTTAGGTGCATTCTCACTTTTATTATCACTTTTGGTACTCACAGGGGTAATTACCATGTTCTTAAATGATCGAAACTTTTATTTTTTGCATTTTAGATGTTTCTGCTGGTTGCTTTTATTGTAAGTTGACTTTTGTTGTTATTCATTTTGTAGATAAAACGTTTAAGGAGATTCCAATGAAAAAATCGACCAAATTGAAGTCGGTTACACTTGAAGTTGAAAAGAAGAAACCTTCTTTTGAAATGAAGCATGCTGAAAATGAAGCATTTGTATATTTTAGGGTGTTGAAAGGATTTGTTAGTGAAATTGTAACATCCTCTCCAATAGCCTGGTATTTTCTATTTATAATTGCGTATTTAATTGTTTTAAATAAATTTGTGATATAATTATTTAGCTATGAAAGTTGGTGAAATAGGTCTCAGGACGTATTGTGGATAATGAAATGTTGTTTGTTTTAATATATTAAAGTTGACGGAACAATAAAATGAATTTCTCGCATTTAGTGATTAAGTGCCAGACAATAGATTTAGAGCGGGTATAAAATACCCATTGTTTGGGGCCGGCTAAATACAGGGCCGATCCCTTTATTGGGATCACTTTCCCAATTCTCTCTTTCAAACAAAACCATAAACCCTAACCTAAACATATGATCAAATCATTAACTTGAAGTGAGAATCGAAGTGTGATCTTTTACTAGCTATCATCATCATCTTCTTCTTCTTCTTCTATTCATCATCATCTCCATTTTAAGGTAATGAAGCTTATAAGTTCATATGTTAGGTTGATGAATAATTAATGGATTGAATTGATTCTTGAGTTTATGTGATGTTTATTTGTGATATATGATGATATGTGATGTTATTAGAGATGTTTGTTGCATTAGAATCGAGTTTGATGAGCTTGAATTATGAAAATGGAATTTGTGTTCGTTCAGGTCTGTTCTTGAGCTGAAGAACAGATGAACGCGATCCCGGCTATGGTTCCGGATCGCGTTCCCTTGTTGAAAATGACCTATTCGAGTTTTTGGCCTTAGAAACGCGATCCAGGCCAAGTATCCGGATCGCGTTTGCTAGTGTTATTCGGTCACAGAATTTTTGCTAAAGGACGAACGCGATCCAGCCTGCATAGTCAGGATCGCGTTTGCATGTTAAATTTTGATGGATTCTTATAAATTTCATATATGCATAGGTGTTTAGAGGTTGTGTTAATAGTGACATTTATTGGATGCTATTGTGGCATTTTATAATAATGTTCATTTTGATATCTACGAGTTATGAGGTAAAGTACTAACTTATGTTGAATAATTGATTCTCAGATCCTCCGAAAGATAAGTAATCTCTGGAATCGGAGATTTTGAAGACAGAGGTATCGGTGAGTGGATTCAGAGCTCACCATTTAATCTAGTTGTGATCATTTGATTGCAACGAATAAACGTGAATATGTTTTGTTGATTAGTTGATATACCTTGTTGACTGTGAACCTATGTGCTATGTGTTTGGCCTTCGGGCATCAGTTGTTAACGAGGTCAACAGGTTGTTAAATGGTTGGTTGAACTAGGCAGGGGTTGAATGAATGATACAGAGTCGTACTTCATTTGTTGTGTGTTTGATTCTGTATTTGAGTTCAACTACCACTAGTTATCGGTCTCGTCCGTATGGCCATACGGATATGGTTGGGTAAGTGTTCTTGGGGAGCCACCCGGGCATTACGGTTATCCCCAGAGCCACCGATCCTCGTTAAGTTGTTGTTGATTTGTTGAATATCGTATTGCGGTTGTTTGAAGCAATTATATGATTATGCTAAGTTAGATGTTGTGTTATGAACTCACTCACTTAGCTTTGTGCTAATCCCTCGTATTTACTTTCTGCAGATTATATTTTGAATAGGTGAGTAGCAGAAAGTAGATGCTCTAGGAGCTGGGGAATGTTTTGACAGCTTGCTACTCTGATTATGTTTTGTAACAATTAATGCTAAGTTTTATATAATACCCCGTATTATGTGTTTGTTAACCATGTTTAACTTGACATGACTTAACTTATGATCAGTTTATGATTTTGTTCTAACGTATAGTAATTAAATATGTTTTTAAATCTCTTCGCTTCCGTGTTTTCAATATAATAATATTATGGAAAATGAGGGGTGGTATAAGTTGGTATCAGAGCATGGTTTTGGGGTAATTGAGCATTGTAGAATGTTCAATCCCAAAACTGTAGCGTGGTATGTCAAACATTCCTGGGTAAGGGATTTAGCATTGGTTGTGAAATTGTTAGTAGATAGGTACTAACGATTAACAAGTTTCAAGTGTTGTGTTGATTTCAGAAATGGCAGATGACGAACAACCGATCCCCAACCCCAATAATGCCTCTCGGTATGTTGTTCCTCCTGTTGTGACAAATGTTCGGGAAGGTACGTCTCATCAAGGCGGTGAAGAAACCAATAGGGATGAGTATATACATGAGATAGAAGATGAATTGATATTTCTGAGAGAGTTTAAAAGGAAAGCTGAAGAAGCTGCAGCTAGACAACTTTTGCAACAACAATCTTCGGTGTTTGGTGCTAGTCCATCTTCTCAGACTAATAAGATGTGTACTTTTAAAACTTTTATGTCTTGCAAACCACCGGAATTCCATGGAAGTACCAATCCAACTGTGGCTTTAAATTGGTTAAGAGATATGGAACGCAAGTTTGATGTGATTAGCTGTGAGGAAGAATCCAAGGTCAAGTTTGCTGTGCAGTGCTTGAAGGACGATGCCATGGTTTGGTGGGATTCAATTACTGGGCATTTTACTCCACAACAAAAGGAATCTTTACGATGGAATGAATTTCATCAAGTAGTGCGTAATCAATATTGTTCTGATTTCCATATGGCACAAATTAGGAGGGATTTTGTGAATCTTCAATTAACGGATAATATGACCATGGAGGAGTTGATAGCTCAATTTACGGAAAAACTTCGATTTGTACAACAATGGGTTCCGGAGGAGAAGACAAAGATAGAGCAGTTTGTGGATACTTTACCCCCTAACTATCGTACTACCGTGAGACTAGCCACTAGTTTATCTCAGGCTTTTAATCTTGCTCGATCCGTGGATAGTGACATTAGAGGGTCTCGTGAAACACGATCTAGAGATAATTCTTCAAAGTCTAGAGCGGATTCCTCTAGTAAAGGGAAATCAAATTGGCAAGGTAATCGTCAGACAAAGAAGTATGTTAGTAAGAGTAGTTCGTCGGGAAGTTCGAACTGGTGTAGTACATGCAAATCTAGGCATTCAGGGCCGTGTACTCCGCAAACAAATAAGTGTCTGAAATGTGGTGATCTTGGTCATGAGATAAGAAATTGTCGTTATCCGAACTTTGTGTGTTGGACTTGTAAGAAGGAGGGACATCGAGTGGGGCAATGTCCAGAGGCGGGGAAATCGGGGCTTGGTTCGGTCGGAAGTTCGGCTTCTTCCGGTCAGAAAAGGAAGAATCCTCCACCAGCAACCAGTCGGGCTTTTCAAATGACAGTCAATGAGGCTGTGCATACAGAAGATGTTATAACTGGTACATTCTTTATAAACTCTGTACCGGCTCGTGTTTTATTTGACTCTGGTGCTACTTGTACTTTTATATCTGTATGCTTCTGCGACAAGTTGAAATTAGTGCCTACAGTGATAACCAAACCCGTAGAAGTAGAAATTGTTAGTGGTAAATTAGTTCCTGTTACCACCTCGGTGACTGGAGCTAATATTGTGATTGATGACCGAACTTTCCCTATTTCATTCTTGTTGATGCCAATCCCTAGTTTTGACGTAATAGTTGGTATGGATTGGTTAAGTCAGAATAGGGCTAGCATTGATTGCCACCAAAAGTTGATTAGGATCCCAATCTCCGACGGGTCATACGTTGTGGCTCGAGGAGAACGGGATGGTATGTCTATTCCCCTGATTTCGATGATGAAGGCTAGGAAGTCATTATCCAAAGGTTGCGAGTCCTACTTAGCTTATGTAGTTGATGCTAAACTTGAAAGAAAAGTTATTTCCGATGTACCGGTTGTGTGTGAATACTCTGAGGTATTTCCTGATGAGTTACCTGGGTTGCCACCAGTTAGGGAAGTTGAGTACCGTATTGATCTTGTGCCGGGTTCGTCGCCTGTAGCTAAAGCTCCTTATAGGTTAGCGCCTTCTGAGATTCGTGAAATGATGAATCAGATTCAGGAACTGTTAGATAAGGATTTTATTAGACCTAGTTCTTCGCCGTGGGGTGCACCAGTATTATTTGTGAAAAAGAAAGACGGGTCTATGCGCATGTGTATCGATTATAGAGAGTTGAACAAGAGAACGGTAAAGAATAAGTACCCTCTTCCTAGAATAGATGACTTATTTGATCAGTTGCAGGGTTCTTCTGTGTATTCTAAAATTGATTTGAGATCGGGTTATCATCAAGTCCGGGTTCGTGAAGAAGATATTCCGAAAACTGCTTTTCGTACTAGGTATGGGCATTATGAATTTTTGGTTATGCCTTTTGGTTTGACGAATGCTCCAGCTGTATTTATGGATTTAATGAATCGGGTTTGTCGACCTTTCTTGGATAAATTTGTTATTGTTTTCATTGACGACATCCTTGTGTATTCGAAATCTGAAGAGGAGCATGCCATGCATTTAAGATTAGTTCTGGACACGTTGAAACGAGAACAGTTGTATGCTAAGTTTTCTAAATGCGAATTTTGGATTCGAGAGGTTCAATTCTTGGGTCACATAATTTGTAAGGATGGTGTGAAAGTGGATCCAACTAAAGTCGAGGCTGTGATGAAATGGAATGCCCCAAAGTCTGCTTCGGAAATAAAGAGCTTTCTTGGATTAGCGGGTTATTACCGGAAGTTCATAAAAGATTTTTCTAAGATTGCGGGTCCTTTAACCAAATTAACCCGTAAGGATGAGAAATTCGTATGGACTGATCGTCAGGAGCATGCATTCCAAACGTTAAGACAAATGTTGTGTCAGGCACCGGTGTTAGCATTACCGGAGGGTTCAGATGATTTCATTGTTTATTGTGATGCTTCTTTTTCGGGCTTGGGCTGTGTTCTTATGCAAAAGGATAAAGTTATTGCCTATGCTTCTCGTCAGTTGAAACCGCATGAAAAGAATTATCCCACTCACGATTTAGAACTTGCAGCGGTTGTATTTGCCTTAAAACTTTGGAGACATTACCTGTACGGAACTCGATGTGTTGTTTGTACTGACCATAAAAGTCTGCAGTATGTGTTTTCCCAAAAAGAGTTGAACATGCGCCAGAGACGATGGCTTGAATTAATCAAAGACTATGATTGTGAAATTAGATATCACCCAGGCAAAGCTAATGTGGTTGCGGATGCTCTAAGCAGAAAGGGTGCTTCGGATCGAATCTTTTATCTCAAGGTAAATGTTTCATCTGACTTGATTGATCGAATCAAAATTGTACAATTTGAAGCTTTGTTGGATCACAACTTAAAGTCCGAAATTATGTTGAAAAGAAAAGATGAATTAGTGGATGATTCTAGAGGATTGAAAACTTTTAAGTCTAGGGTGTGGATTCCATTAATTGGCGGAATTCGGGATACGATTTTGAATGAAGCTCATAAGTCTAAGTTAACTGTTCATCCCGGTAGTACTCGAATGTATAACGACTTAAAACCTTTGTATTGGTGGCCCACGATGAAAACTGACATTGCACGGTTTGTTGGTAATTGTCATATCTGCGCGCAAGTTAAAGCCGAACATCAAAAGCCGTACGGATCACTGAAACAGTTGGAAATTCCCGAGTGGAAATGGGAACATATAACCATGGATTTTGTAACTAAACTGCCGCGTACCATTCGAGGTAATGATATGGTTTGGGTTATTGTTGATCGGTTGACAAAAAGTGCGCATTTTCTTGCTGCGAGTGAGACCACCTCTTTGACTAAGCTCGCCCAGTTGTATCTTAATGAGATTGTATCAAGACATGGTATTCCAGTGTCAATTGTGTCAGACCGAGATTCCCGTTTTGTTTCGCATTTTTGGCAGAGTCTTCAACAAGAATTGGGTACCCGTGTAAATCTAAGTACAGCGTATCATCCTCAAACAGACGGTCAATCAGAACGCACAATTCAAACATTAGAGGATATGCTTCGTGCGTGTGTGTTGGAATATGGAGGTTCATGGGATTCACATCTTCCGTTGGTCGAATTTGCTTATAACAATTCGTATCACTCGAGTATCGGTATGCCTCCGTATGAAATGTTGTATGGCCGTCGTTGTAGAACACCGACATGTTGGTTGGAAGCCGGTGAGAAACAGTTTGCTGGACCCGACATTGTGCAAATGACCGCGGATAAGGTAGCAATTGCACGTGAGAAGTTGAAAGCCGCACGCGATAGACAGAAAAAGTATGCGGATCCGAAAAGGCGACCGGTTGTATTTTCTGAAGGTGAACTAGTCTACCTTAAAGTTTCCCCGTGGAAAGGTGTAATTCGTTTTGGAAAACGGGGAAAGTTGGCACCTAGATACATTGGTCCGTTTAAGATTCGACAAGTGGTTAACGAACAGTCGGTAACGTTGGATCTTCCTCCGGAGCTTTCGGGTATTCATAGTACGTTTAATGTGTGTTATTTGAGGAGGTGTAACGTTGAGGACCAGTCACAAATACTTCCTTTGAAGGATTTAAAAGTTGATAGAACTCAAAAGTTAGTTGAAGAACCGGTAGAAATCCTAGATAGGAAGGTTACCAAACTTAGGAAGAAACAAATTCCTATGGTGCTTGTAAAGTGGAAACATAGTTTAGGGTCCAACTTGACTTGGGAGTCCGAGGAGTCGATGAAGTCCAGATATTCTGTATTGTTTGATGGTGCTGAGATTTCGGGGACGAAATCTCCTTAAGGAGGGGAGATTTGTAACATCCTCTCCAATAGCCTGGTATTTTCTATTTATAATTGCGTATTTAATTGTTTTAAATAAATTTGTGATATAATTATTTAGCTATGAAAGTTGGTGAAATAGGTCTCAGGACGTATTGTGGATAATGAAATGTTGCTTGTTTTAATATATTAAAGTTGACGGAACAATAAAATGAATTTCTCGCATTTAGTGATTAAGTGACAGACAATAGATTTAGAGCGGGTATAAAATACCCATTGTTTGGGGCCGGCTAAATACAGGGCCGATCCCTTTATTGGGATCACTTTCCCAATTCTCTCTTTCAAACAAAACCATAAACCCTAACCTAAACATATGATCAAATCATTAACTTGAAGTGAGAATCGAAGTGTGATCTTTTACTAGCTATCATCATCATCTTCTTCTTCTTCTTCTATTCATCATCATCTCCATTTTAAGGTAATGAAGCTTATAAGTTCATATGTTAGGTTGATGAATAATTAATGGATTGAATTGATTCTTGAGTTTATGTGATGTTTATTTGTGATATATGATGATATGTGATGTTATTAGAGATGTTTGTTGCATTAGAATCGAGTTTGATGAGCTTGAATTATGAAAATGGAATTTGTGTTCGTTCAGGTCTGTTCTTGAGCTGAAGAACAGATGAACGCGATCCCGGCTATGGTTCCGGATCGCGTTCCCTTGTTGAAAACGACCTATTCGAGTTTTTGGCCTTAGAAACGCGATCCAGGCCAAGTATCCGGATCGCGTTTGCTAGTGTTATTCGGTCACAGAATTTTTGCTAAAGGACGAACGCGATCCAGCCTGCATAGTCAGGATCGCGTTTGCATGTTAAATTTTGATGGATTCTTATAAATTTCATATATGCATAGGTGTTTAGAGGTTGTGTTAATAGTGACATTTATTGGATGCTATTGTGGCATTTTATAATAATGTTCATTTTGATATCTACGAGTTATGAGGTAAAGTACTAACTTATGTTGAATTATTGATTCTCAGATCCTCCGAAAGATAAGTAATCTATGGAATCGGAGATTTTGAAGACAGAGGTATCGGTGAGTGGATTCAGAGCTCACCATTTAATCTAGTTGTGATCATTTGATTGCAACGAATAAACGTGAATATGTTTTGTTGATTAGTTGATATACCTTGTTGACTGTGAACCTATGTGCTATGTGTTTGGCCTTCGGGCATCAGTTGTTAACGAGGTCAACAGGTTGTTAAATGGTTGGTTGAACTAGGCAGGGGTTGAATGAATGATACAGAGTCGTACTTCATTTGTTGTGTGTTTGATTCTGTATTTGAGTTCAACTACCACTAGTTATCGGTCTCGTCCGTATGGCCATACGGATATGGTTGGGTAAGTGTTCTTGGGGAGCCACCCGGGCATTACGGTTATCCCCAGAGCCACCGATCCTCGTTAAGTTGTTGTTGATTTGTTGAATATCGTATTGCGGTTGTTTGAAGCAATTATATGATTATGCTAAGTTAGATGTTGTGTTATGAACTCACTCACTTAGCTTTGTGCTAATCCCTCGTATTTACTTTCTGCAGATTATATTTTGAATAGGTGAGTAGCAGAAAGTAGATGCTCTAGGAGCTGGGGAATGTTTTGACAGCTTGCTACTCTGATTATGTTTTGTAACAATTAATGCTAAGTTTTATATAATACCCCGTATTATGTGTTTGTTAACCATGTTTAACTTGACATGACTTAACTTATGATCAGTTTATGATTTTGTTCTAACGTATAGTAATTAAATATGTTTTTAAATCTCTTCGCTTCCGTGTTTTCAATATAATAATATTATGGAAAATGAGGGGTGTTATAGAAATTAAAAAGTTTATGATATAATATTTTGTAAGAAATAAGATGTGTAAGTGAAATTTGAAGTGCATCTTATTTTTTTGGCACTGCATTTTATTTTTTTGGCACTGCATTTTATTTTATTATTGTACATTACCAGGATTTCAATTTTCTGTTAAAAATAATTTTTTTGAAATTTTTTGAAAAATTTTCGGGCAATTTTTAGGGCAGATCCTCAATTTTTTCAAAATTGCAAATTAGTCCCTGACGACCTGACAGGTGGGGACCGCGTCTGACACGCGTCAGTCTCTGATTTGCTGAAATTCTGCTCTCTCTGCCCCTCATAACCCACCTGCTCCTCTGAACCCCACCCAAGTATATTTCCAATATTTTTCGATTAATTGTCATTTGATGTGTTTGGTCCTCTCATAAATATTTTTTAAGTAAATAACGAAAGTTCTTTTCTATTGTACTCCGTAGATTATAAGATGTACTATTTCTACTTGTAACTATGAGAATGATTCAATTCCTTCAATGACACATAACTCACTTCATCTACCGCTTTTATTCGTTTCTTGATACTCCGTATATAGTAATAAGTAATACATCACATCACAAATCACAAATACATAATAAAAGAAAAAAAAAAAATCACTATCGAATTGAAAATAACAGCCTAGGTAAGCCTAAATTAAGTTTTACTCTCTATTAAAAATCAGCTTACCTCATAATTCCCTTATCAGCTTTTAAACTCGTGTATACACACTCACCATTAAACTTGTATTTAATTTCTCTAAGTATGAAAAAAATTGTATATTATATAATTCTAACATTTTATCTTAGTTTTAGTTTTTTTCAATGGAGCTTGAAACTAAATTATTAATAGTTGTATCTATATATTAAGCAATCTAATCGTTATTTGTATATCGATTCCTAATAATAAATCTGGTTGTTTACTTGATAAAAAGAATCCGATAGAAACAAAAGGATTATAAAAAGAAAAAGAAAAATTATGTCTTTAATAATTATTAGGAGTAGTATATAAGAATGTTCTAATTGTTAAGAGTTATCAATTACTCAAATAATAAAAATATCAACTTTAAATTTATCTTAAAACTATATATTCTACTAATTCGAATCATGCATTCTAGAGAATTCGTTGATAATTATATTGTAATTCTTTTTCATAAAAATTGAGAAATTTGAAGGGTGTTATTTTTAACTTGTACCCTAAGAGCATAGGTTAAGGGTTAATAAATGTAGGGGTAAGTGCACGAAAATGTAATGAACTATGCTTTGACATTCATTGTATGTAACGAACTATTCTGACATTCATTGTATGTAACGAACTTGCTAATTTCCTCCATTGTATGTAACGAACTAGTATTTTCCTTGATTTTTCCAAGTGTTGATTATATAGGGCGACACGGGGCATTCTTAGGACCGTTGATCTGCCCAAAATACAAGTTCGTTACATACAATGAAGGAAATTAGAAGTTCGTTACATACAATGAATGTCAGAGTAGTTCGTTACATACAATGAATGTCAGAGCATATGTCATTACATTTTCGCGTACTTACCCCTTAAATGTACTAGCACATTCTAAATATATCACAAAATACATTCAATAAACTCATCGATTTCCTATTCTACATGTATATTAATTGTGATTTATATTATTTACGGAAAATCTAATTTCATTAAATGACCTTTGGCACAAGTTAGATAATCTCTATCATCATCTTATGTATCATGTTAGAAGTAAGTCAAGATAATCGTACCTAACCTAGCCGATTAATTTATGAATATTTAAGAGCTTTCCTGACAATCTTACACTATCGACACATAACCGTTTTTCCCCCCTTTAAATGCACATATCTCCCAATCCGACTACACCACAAATTGAAGGCATAAAAATCCAATATTTTGAAGTTAATAAATATATGTTTTAAAGGTATGAAACCCTTTATTTGTGATAGGAACCTACCATCAACCTATGACTTAAGTCAATCCTCTTCACAATCATCTAAGATACAGCTCATTAAAAGGTTGGTATAGTATGAACATGAGTTACGTGACAAAATATTAGTACATGACACATGTTATCATCGGATTTACCTAAATTAAAGATACTTTTTCATCGCTATGAGCATCACTTGACCAATATTACTTTTCTAGATAAAAGAACATAGCAAAATAAAAAATGTATAAAAGAAATCCGACAAAAACGGATATCTCATATTTTCATATAAATGTGTATTTTTAAACTTTGTTTAAAGCTTAAGTGGAAAACCCTTATACTAGTTACATTTTAATCTATCAACATGTACAACAAGTCTATACCTTTGTTTCGAATGAAACTTAGAAGTACTCATTCGGTCCCAAAATAAGTGTTCATCTTTCCATTTTTAGTTTGTCTCAAAATAAGTGCATACTTAAAAATAACATATTGACTTTACCATTTAACCCTCAATATACTTTTTCACAAAACTGATACATGTGAGTATGTGCAAGAAACAAGGCTAGAAGTGTCATTTTCACAACCAAATAATGTAATTTATTAAACTTCGTAAAAACTGATTGTGAACACTTATTTTAGGATGGAGATAGTATACGGTATACCATATCCAATGTATTATTAATAATTTAAATACATTATAAGTTATAATATATCAAACATATTATCCACAATTATATATATATATATATATATATATATACATATACATATATATATATATATATATACATATATATATATATATATATACATATATATATATATACATATATATATATATATGCTTCGTCTCCGATTATACTCGAACTCACAAGTCACGACCTCTAGATTGATTGGTTCCTCTCATATAACTAAACCAAATGTCCATTGGTGACATAACTAAAGAATTACGGAGTAATATTCATCATTGAATTTTAACAAACATATTATTTATAAACCCTTATAATTGATTTCCAAGTTATTCTTAATGTTCACAAATAGAAGATGCGATGTTACTATTTTGCCCCTCCAAATCCTTATGGAAATTATTATTACATATACACCACTAAATGTGGAGACTATAACAACACATTAACAAATCTAATTTATAACGAGAATATGACAATCAAAATGTAACACCTCCAATTTCGTTGATTTTGATTAGCGGAAGCATTGGTATAAGTTGGGGGTGCCACATTTACATTGTACATGCATACATATCAGAGCATATGATTACAACAGAACATATATATTAAGATGCCAAAAGTAATAGTTACAAAGTTTACGATTCATCGAATCGTTCAAGTGTAAAAGTTGTTAAGTTTACAAAAGTAGATTTCGTAAATATGACTAAAACAGATTAGTTATATAAAAGAAATCCATCGGTTTCAAAAATGGCATCATAAACGCTTCGCGGGTCGCCTAGAGTTCCATATGTGCAGGCGATTCTTACGTGCAACTAATTCCCTGAAAAACATAGTAAAAAGTCAACAACGAGGTTGAGTGAATTCACATGTTTTAAGTTTGTAAGTTTGGTTGATAAGTTCAATGCGTTCTCAAATAGTTATTGCCATAACAGTTAAGTAAAATTTAGTGAAATGTTATTCAAATATAGTTCGGCTGAGATGTTGCTCAAAGTACAGTTTAATTGTTTGTAGGAAAATACGTATCCTATTATTTATTTGTAGGAAGGTCAGCATCCTGTTAGATGTTTGTAGGAATGTCGATATCCTATTAGTAGTTTGGTGGGTCCATGTCAGTAGGATTCAGTACCCATGTCAGTAGTGTTCGAGTAGTAGGGGGTGTCAGTGTCCCATGTTCAATAAGTATGATGGATCCATGTCATTAGGATCTAGTACCCATGTCAGTAGAGTTCAAATAGTAGGGAGTGTTAGTGTCCCTTGACCTATGTCAGTAGGTACTGGTCCACGTCAGTAGGACCCATTAGTTGCTCAAGAAGTAGAGACTTTGTACGTGTGCCCAAGACGTAGGGACTTCTCAATCAGTTTAGTGTTGCTGGTTATTCTCCAGCGAGTTTCCAAGTTGTAATAGTTTGTAAATGTGAAAACGTTATTTCATCAGTAACAATTCGTTATAAAACTTATCAGCGTTTTATAATTTGTTTATACCCCTAGTATACAAGTATCCCCAGTATAGTTCAAAAGTACTCTTAATCGTTCGAGCAAAACGGGTATACAACTGTGTAGTCATGGCAATCAGTAGTAATAGTAGTCTATGTTTTTCACCCCAAGTTGAAAGCAGTAAAACAGTTAAAAGTGGGGCTGTGAACTGTAACACCCCCAAATTCACTGTTTGGCGGAAGCAAGTTTTGGGGTGCTACTAATCAAATATCACAGCACAAAGATAAAGCAAACGACATCTATATGCAACGTTTGTAAATTAGTTACATTCCATAGATAAAATGTTTGAAAACTTAGTGTTTTCGTATACAAAAATGTAGTTTCCTAGAGTCCACGCGTATAGCGGGAGATTCTATTACATAATCGAAATATACAAAAGATAATGCTAAGAATCTCCGTTAATGCAGTTGTGTTGAAATCATGCGACTCTAGCTAAAGTCCTGAAGTAATCCTACTCCGTTTGGGTACCTGATAAAACATGCTAAAAAGGTCAACACGGATGTTGGTGAATCTCACAGGTTTGTAAGTAATATCAGTTTTTGAACACAACATTTCATCAGTAGTGCCCGTAGGCGAAAAATCAGTATTTACAACCCAGCAAATGTAAAACCTGTATTTGCAATCCAGCAAATGTAAAACCAGTATTTGCAATCCAGCAAATGTAAAACCAGTATTTGCAATCCAGCAAATGTAAGTAAGTAAGTTATACCGTTGCCATGAGGCTCATAATCGAAGCTTAACCCGTAAGTAATAAGTTGCTCCCGTGACATGCTCGTAACTGAGCAAGCATATGTAACGAATAATAGTCGCCCGTTTTTACAGAACGGTTCGTGGTAGCGCTACTACCCCGGGCGGGGAGGGTCATTTCCCTAATGGATCCATTAACTAGTGTTCGCGCTTAAGTCCATAACTAACGATATATGATGGAGAGACTTCTGTAAACAGTAACAACTCATGCAATTCCGTTTGGTATAGTAAACAGTTTTAGTACTTGTGTTCAAGGAAAAGTAGTAGCATGTTTCTCCCCCAATAAGATAAAACAGTAAAAGTGGGGCCGTAAGACTCACCTGAGTTTTGTAGTAAGCAGTAGCAAATAGCAAGTAGTAAGTAAAGCAAGTAGGTTCTCCGAACCCGTAACCTTCAAATGCCTAAACATATGAGGTTATGTAAGGATGTGTCTCGTGAGACGTTTCGTTTAGTTGTACACAACTAGTATGCCCAATGTTTGTCCGTATGTTTGTAATCGTTTGTTGTTAGAAAACATGTTTGGCCCGTTGGTGACGGTTTGTAGCAATAGTTCTAAGCAGTTATTATTGCGTTGAAACATCGTATTTTAGAATGACTTTGCTACAGTAAATTTGGCTTTGCAACAACGAATCGCTTCAAAACTCTTATTCTGCGACACAATTTGCGACACAAGGATCTGGTATGCGACACAAGGGTTGTGTCGCATAGGAATGCGACACAAGAGCTTAGCGACACAAGGGTTGTGTCGCATAAGCGTTTGATGCTAAATCAATAGCGACATAAGGGTTGTGTCGTATTTGGTTTACGACACACGGTGCGACATAATGGTACGACACAATATGGTTTATGCGACACAACATGCGACACAAGCGTTGTGTCGCAAAGATGAACACCAGCCCAGAAAGTTTCGGCTGTCGTGATTTTTCGACCAAAAACGCAAATCTAACATATTTTAAGCTGTAAAATCGTGTTTTATTCATACATATGGACAATACTAAGTTGTGTAAACATTATAACATCAAAATATTACACCAAAATGAGTAAATCTAAGGATTTAGATATTTTCTTACAAATGCAAATCGAGAGAGATGGAGTCCGAAAATGATGATGGTGCGTTTGTTAAACTTGTTCCCCTTGTAATGGTGATCCCGAAAACGTGATTTTTGTTGTCGTTGGAGCTAAATCCGAAAATATGGTGGTGTGTGTTTGAGAGAGTTTTTGGTGTGTGTGTGTTTTGGAAATATGAAAATGAAAGGAAGAAGATGAGTGGGAGGTGATGATGGCTGATCCCAAAAGAGGAGGGAGGGAAAACACTCCTTAAAACACAGTATTTACTCCATGTCCTAATTGGTTAATTGCTCATTTTTAGTATTTGACCAAACTGTTATATTTTTAAAATGTGACTGGAGTATTTTAATAAAAATACCTTGAAATTAATTATAGAAACATTTGTCGAGCTATTTAACTTATTTGTTTCGCGTTTGATACGTTTGCTAAAATATTCATAATGTTGTCGCGATAATATAAATAATGTCCGTTCAAATGTGTATTTTAGATAGTAAAATACGTTCTCGTTATTTAAGCAAGTTTTTGTCACCAACGTCCAAGTAAAATGTATCGGACTCTGTCCGGTTAATTCGTACGATTTATCCAAATCGCGTAAGTGCACACATATATATAAATCACCTTATATATACAAATAGAGTCTGTAATTAGTCCTATTACATACTAATTACAACTAGTTACAAATAATTAGGCATAATTAATTATCCTAATTAGGCAGGTGTTACATGAACTCACCTGGTGAGCTAAATGTGTTCGAGTGCTAGCAAAGCCTAAGCCCAGGTAAAGTCCTTAACGTCCGAAACGTAAGAGATAATTTGTGTAAGTAGCTGGCTACCCGCCAAACTATGTCAATTGTTCACTCATTCGAAAGACCGTTTTGTTTGTACGATACGTTGGTGATGGTTTTCGTCATAAAAGTTCTTAATTAAATCGTTTTTATAATCATTCTGTTGTATGCTTTACAAAAGTATATATATTTTTGTATGTTAATCATCGTTGTAAAGAAAAGTGTAGTTGTTGTTATGCGAATATCGAATCGTTGGACAAAAACTCAGTTCGCAGGTCAGGTCAGTTCGGCTCGCTCGTTCGACTATTCGTTCGGCTCGTAAGTTCAGCTTGCAAGTGGTTCCGTTCGCATGGTTCGATTCACAGCTCGGTTCGGTTCGCAGCTCGGCTCGGTTCGCAGCTTGGTTCAGTTCGCAGCTCGTTCGGTTCGCAGGAGTTCAATTATTCAGTTCGTAACATGACCGCTGCGAACTGAGATGAATCTCAACTCGCAGCCGGCGCTGTAAGTGTGAAATTTTTGAAAAACTAAGTTTTTGAGTTCGATTCTTTCGTATAGTGAACAATCCACATATTTAGGTTGTAAAAGTACATGAAAATAAGTTAAAGGAGGTGTTTTTCTTACCAATTTGGTGGATTTATCACCGAAATGAGATGAAATGGTGATGAAGATGCTTGATCTTGATATTGATGATGACGGTGATGATTTCGACGGTGGTGGTGGTGGCGTTTTATGGTGGTGTGGTATTTTATGTTGCGATTTTTAGAGAGATGTTAGAGAAAAGAGTGTGTTTTTAGAGAGAGAGAGATGGAGGTGAAATGGGGGTGATGTTGGAGTAAAAAGGAAGAAAAAGGGGGGAAAGGTGGGGAGGGGCTCATTTGGGGCAAGATCCACAATTTGTGGGTCTTGTCTCATTTTGCAGTATTTTCGCTCCGCGTTCGTGTACAAGATCGTTTAGTTGTGAAATATTTTTAAATGATTAATTTGTAATTATGAAATCGAATATATTTTTAGTTGAATTATTTTATAAAAATAATTTAGTTGAGTAATGAAAATTATAACTTCGTTTTAATTTAGTTTGACGGATATGTTTCGTCGCGCAGATTACGTTTCATACGATACGAAATACTTTGTAAATATTATCAACATAATGTTTAATAAATAATAACGTTATTTAATAGTTTCGTATTATTAAATAGTTTTGTTCACCAACAGTCGTATTATTTTGTCGCGTGTATTTCCAATTGTTTTGTACGCAATTATAATAATTACGAAATATGTAATACTATACGTCTTAACTAGTTGGGCTCTACTAGACTTACCTCTAAAATGTGTTGTGAATTCACTCTAAGTTAGGGAATTAGCCTAGAAATGCGTGCAATTACTGTTTATAATTATGTAGAAATTGCGGGGTGTTATACAAAAGGTCAAACGTATTAACTACAAATCAAATGAATTAAAATATATAATAAATCTTACATTGAAATTCCATAGAAATTTACAAATAAACTTGTGAAGGAAGAACAATAATGCATACTCAAATTATGATGAAACTTTACACTCCGCTGCATTGTGCGGATACCATGCTAGTTGTATTAATATTTGTTATTGAGCTTCTGAGATTTATCATTATAGCAATATTACTTATTATTCTTGGTATGAGTTACTTAATTATGTATATAAACTTATAAATTAAAGGAGTAATTATAAGTAACTTCTTAATGCAAAAGCGTGTTTGATTGTTTCTATCTAGCTTCCTGTCTTCAAATTAATTTGTCAAAATCAAAGCTATATGGTACGGGCATTACTAAATCAGAATGTACCAGGATGGCGAGAAAATTGGTTGTAAGGGTGAAGCGATCCCCTTTATATATTTAGGGGTCCCGGTGGGAGCAAACATGTCTCGAGTTAGATCATGGAAGCCGATTGTGGACAAATTTGAAAAAAGGTTATCGAAGTGGAAAGCTCAAATGTTGTCGAGTGGGGGGCGCTTGGTGCTAATAAAGTCGGTTCTTGGATCTTTGGGTGTGTATTATTGCTCTCTTTTTAAAATGCCAATTTCGGTTAGCAAAAAGTTAGAATCGATGAGAGCCCGGTTTTTTTGGGGTTACAATGGTGATGACAAGAAAATTCATTGGGTGAAATGGGAATAGATATTGGCAAACAAAAAGTTTGGTGGCCTCAGCATAGGGAGTTTGTCAGCTCTTAATCATGCACTCATGTATAAATGGAGGTGGAGGTATGTCAATTCGTCTATTGCATTTTGGGCTCGTGTCGTAAAGGTTATTTACAAGCCGAAGCATCAATTAGATTGGGATGACCGAAAGTTCCAATATACATCTCCATGGTCAAATATTAATCTAGTGGTGAAGGAATTGCATGGTAATCATGTTGTCCCTTATTCTACAATTCGAAGGAAGTTGGGAAATGGCCATAACATTCTATTTTGGACCGAAAACTGGTATGATCTTGGGCTTTTGTGTAACCTATTTTCTCGGCTCTACCAACTAGAGGTTGACAAAAAATGTGTAATCAATGCTAGATGGAATGGTGTTAATTATCAATGGAATTGGCAAAGACAATTGAGGAGTGGAGTCGAGTTATCAGAGCTAACCGAGTTGTCTAAATTGCTTATGAATGTTCAAGTGTCTCAACAACCAGATAGCTGGGTGTGGAAACATAATTCGATCCATGAGTTTTCGGTCAAAGGGGTAAGGGAAGAGATCGATGCACACAAGTTGCCTAATGAGTTAGATAGTACCAGATGGAACAAGTACATGCCAAGTAAAGTGAATATTTGTGTTTGGAAGGTGTTACGTGACAAGCTCCCAACAAGAACGAACCTGCTGACTAAAGGTATTGATGTCAATTCCATTATCTGCCCGCATTGTAGTACTAATGTCAAGACTGTGAATCACATTATGGCGGGCTGTTATATCGCTAGAAAAGCGTGGGATGCTGTGGGCAAATGGATTGGTGTAATGTCGTTTTTAGACGTGGAACCGAAGGAAATGATTGCGCTGCTAGAGTCAAAAAGATTATCCCGACAAAAGAAAGATTTGATTGAAGCTGTTATTTTTACGACATGGTGGGCTCTATGGAAGTTCAGAAATGAGGTAGTCTTCAACCCGGATACAGAGCAAAAGGATTTATTGTTTGATTCGATACGTAATTGTGTTTTTTTGTGGTATGGTAATAGAAATAACAAAATCTCGATGGGGTGGGACAATTGGTATAATAATCCCTTGTGTAAGTTGTAATTGTTTGCTTGGTTGGTTGAGCCTTTTCAACCGACTTTTTTGATATAATAATATATCTGCTGTTCAAAAAAAAGTTTAAGGGATGATATGTATATGTTGATTATCAATTTGGTGTGAACAACCGATACATACATGGGAGATGTATCGAATTTGATGTAAGTTATTACTTGAAGATTTTTTATTTACACCAAATTTGATGTAGTGATGTTATTTGTAGTCTACATACTTTATTATACCATTATTTGTAGGTTCTTCATGTATTAATTCATTTGTGCTCGATCCTAGTTTTCAACTTAATTTGTTAAAGATTAGTTCATTAGACCAATCTCAACAACTGACTGAAACCGACTGATTAGTTGGTGGCAACTTAACGTCACATAAGTTTTTCTAAAACTTATTAAAACTTACTAACAACTTACTTATCACTATCAACAGTGACTGGTCATTTAATATTTTTGAGCCCCACACGTTATTTATATTATATATTTAGTGCACAATATTAAATAAAAAATTTATTAATATTTTAAAAAAACATCAAAATAATTAAAATAAGTAGTAGTCTACTTTGAATCTCCGGATCCGTCTTCGTGTTCGTCTTCGTCCTCGTCCGAATCTTCGTCCTCTTCTTGTCGCTCCTCACAACCAAACATTGTTGCGAATTGTGTCAAATACATTTTCATCACATTTTTTCGAACGGTTTTGAGCATTTTTACTTCCTTTTTGCTATAAAAGAAAAGGAGTATCTAGTAGTTAGTGTATGAAAAGAGTAGTGTGTTTATAATTGTATGATTTGTAGTTGTTTGTAGTTGTAGATGTGTGTAAAAAAAGTACTACTCCGTATTTGAAGTGTGTGTATATAAAGGAGTGAAAGAATTGGAAAAGATTCTTAAAACTGTATGCAAATTCAAAGTGAACATTTTGATCGGGATGGAGGAAGTAAATAATAATACAGTAATAAATACAGTAAAAAAACTAAAAATTGACACAAACATAAATGCAGTTGGACCACCATCATTTTCCTGTATATCCCACTTTTCATATGAAATTCACCCCAACCCAAACCTTATAAAACTCCATTTCTTCAATCCATTCAATTGAAATCCCCAATTATAATAACATTTGCATTCACACACACCAAAAAACACACACATTGACTTCCAATTTTCTTCATGACTTCATCTCAACCTTTTCTCTCTCTCATACTTCTTCAATCTCTATCATACCCATTTCTTTGATCTACCAATAATCATAATCATAATCATCCCTATAACAACATTACCACCATCATGTCATCATCATCATCATCATCAATTTTGGCCTCCAATGGGGTTGTTCTTGCAACTGCCATGGCTGCCGGAACTGCAATTTTCATCGCCTTCTGCCTCCAGAAGCACCCCACTACCACCACCGTCGTCGCCGGCGCCACCCCATTCGCCGTCGTTCACCGCCCAAGACCCTGCATCTCTTCAGGTTCGCTAATTTTTCAGTTTTCTTTGGTCAAACTTAGAGTTTGACTCGCTGACCTTTTCAAGTCAAAATTGGAACTTTAATAATGGGTTTGTGAATTATGCAGATGGGAAGAAGAAGGTGAAAAAGAAGAAGAAAAAAGTGCAATTTGCAGCGGATGTGATGGAACCAAGTGGAAATGGTGATGAGTTTAGAAAAAGACTCAAAAGTAAGAATCTTAATCAAAACAGGAATTATTTGTCAAAGTTTAAAGATGAAGGGGGTCAAAAGAAACTATCGAGAAATCTTAAGGGTCTTCCTGCAAATAGAATAGCTCTGTACTCTGGGATTCTCAGAGATCGTGGGGTTCAAAGAGTTAGTTATTCTTGTTAACTTTGACTTGCTTTTTTGCAAACTAGTCCCTTATCTTTTAGTATCTCGAAATTTGGCCTCTCTAATCTCTATTGGTATATCTTTGTTAGGACAACCTTTATTATGTTTCCTGATCTTGCATATGTGGTTTTATAGTTATGTACAATTTGTAGAAATTTTTAAGGGTAAGTTTGTAATTTGAATTAAAAATAGTGGTATTGAATCGTATATGCTACGTCTAAAAAAGTGGATATATTGATTTCTAAAATCAAAGATAGTGGTATTGACGCATTCTTATTGATTCCTCTCCATTCTCACTAAATATTCTTATTCGAACCTCAATCCTACTTTCTACGTCAAAATAAAATCATGTAGAATCCAAGTATTACGTCATATGTTTTACTTCAAATATTGGTAACTATTAAGAATACTTCAAAGTGTTCAAAGTGGTAATAATCAAAAAAGTTTTAGGCCATGGGTTCGTTTCTTAAACCTAATTGATAGTTGTAACCGTAGACTCATAGCCGTGTATATTTAAAGTTGAAAGCTATATCTTATTTTCTTTTCTACAAGTGTTATATCAAAACTGACTGAACTTTAAAGATGTGAATTGACGTAAAATGACGAACAAACACAAAATAAATGGTTATATAAGAGATATTTGTGTAGTTTCACCTTTTATAAGCTTCTAGCATAATTTTTAAGCTACTTCAGATAGTTTGTTTTCCAAAGCTTATTTTTTAATTTACTCTTAAAATTTTGTACATCAAACATAGTTGAAAGTTTAAATTGAGCTTATCGACTTGAACTCGTTTGTCGAACACACTCTACCCTATGTATTGATGACTTGATATATTAATGAATGCCCATTTTATTTTTATGAATAATTAATGCTCATGTTTTCATGCTAATCCATCATTTATTGTTGGTTTAGGATTATCATAAATTCTTCATTCATGCACATCATATGCATGGTCCCTTAAATTGGGAGAAATTAATTAAAATTAATTAAAATTGAATTAAAAAATTAATGAATATATTGCAAAGAGTAATTAACACATGGGATTCCAGGACACATCCTTCCTGGCCATGTTTTGTGACATTGGCAAGCACGTGCATGACTCATGCTATATTGCGTCATTAATACTCATAACTTTCCTTATTTTCTAAATCATTTTTTCACCTTAATATAGGAAAAATGGCAATAGTTTACAAAAAGTTTTGATACCGACTGATAGAATTTGAAAAGATATAACACTTCTAGGGTGCTCGTTTGATTTGATACGGTAATTACTATGGGCGTAAAAAAAGTCACATTTAAATTGGGGGTAGCAGTGGTTAAGGATACATTCGATATATGCAATCTATATTTCTTATAAAAAACTTCATTATTCTTTGCATTCTTTTATTTTTGTGCTACGGGGTCACAATAGTTGAAATATTCATTCTATTGGTCACCTCAAATCCTAGATCCGTCACTGTTTATCGGTATGAGATTGATAGTGATGTAGAATGAGAATCATTTCCAAACCCACATTCTTACTTGGATTTGAAAAACCTTTTATTTCAAAGATTTCATTCCCAATTTTCAAACCCACAATCCTTAAACATACAGTCAAATACCTAATATAATTTTTCACTTATTCTCATTCTTATTCCCATCCACTAAAACCCTCCAAACACACCCTTAAACACTTTTACCAAAACGTAACAATCAAATTCATCAAGTTTCATGATAATTCATCATTTTTGCTTATAAGTAAAATGTGTGGAATCTATTGGGAAACATTTCAAGTGTGTTTATCAACCACTCTTTAGGAGATTATTGGAGTTTCTACGAGCTTGAGATTCTAATTTTAAGAATTTCAATCCTTTATAATTTCATAATGCTTGTCCGGTAGAAAAAATGTAATAGGGTTTCATTGAAAAAATAATCCCTTCATTCGGAGGCTCCTCAAATCAGCTTATTCAAAGAATTTCCATCTCCGAATTAGTAAATTACAATATTACCCTTTTTTAATTATTACGAATAAAGAATTAGAGTTGTATAATATAATGTACTTCTGTATCATTTTACATTAATAAGCTTTAGTCCCAACTACTTTGTCAAATACGGAGTACTTATTAACAAATAAAATCTTCAGCTCTAGTCCCGAATAAAAAAGCTTTAGCTCCAGCTCGAGGTTCATCTCCGTCTACATCTCCTACTAATTTTGACAAACGCACCTTTCTTTTTCATAATTATTTATCGTGAAAAGAAAAAGGTGTAGCTTTCCAATGACATCAATAGCCAGCCAATCCCATACCTTAATTTTAATCGCCAAGTGGACCCTCTATTTTCGTCATTACTTTATCTTTACTTTCTTTGTCCCCCAACTTGGACAACCTTCAACATCTTACCCACACAATTTATTAATTTGTTACTCATAGATATATAAATATTAAATATAAATATAAATATAAATATGGATTGATAATATATGGATTAACATCCTCCTCTCAGAGTCTCAGGTAACTTGATGGATAGTTGAAGTGGTCACACGGAAATGAGATACTCCGACACGTTAGCATCACACTGAACTTATGATATCGTGTGGTGATCACATAACACCGTACTGAAATTTGGGACACTATTGTTTTTTCTTAGACTGTTGAGATTAAAAATAAACAAGGAAACATCATTACCCAACGTGGTGTTTACCACTCTAGGGCAGACCAAGCCAGATACCGAGTGGCCCCGCAACATGATTTTGTCCTTACTCCGTGTGCTCTTGGTTATTGGGAAAATCATGTACGTACCTAACATCATATAACAATGTTAGGCAAAAGGAAGGATCGAGCATGTATAAATGAGTAAATCGAGGGTATAAATTTTATATACATTCCGTCCCAAAATAAGTGTCCAGATTTCCATTTTAATTAATGCCAAAATAAATGTCCACTTCCGACTATAGATAATCAACTCTATAAATATCAATTCTACAATAACCGGCCAAATCATATTTCTTATTTCACTTGACTCACCGTTTGAAAATGAGATTATACGTTGTAAACAAGACTAGACTGCAATACATAACAGCCGAGCCATGTTGACTCGTGGATAATTTGAATTGGAGAACACAATTGTAGCATAAAACCTGCATAATATATAAACAAAATTTTATTTCTAGATGGTGTAGTTTTATTAAGTTCGGCTTTGATTTGTAGTGACTAGGGTCAAGCAAGGGAGGGGGAAGTGATGGGTTCAGGCTGTAATGCTTTCTGGACTATCTCGGATTGTTCTTTGACATGAACTGAATAGAAACCGGTTGCAGTAGCAGCAGATGGAGCGCGGCCCACGTATTTAACGTCTTCTATGGTACCTCTTCCAAGTTCCTTCATGGCTGTAGCAAGTCGAGGGGCGATGTATGAAAATGCCCCCATGTTCAATGGCTCTTCCTGGCACCAAACGATCTCTGCATCTGAATCACCACATACGAGGGATAACAATTCGTGAGAAACAAGACTTTAATGATTTTTTATTTACAAATCCATTGATATATGTACCATTGAGTGAAAGATGAAACGACATATTAAAAGGAAATTTAAATAATAGTTATATTGATTGATGGTTTCATATACTTACTTGGGTATCGCTTTAGTTCACGTTGGATCAGGTCATATGGGAATGGGCAAAGCTGTTCTACCCGACAAATTGCAACGTCTTTCCCATCCACTGACTTTCTTTGTTCATCAAGTTCATAATACACCTACATTATAAAATGCACTTGTTACAGCAATTAGAATCACAAGCTATTTAGTGTAGAGGTGGCAAGATGGGCAGGACTAGTAATAGGTCAAAAGGGGTGAGGTAAAAAGGTGTAACTTTTAGTGTGGGTCAGGTCAGTTAACCTGCAAATCCTTTTTTGTCTACTTAAAAATACTATTAATGCGAATTATGAATTAATGATTACAAAAACAATATTTTTCCCTATAATCTAAATCTTTGAATAGAGATATCTTGGAGGTTGTGACCACATAAGACGGACGTTGGGTGCCTTGCAGCCCCTTTCCATTTTAGCTTTTAAAAAAAACATTAATTTTTTTTTGACCTATTTGAGATGAAATGCAATCCAAATCAACCAACTACATACAAATGGGTCGAAATTGCCATCTCAAAGAAGCAATATGCAAAAAGGATATCTTCCAACATTCCTGCATCTCATTTCAAGTGTTGTTTACTTTAAATAATTTTACGAACCTTTCCAGAGCAAAGAACTAAACGTCTAATGCCCTCTTCAAGATCCGAGTGGCCATTTTGATCCTTGATAAGACGCTTGAACTTAGTTCCTTGTTTGTCATAACCAGGATGACCCTGGACATCGTCAAACTCTGCTAGATTTGACTTGCAATCTTTATGACGAAGCAAATTCTTAGGAGACATCACAATAAGCGGCTTACGGAATTCTCTATGCAACTGGAATACAATTTATGAATCTCATAAAAATTAATGAAAAGAGTGTGTTAGCAGTACTAAATTTTTAGATAAAAAATATGTTACCTGCCGACGTAAGACATGGAAATAATTTGCTGGAGTTGTAACATTGACAACCTGCCAATTGCTTGTTTGGATCTGTTTTCGTAGTGTTGGTTCCATCTCGGGTATAACAAATGGATTATCATCACTCATCTGCCATCACATGTATAACAATTACTACTTAATGACACAGAAGACTTGTAACAGAAACTGAAGAATTATTGGATGTGTTTGTAGAAAACTGGTGTTTTTTCCTGAAATTTTTTCATTGAAAGCTTGAAAAACACAAAATCTCTTCGAATATGATTTTTTTGTCCCAGAAAAATTGTCATTGAAGATGGAAAATCCACTTTTCTACTATATAACTATACTTTCAAGAAACTCCATGTTGTAGTTGTCAACTACTTTCTTTTCTAGACTGGATAATGAAATACATTTGAACACGTTTTCAGATTTCTAGAGATAAAGAAACACCTCTCATTTACAAGAATATTGGAGATTGAACGCGCCCATAGTTATTGACAAGAACAAATACCTGAAGGAATCGTTCAAGTCTTGCACTTGAATGTTCAGGGCCTTGACCATCATAACCATGAGGCAGCAACACGACTAACCCACTTTGACGCAACCATTTAGCCTCACCACTGCTCAAAAACTGATCAAACATCACTTGAGCTCCATTAGCAAAATCACCAAATTGTGCTTCCCACAGTACAAGTGAGTTTGGATTCTCCATCGAATAACCCAACTCAAATCCTAGCACACCAAACTCCGAAAGAGAGCTGCATTCAATTTTCAAATATAAATTAAAATCGACATATGTGGAAGACAAAAATCATTCATGTAATGCCACAATTAACTTACCTGTTGCTAACAGTAAACATTTCTGGATTCTGATTGTTTATAACATGATCCAACGGACAGTAACGCTCTCCAGTTTCTTGATCGTGGATAACAGCGTGCCTATGACTAAAAGTGCCTCTCTCGACATCTTGACCACTTAATCTCACATGATTACCTTCCACCAGCAACGTTGCAAAAGCAAGGGCTTCTCCAACCGCCCAATCAACACCCTCCCCGGTTTCAATCATCTTTTGACGATCAGCAAATATTTTTTTGACTGCTCGATGAGGTTTGAAGGTTTCTGGAATCGTTGTTATCGCCTTCCCTACATTCTTCAAGATATCAGGTTGGACCCTGAACAACAACAGCATCGTAAGTATCTGAAAATATATTGACAATATCTCAGTATAAAGTACTTACCCGGTGTTATGAATACGTGAAAGCTGTTCAGGGGACTTAAACCCTGCCCAGTAATTCGAAAGCCAGTCCCTCTTCTGCGTGACGTAATCCTTGCTAGCCAGAAATTCTTCATTTAGGATTGATAGAACCTTATTTTGTATTCTGTCAATGACTTCTTTTGTGACTTGGCCAGTTTCAAGTAGTTGCTTTTTGTAAATTTCGAGTGCAGACGGGTGGTTCCGGATAACCTGCAGCAACCAGAACCAATCACAACTATTAGAGACTGCCCTTTTTGCAAATTGCTTATCAATTTACCAAATTCTATATTTCAACTAACCAACTAATATTAGGCCAAAAAGCATCAAACCTTCAAAACTTTTCATCTAAGGTAGTAATGACAATAAATAGTCGGTCTTCTAGTCTCAAGTCAAGAAAAAGTTAACATGGTCAAAGCTTAACAGACATGTAGTTGCCGCATCATCGTGTTTAACATTAACCGGTTCATATTACCTTAATAGCATAAGTTTTCAAAGTTGACTACCTTGAATAAAAAAAAATTAAGTTTGATGATTTTTATGGCCTATGATAAGTTCGTTAACTAAGAGAGAAATCATATCAATGTTGGTTACATTTTCATATAGTTAGCCATATTACAGAATATAAACAAAAAAGGAACTGACCTTGTACATTTTGGGCTGGGTGAAAAACGGTTCATCAATTTCATTATGTCCAAATCGACGATAACAAGTAATGTCAACCACAACATCGCAATGAAAAGTCTGGCGCCACTCTGCTGCAAGCTCACAAGTATGAACAACCGCCTCCACATCATCACCATTGACATGGAAAATAGGAGCATCCAATGCTTTAGCCACATCTGTACAATACCGTGAAGATCTTCCCGATTTTGGATCAGTAGTAAATGCAACTTGATTGTTAACCACGATATGAATGGTACCACCCGTTTTGTAATTTGGAAGTGCACTAAGATGCAATGTCTCATAAACCACACCTTGTCCTGCAAAACTTCCATCCCCATGTATCAAGATCCCCATGTTTTTTGTTCTTTCAACATCGTTTGAGTAATATTGTTTTGCTCGAGTTTTCCCAATTACAACAGGATCCACAGCTTCCAAATGACTCGGGTTTGCAACAAGAGATAAATGAATATGCTTTCCACCTCTCGTTGGACGATCATACGAAGTTCCTAAATGATACTTAACATCACCGGTCCCAGTATAAAGCCCAACTTCATCCACTGGCTTTGTACCACCACTAAATTCGCTAAAAATTTGTCGTAAAGGCTTCCTAACGACGTTACCTAAGACGTTTAATCTTCCTCTATGAGGCATCCCGATCACGATATTTTCCACGCCGAGATCTGCTGACCGGTCAAACAGCTCTTTCATACCAGGTATTAAAGTCTCACCACCTTCAAGTCCAAACCTTTTAGCAGCAGTCCACTTAGTAGCTAAGAAATTTTCAAACTGAGTACCCCAAATGAGCCGGTCAAGGATGACCTGGCGACGTTGACTACTATACTGCATTGGAGACGGTGTCTCGATTTTGTCTCTTAACCAATTACATTTTTCGCGATTTGCAATGTGCATATACTCATAACCAATGCTTCCACAATAAGCCTGTTCAAGTCTTGTCATAATGGCTCTAAGAGTTTGCACGGGTCGATTTTCAGATAAAAATCCAGACATTCTCCATACACCGAGAAAAAACTCACGATCTAAATCAGCTTCAGTAAAGCCATAAAAAGCTGGATCTAAATCATCAGGAACTTCAGTTTGGTCAAGACCTAAAGGATCCAATTTGGCTTTCATGTGACCATGAAACTGGTAAGCTCTCACAAGCAACAATAACTTCATACTTTCTTGAATAGTTTGGCCAGATATCCCAGCAGACGAAGAAGCCTGGCCCACAAAGTTTCTAAAGAAATTGTCCCATGATTCATCTACGCTATTTGGGTCAGTCTCCCAGGCTCTTTGAAGTTCTTCTAGGTAGACACTACTAGTTCCATCTAAGAAACTGTCTGATAACCTGGAAAGTGGGACAGATCGAGGGACAGGTGCAGTAGTCTCTGGTTTTGATTTGAGAATTGTGGTTTGGAAACATCGACTTCCTGATGGAAAGACACGGGCTCTTGCTGCATACGATCCACCATATGGTAAAGTTCTCCTAACTGCAAGCTTTGCCAGACTAGATCCAGCTCTAAACCATGCCATTTTCACCTAAACTATATGTTCACTGTTTCTTAACCAAGCTAGAACCCTGTCTATAACAATGGGCAGAAGTTTATATCATCAACTCAGCACAAAAGTTATAAAACAATGCATGTTACTCTCAAATATGGGAAGTAAAAATTTATAAACTATCTCACACCAAATGTTTAATTTACCTCATGGGGTGTTTGTGATTGCTTGTTTAAAACTGCTTAAAATATAAACAAGTGTCAACCTAGTCATTTTTGGTTTTTTATCTTATCTTAATCTTAACTATATATAAAGCATTTCTCATATTATCTTAAAATTTGACTCAACAATGTTTAAAGAATAAATTGCCCTTCAAAATTCATTAATTATTCAATATTTCCAACCAATCATTGATTTATCATAAAAACTAAATTGCCCTTCAATATTAACAATTAAATACTTCCAACCGGTCTTTGATTTATCATATCTATATTAAATATTAATAACAACTTCCATTTTAAACTTTGTATATCCTATTTAAAAAAATTATAACATATCAATCATTCCATTGAATCTCTAATCTCTAATAAAATATATAAGACGACGAAAATAGATCATCAAACATTATCACTTAAATTTTAATCATACTTTTCATAAACATGCGCATCTATTCGTCACCGTCGCTATGCACGAGTATTCAGCTAATTTCTTATAAAATAAGCGGATAGCCGGTTTCTAAATGACTTTGTGGATCCGGTGTAAAAATAAGCAATAAACAATCCGAAACACCCACTAATATAAGCACTATAACCAGTTGATATAACAGGCCAGTAAACATTGCATTTTGCATGCCACACAATGCTAATTGCTAAATACCTAGATAAATGTCAAATAATAATATCATTTGTGACATATATATGGCCATTATTAATCATTGTTTCACTACTTCAATATGGATCATTTCCCATTAATCAGTAAGATTCAAACAGAACAGAATAATAAAAGGAAAACTCTATAAATCATTAGAAACAAATATCGAATATAAATCGATTAATTCAGAAACAGAATATATATATAATAAAATTAAATCAAATGAGGATGAATGAACGAAAACGAGCAAACCTATCTTTGTGAGAGATCAACAACGCCTGTTTTCTCGTTAATCGATTATGTCGATCGTTTTGCAGATTGATGTAAACATTTATAAATCATTTTATTCATTTTTTTAAACATGAAAAAACAGAGCATAACAACAACAACAACAAAGAGTGTGGCCACTGCGATTCTGTTTCTTTTTCTAGAGACGACGATACTATTGCAGTAGTCTATAACTTTTACTACTGCCCCCTTAACTTTCATCTATTTTCATTTTCACTCCTTCTAAGTTTTAGTACTTTTGTTTGAATGACGTTTTTAAGATTATAAACGCGGATTAACGGTTTGGAGAGTTTGAATAATCATTTATTGATTACATATGAAAATAATCATCACTATTCACTATTGAAATAAGAAAATAAACTAGATATTTACCTATTTCGAAATGCTTAAAAAGTAAACATTTTTGTTTAAACGGATTTCAGATATACGGTAACTTGTAGACTTTTGTTTAGTTTTTTTTTTAGCAACGGTTAATGGTATCTTGATTTATTTGGTCTATGACTAGTTTATGAAAGAAATGAAAGTATGAACTATCTTTCTTTTTTAGTACTACGTAGATGACAATTACAAATAGGAAAGTAGTTTATTAAAAGACTTATAATCTTCAAATAGTGTATTTTGGAAATGAAAATAAAGTGTAGGGAGGTTTAGTGTAAAAGTTGTGATTTTCCAGAAGTTCTTAAACCGAGTTTCATGTTTAATCCAGAAACATGGCTACCTGGAGTTCGTGGATTGAGCCACGTGGCACTTCTTTGCATCTTTTGCCTCCCTACAAACGGTAGAAACGGTTGCCTTTATTTTAGCAAAGAACCATTCTTTTTTCTTTCTTTTTTTGGAAAAGGCCAAGAAAGTAAAGAAAATAAAGAAGACATAAGAAACCTCAAAGAGCCCAAAGTCAACATCAACAGAAAACTATCATAGGAGAACAATCGCCAAAGAATATAGAAATAAACAACATTAACCAATTATAGACCAAGAGAGAAACTATCCCAAAATTACTGATCGCGGGTTCGTGCGCCAACTGCTCCAATTCAGACCAAGTTTCGAGCATCTGTTCGACAACCACAACAACGAAAGCCTTTTTTTTTTTTTTATTTGTAACCCTTTTTTTATCATTCTTTTTTCGTTTTCAAATTATACTTTTTATATCGATGAGATGTATAAAATGATAGTAAAAGATTTGCAACATCATGCATTTCTCGTGAAATTTCTGACATCCCCCACCACCATTCCATTTCCTAAATTTTATATGAATATAACTAAATAACGAAATACTCTTGGTTGAAAGATGACTTCAAAGTAGTAGCAGTGACCTTCCCACTTCACCAGTCATATTAATAATGAAATGAAAGGAGTACATTATTTCGTTATACCTTATTAGCATTTATGACATAGCAGAAACATTGCACTCGATATCTACTCGCTCTAAAACCTAGTAACAGGCTACCCATACAAGTATTATCTACAAAACATACGTATATATTAGTGTGCTGTACAATTACGGGCTGCCACCTGAAGACGAATAACAACGTTATGATTATCGTCTGCATCCCAAGGAGTTGGGTCAGCACGTCATCGTTCTGTACAGAGAAGAGTTTGGCAGACCCTCTTTCGGTTTCCATATGATGTGGTCCAGTTTTGTACAAAAATCCTTGTAGAACTGTTAACACCACCAAAAACTTAATATAAAATCCCATACAGATCAAATAAAGTGTGTATTTTTTCTTCTTTTTTTTAGACAGAACTTTAGGCCAATTACATTGGTACCATTAAAAAAGTAATCTTTGTCCACGGATTTACTTTACTTTAAAACCAAAAAGGTGATTTATACATTTGACTAACATGCAAACACTTATGCAAGGATTTACTCAAGTTGAGATAATGAAGTCTCTTGCCTTGTGGTATTCAAGAGTATCTCCAGCAGCCTTTCGGACATCAACCATAAAAAGGGAAGGTGCGACTTCATAGACCTTGATTAAAAGGTTTGAATGAGTTAGAATCACAAATCACATACCCACACACAATTACATCACAAGAAGCAAAAGTATTCAATTATGTACGTAGTTATTTGTCTACATCTACAAGGTGTTTCCAAGATAGGTGGAATTAAAATCTTCATTAGTGTAGAAATACAAACACGAAGACTATTTGCATATATGTAATCCAATTTTCAACAACAAAAAAAACGTATATAATAGAACAATTATCTTACCTCTAATATATCGGTCTAGAATTATAAATGACTCATATCCAACAAAAATTTGGAAGGTCTTGGCTTAATGCAAAGCAAAATGAAATAGCATGAGATGCAGAGTTTAGAATGTACCTCCAAAACAACAGCAAATTGTCCACCCCGATTCACCGATGCTCCCTCAAGCCTAGTCTGTAGAACATAAGAAGTTTATCAAGTTCTCTGTGATGACTAGGGTTTCAAACATAGAATAAAAGTCCATCCAATCTTTTCTTTAAGATTCTATTCATAGTTTGGCTGATTTCCCAGTATAAAATTTTTGATCAGTTTGTAAGCTAAAACCGCGGGAAAAAAGGTTTTTCTCTACATTCATGTATATACTGATTTTGTCAAAATGGTGATACTATAGATTTTTAAATTAATTATAAATTGTTTATTTTCATATTGTTAGTGAAGTTATTTTGCAGGTTATACAAGTCAATTCAAGTGAATAAACCCGGGTTGGCTCAATACATTTGCCGTACTGATACCTCCAGTATTAAGACTCATTATAGGTTTCATAATTACTGGCAAATCACTAAGGTCCCTATTTTTTGGATTTATTCAGTACCTCAAGTACTAGACGTAATTTTCAAAAGCCTAGGGTAGATTATCCCAATATCTCAGTTGTAATTTAAAAACCTGGAGAAACAAGCATGCTTCTAAAAATTTATTCAAACAGTGGTGTAGACATTGTTACAATATTATATAACACGTCAACTTATGTGGTTTAATTACAGGGCTTATTAGTATGTTAAGTAAAAGTCCAGAATTAGATAAGAGAGAGAACTGAAAACAAATGAATAATTTCATATCGGTAATTCAGATGTACCTTGTACCCACGTCTAAGAACCTTGAAACCCAATAACTCTGCTACCACTGTAATGGCTGAAATTATATCTTTAGCAGGTTTGCGGGAAACAAAACGTGTTTGTCGCTTTACATGATCCTGTGACAGGAATACACCAAACATTACACTTAGATTTATAGGGTTTACCAACTATAAGTAGATTACAAGGCTTTTTTGAGCAATTAGATTGAAGATTACTTATTATGATAATGTAAAATAATCAAGAGATTAAAAATGTATAAGCTAACAATCTTAAAATCTGAGAGCCACAACATATATCAAATGCATATATGGTAGCATTCTACTTAGTTACATATAAGCAAACATTTTTAGCAGCATTACACATATGAGATCACGTTCGCAAATAGATGATACACAAATTTTTAGCTTAACATTTAGTTTATATTCTAATAATAATAAGAAACATTTTAAAATGAATCTTTACTATTAATGGGATGGAGGAAGTACTTATGTAAATCCAGATCTATTGGCATCAAGTTAGGTATATAACAGCAAATAGGAGTAGATAGTATAGAGGTACCTGATGTCTATCAAACAAGGCAGATAGGTTCAATCCTTGAGAGAGGGTGATCATCTCAAATGCATTCATTGTTAGAGGAGATATTTTCTCCTCGGATCGTTCTGTAACATATTGATCCTACAAATTCATGACCACCAGGAAATTTATGTTATAATTGTCAAATGATTTCAGATGATAATACAAGAAGGTGCACTGATGAGCCTGAAGTAACTGCAGTCTTTTTTTCTAATTCCTACAAAATAGAAAAAAGCGTCCAACCTCAATGTCATCAAATACTGCACGGACATCGTCCAAACTCACGTCACCTTCTTCTCCCTGGTTGATTGATACATAGTTCATTTGGAACCATGGATGCTCCCTTATCCCGTCAATTCGAATACGCTACATTGTTTAGTGTATGTCAAAACATGTTACAAAATTCAAGTTAGCAATTCAGCATGGCACTGTACAAGTTTCCCAACATGATTTGAAAGTATATATTTGTGTGTGTATTAGTGTTGGGGAGGAAGGCTCAAATGGGAACCATGAGACCCACAATATTACGTGTTAATCACATGCTAATTGCGATGGAGGTTCAAATACCAAAAAAAGATTTAAACTACATAATTACATGTGTAAATACGGTATGTATCCACCAATGCTCAACTGCGGATACCAACATGTATTATCAAATCAAGAAAAAAGGTCCCCTACTTTTGAGTAGGAGTCCCTTGGGACCCTTGGAAACAAGGCTTCCAATTCATAATTCGATTTCTTTCCCAGTTAATAACCCATCATCAAATCTCTGTAACTAGCTATTTTTAACTTGACAGTTTAAAGCAAATACTCACAGTTTTGGGGTTGGGATCCAGTATCCTGTCTATCAATGACTTTGCACCAGATGGAAACCAAAACGGATATGAAAAGTCGGCAGCACTGACCTGTGCATATGCAGAATAGACTAAAAGTGAATAGTTGCAGATTTTAACAGCTGAAAAGAGATCACAGAATTCATAGCCAGGGCGGCTTATGGACATGCAGACACAACTTATCTTAAAACATATCTGTATATCACTTCTGACAAAAACATATCCAATGTCAGTTTTTTTTTTTTGGCAAATTTAACCTAATATAATGCTGTTTTGCATGCTCATGTCATGCTTATTCATTATCCATTTCACAACAATATCCGCAATCCAATATATATCAACAGGGTAAATTTGCTACCCATCTTTCCAAGGGCCTTATCTTCCACTGAACAGGGAGAAAAGGGCAAATTTGCCATTTACGTTAGGATACTGAGTGATTTTGAATCACTGACATTTCCATTAAATCTGTTAATCAGTCTGTTTGATGAGACTAAAAAATAACGGCAGAACGTCATCCAACTCCCTAAGCTTAACAAAATCAAGGGTGCTCATTCAATAATTGCCAGTAGTACACCATTTACAATATTGAATGGCCAATGTACATGCATTTTTTGGCTTGATGGCAATGAATTGCCAAAGAATTGATATGTCATCCAACTAAGAATCTAAGTACGATAGTACTAAGAATTCGGAGGAGTTGCTGATTGGGTACTCGTCTCCAAGAAAAACACTTACGAAGTTAAGGTGTAGCTGATTGAAGATTATAATAATAAATTCATAAAAAATGGAAGAGGAGACAAAGAAGACTGCAAGGATGAGGTTAAACCTGAATGGCCAATGTACATGCATTTTTTGGCTTGATGGCAATGAATTGCCAAAGAATTGATATGTTATGGATGGAAAATCTGCCCTTTTAGCCTTATTTAGTGATAAATTTACCCTATTGATATGTTTTTATGGCAAATCTGCCCTACTAGCCACAAAACAATGATGAATCTTCTGTGCGACAAATAAACATGTGATTAGCAGTTAACCTTTTTATACAAAGTTGGCAGATCTGACTCCTCAAATGGAAGATATCCTGTCAATAGGACATACAGGATGACTCCACATGACCAGATATCTGCAGCAGCACCATCATATCCATGCTTCCTTAAAACCTGAATACAAACATTGTAAGACCTTAGCTAAAGATTAGAACTTACCTAAATTCCTACAAAGGAACTTCTTAGTCATAACCAAAAAAATATATCTTAGAGGAACTGCAAGACAATCTCAGATGATGTGAACTCTAACAAACACTTTTCAATTAAAAAAATTGGAATTTTGAACTGGTGGACATGAGATACATTATAACTCACTTTTTTAACCAGATCAATAGGGTACTATCGGGAGCTTTTCCGGAAAACAATAGGGTAGTATTGGGGGTTGGGGTGGGGAGAGAGACATGAAGAGAGAAATGAGATGATGTGTACCTAATTTGTAATTATCTAGGAACTAACGAAACTGGTCACCTGTTTGAAACGTGTCCTCCTAGTTAAATAATCTATATCATGTTCACATTATATTCAGACCCGTCAAAAGGTCTATGTTGAATATCGTCACCTCAAACAGATGCTCCTACCTTCTCAAAAGTAGCATTTCACCTCCTCTCATTTCTACACCAGCTTCTTGATGGCCATATATATACTCTTCAAAAAAACATAAGTCATTTCACTGACGCCCTAGAGAACTTATTCTATTTGTAAGTAGAACTTTAACAGAGGTGATGTACATCACTAGGACACACAACGAATCAACTGACATCACTTCTTCATCGATCCTGACATACTCCAATAACTAACATACTCATCAATCCCATTTCATGTCTAGATTTGTCTCCAATAAATCAAAACCTTGTTCTTTAGTACTTATGTGTAGCCATTTACAACACATTACACATCATCTACATTGAAAAACTTACTAACTTGGGATTTAGGGATCTTCTCCATACCTCCAGAGTTAACACAAATGTCTGCCCTAATTTTTCACGGCGTATCATGCATGTTGAAAATCAATTGTCAAGAAGTCTTGCAGAGTACTATCTATAGAGTAACTTTCTAGATACCATACTGATGGCAACACACAATATTCAGTGGTAACAACTGGTCCATGATACTTCTGTCAGTAGAATCTAGTAAAGAGTCTTACATTCTGCTGCATAGTATATATAATATAATACACCAAACAAAGATGAAGCAACTACTAATATCTGGTTCGGTTGACTGTAATTGCAAATTCATCTCCATTGAGTATATATTGCAGACGTTGCAAAAAAAGAAATAAAGAGAACATTTTCAAATTATCGAGTCCTTGAGCTTTCTTCTAGATTGTTTACCTCTGGTGCAATATAGTTTGGGGTTCCGCAGGTGGTATATAGAAGTTCAACACCCTGAAAATTAGAAACAATATCAGCAAGAGAAGCAATAAATGCAAATCCTGTAAATAGATATGAAATATAATAGTGCTCACCTGTTGTGGCAGCGCGCTGAGTCCAAAATCAGAAACCTTCAGCCTTTCTTTAGAATCAAGGAGAAGATTTTCTGGCTATTTATTACAATAATACTGTTAGCAGACTACAAATACGAATCTACCCACCTTATATCAACCAGACATATCTTATAAACTCTCTTTCTCACCTTTAAATCCCTATGGTACACACCCTTGGAATGACAATGGGAGACTGCGTCAATAAGCTGTTGAAAGTATTCTCTAGCTTCTTTCTCAGAGAGCTTACGTTTGTGAACCTGTCAGACAGAGAAAGGGAGAAAAGAGTAGTTTAGTTTTGCTGCATCGCTGTATTTTACTGGTCATAATGCAACAGTTATGAGACCCTTTAATCATAGCAATAAACATAAAAGGAAAGGTGACATGTTACATTACATGTGACAGTCTGGACACTATTTCAAGTAACGGCAATTAAACTCAAACAATTCTTATCTATCAAATATCTCAGTTGGGCCCTTCCAATGAATAATGAGAAATCTTCCATGGAAATATATGAAGGCAAATCTGTGGCGAAATTAACAGATTCTACTTTCAACGCCCCACAGAAAAATATATCAAATAGATACAATGCAAAAGCAGATTCAATCAGCTTATGGCATACGCAGTGGTCACTCTGCTATAACCGATAGCAACCTATTTCACGCCATATTAGGACTATAGTATTTTAAATTACAGGTGTTTGAATTAATCATTAGTAAATTAATTCAGGGGAAGTGATACGCATGCAAAAGTTTGCTCCAAGTCTGGTGGAGGTCATTTTCGAAGTGGTAAGATTAAAATTGTTGAACCTCTCTTTCAAACAATAACAAAATGTAATAGGCAGCTGAAATTTGGAAGCTTACTGGCCACATATCTTTCTTGATAGTGCTTAAGAAGTCACGTGAGTTGTTATTTTTAAGTTGATCGCTGGACTGCTGGAGTTTAGTTGTATTTTGAAGGCCAGAGCTACTTTTAAACTCAAAGAAGTGGTATGGAATGAGAGGGTCTACTCATTATATTTGTACTTTAGAGGAATGCCTCTTAATAGAAGTAGTATTTTATTTTGTGGGATTCCCACATAGAGTTTGTACAAAAACTATTCTATGATCATTAATAAATTTTGCCGGAGGTACTGCCTATTTAACCCAAAATAAAAATCTGGTGTAGATAACTATCTTACAAAATCAAATTATCTAGAGAAAAGTACATACTACTTAATGTGATAAATGACATTTTAATAAGACTATAAATAATATTGTCATTGAACGGTGACATGTATCACTGCTCTATCAAGAATAGACCTTACAATTCTGTCAAAAAGCTCTCCTCCAGTGACAAACTCCAGTATTATATATATCTTTGTTTGGCTTGACAAAACCTAACAGAGGGAACAGCTTACGTCAATTAAAAATTATTTTAGAAATCATATAAAAATATGTACCTGATGTGATAGCATCATAGTAAGGAGAGTAATGAAAACTTTGTAACATATGTGTAAAAGATTTCAAGCATACCTCATGCAATCTCACAATATTAGGATGTCTCACTATCTTCATTATGGAGATCTCTCTTTTTATCTGCAAATCAACTTAAAAAGTGATGAACAGCTAGCAGAACTCGAAATAAATATGAAAGAAAATCCCAAGTATCTGATTTGTCTCACCAAAAGGTGTGTCTAAGTATGTTTCATTTTTAAATACTAGATCAACAAAAGATTTCAAACTTTGGAGGATTCACTGTCTACTTATTACTTAATGTAATACTTGATAATAGTCTTGGCAGCTTCAAATTTAACCGTATAGTTCTACTTATGTGCATCCTTCTTAGGCCTCAATATATCATCTTTTGTTCATGAAACCTAACACAATATGTTGAATAAAATATGTTTGACTTGCATGTTAAAATTATGTCTTTCATTTATTCAGCTCTTATGAGCATCTGGACTTGTTTCCCTGAATTCGGTTATGACGCTTAGTCGTTCATCAATATTCCAGACAGCCTAAAAGGCCATAACTAAAGAAACAGAAACGGAGGGCATAGAGTATAGGTCTAATTCAAGCAAAATAAATATCCAATATATTTATCACATGCATTTATAGGATTTCATACATAATGTTAGATGTTGAACTTGAGGTGAACAACTTTAAATAAAACCAAACCTGATCCACCATTTTATGCTTCAGTATTGTACTTTTAGCCAAAACCTTGACAGCAACAGCCTCACCAGTCTCTGTATTTTTTGCAAACTTCACCTTAGCAAATGTACCTTCACCAATCGTACGACCAATCTCATACTTCCCAACCTTTTTCGTCAAGTTCTTCATCATTTCTCAAAGCTCAAAGAACATATAACATCCACAATTCCTCTATCCACTGTTTCCAACATATTAAACTATCATTTGTACCATACGACAATTAGTCAATTACAACTATTATGTTGATTACCAAACTTAAATTTGTACAAAAGTAACATGCACAACAACTACATGTTTTTATCATCAACATGACTTATACCTAACTTATGGCTACTTTCACACATATCACAAAACACCTTTTTTATCATCAAGTCACCACATGTAACAAACATTAAACTATTAAACACAGAGCCGATAATTTCAACATATATATAATAACAATTAAACACATCATGAGCTAATTAAACCTAATTTTTCTAATTGCGAACAAAGTGAACAAACTTTGTCACGTGAACTTACATTAAAGAAGAAGAAGAAACAACGATGTGAACGGAGAAGCGGCGGAGATGAAATCCGGTGATCGGATCGTTGACAAATGGACAAGCTGAGTTGACTCAGCGAGTTGTAAAGGAAAAAGGGAGGATATGTGGGGGCCAATTTTTTGCCTGAACTCACTTAAAAGTGGAGAAGTTAACAGATTATATTAATTATTAGGTTTCAAGTGGATGATGTATAAATTAAAGGGTACAACATTTAATGCATGACGTACATGTTTATCGTTACGTGAGTATTTTGAGTTTGATAATGATGGTTATGAGGAAACGAGTGATGTATAAAAATGGTTAGTTTAATTAATTTATTAATATTAATATATCTATAGTATTAAAATTAACACTCTCTTTCCTTAAAAAAATTTTAAGAGTAAGTAAAGTGGGTCTCACTTACTACTTATTCTCCACTAACTACACTTTTCATCGATCAAATATTAAATATACCCACTAAAGTCTTTTTTGATTGGTTAAATATCAAAGTAGACACTTATAATGGAACATCCCAAAATAGTAATGTGGACATTTTAAATGGGACGGACGGAGTACAATATGTTTTTATTTTAAAACATTCATTCACAATCCACCAACCGTCACCACTTTCATCGCTGCATTATGCGGATATAAGGCTAGTTAATTTATTAAAAGCTTTAGGCCTTTAAGCTTATCGTGTTTTGCTTAGCTGGAAATAAGCTGGTAGAACCTTGACAATGACAAGCTAGGGCCTAGGAGTACAGGAAGCTGTCGCAATTCACTCCTCGGTCCAAATTCGAGAGGTACGATGGCATATCCGGTTAGAATGAGGATAGGTGGCACATACAATCTTAAAGCATTGATTATTTAGTACGACCGACTCATATTCAATGTATTATAATTATATATTGCATAGGGCTGTTCAGAGTTCGGATATAACCGGATTATCCAATTCGATAACTTGGATCGTATTATATGGTTTGGATAATGAGATTTTTGGATTGGTTTGGATCAGAACCAAACTTATTATTTTGGATTACGGATTGATTTTGGTTAGTAAATTACAAATCGGATTATCCAAATAAACCAAATAAGAAATAAGTATCTATTTCTCAAGCATTATCTATATACATGCACATACAAAATAGTTTATTAACTCATACTAGATTAAAGATGATGCTAATAAAGATAATACTAAAGATTATATTAATTTTTGTAAATGTAATAGATAATTTCACAAACAATATATGTGGTGAAAATGAAATTGATTTGAACTTGTACAAATCAAAATTACTATCATCCAATTTTGTATATTTTTGTTATAACATGTAACATACTATTAGTAGATATTATATTTGTTTGTGTGTGTGTGTTTGGATATCCAAAAAACAAAACCGATCCATCCAAATAATAAATCGGACAGATTGGTTCGGTTTTTGAATTTGTTTGGATTGATCGGTTTCATATTTTTGAAACCATAATCCATTTGAATTCATATGTGCGGATCGGTTTTGAACTGATCCATCCATTTGAACACCCCATTGCATCTTCACAACCCTATATATAAAGGGAGAATTACATATATCCCCTCCACAAACACCCTAAATTACATATATACCCAAACACATTTTTAAATTACATATATACCCAAATCCGTATTTAAGTATACTAAAATTAAAAAAAAAAAAAAAAACAGTAAATATTATCTATTTTAAATATAACCAATTGTTGGGCTGAAAATTTTGTATAGTTTTGACAATTTATACTATTTTTTTTTTTATTTTAGTATACTTAAAATAGGGATTTTGGTATATATGTAATTTAAAAATGTGTTTGGCTATATATGTAATTTAGGGTGTTTGTGTAGGGGATATATGTAATTCTCCCATATATAAACAACTAACATTAAACCCGTGCGATGCACAGCTAGAAATATATAATGTCGTAATATGTGGATTATAAGTTAAAACGGTATAAAAAATGTTTTAGTCATACTCAACTTCATGTTGTATATAGTTTATATAAGGGTGATGATTCGTAGTTTTGTATCCGTACACCGTCAATTATACTTTAAGGTGTTGTATTGTACAACTGTGTAAATCATGTTTGTGGTGTAAGGCTAAAAAATGTGGTGTACGGATCGCTTACCTTTATATAATCCTTTTTGTTAACATTAAAAATAAATAGATAATATTGAGTAAGTGGGTTGGGGTGGGAGGAAACTTTCAGATTTTGTATAAATGAAACCTTTTTTTTTTTTACCTTTATAAGTGATATTCTATAAATTTTAACCCCTCAAAAATGAAATATGAACAATATAATTATATCAATGAAATGGAAAGGTTAAAAAATATGTGTATGTTAAAAATGAACTTTTCTAGCAAAAAATAATTGTCTGGTCATTGTAACCTTTTCGTTTCCATTAGTTATAATTTGCTAAGGTTGCAACAATTTGATGAACAATGCGTATGTTCATAGTATTGGGAAACATAAATTATAACAATTACTATAACACACTAGTACAAAAATGACTATTTAGAGCGTAGTGTTATAGCAGTTTTACGTGAAAACCGTTATAAAAAGTAAAAAGTGGGTCCAAAATTTTTTTTGAAACGGTTTAATGGCATTACTTGTAGCGGTTTTAAAAAAACCGCTCAAATTACATATATTTATAGCGGTTTAGTAAACACCGCTCCAAAAGGTACCATTATTTGTGGCGGTTTAAAACAATCCGCTTCAAAAAAGTGTAATTTTAGAATGGTTAAGTAAAAAATCGTTTCAAATAGAATAAAATGGAGCGGTTATTTCCAAAGTAAAAAAATGAGTTTGTGAACCGCGCTATAAAATAACAAAGAACCGCTCCATAAAAGAATTATATAGCACGTTCTTTGTGAACCGCGCTGTCGCACCCTCAAATTCACTGTTGCCGAAGCGGTTCGGGTCGGGGCGCGACTAATCAAGTAGCAACGCACAAAGATAGAGCAAACGACATCTATATGCGACGTTTGTAAAATAGTACAAAATTATTACATTACTGTTCAAATGTAAACGTAAGCTGCGAGTTCGATAGTGGATTTCCTAGAGATTCTAATACATAACTAATGTTACAAAAAGTAATGCAAAAGAATCTCCATAGTTTGTATGCATGCGACTCGAGCTATCATTCCTGTTGGGCATCCTTACTAATGTTGCGTACCTGAGAATACATTGCTAAAAGGTCAACACATTGGTTGGTGAGTTCATAGGTTTATAAGTAAAAGTATCAGTGTGGACCACACGATTTAATAATGTTTTGCAACCAAGCAAAATAAGTAACTACTGCCATGAGCCCATAGTCTTGAAGCTTAACCGATGGTGAGGTCTATATAATCAAATACAGCCCCGTGCCTCCGCATGTGCCTAATCCAGAACACCCGTTAGGATCAAATACTAATGCGTCCGTTTGACCGGTTAGGGCTTCTAACCCGGACGGGGATGGTCAATCCCAAATAGATCTATTCATTAATACTCGCGCTAAATCCATACTAACGAAACTATGTAATAAGAGGACTTTCAGTGGATTAGTAAAAGCAACTCATGCAAAGCCATTGTAAAGTAAAGTACTTGTGTCCATGCGTAAAAATAGTAAAGCAGTGTACCTCACCCCAGAGAAAACAATAAAAAGGGGCTATGAAACTCACCTGAGTTTAGCAAGCGTTTATATAAATAAACAAGTAGCCGAAAGCTATAATCAGTACGTAGGTTCTCCGAACCCGCAACCTTCTAGCGCCCTAAACGCATAAGGTTGTGTAAGTAGATGTCTCGTTAGACCATCTAGGCTAGTTGTCCACTCAACTAGTTAATGTCCAAATATTTGTTTAATGTTTGCATTTTGGAAAACGTGTATGGCCCGTTGGTGAAGGTTTGCAATAATAATCAAAGTATTATTGTTATTATTATGTATTTCGTTATATATTTGTAAGGTATGTTGGAGTATGCGTGTTTAAGTTTGGTATAAGTGTTTTTGATTTCATCTATAAAGTTTCGGAAATAACACGTGTGTTTGGTCCGAATGTATATGTGTCCGTAAGTTCATTATCCGAATGTATGAATATTTATCCGAAAGTATGGTGTCCGAATATATATATATATATATATATATATATATATATATATATATATATATATGTGTGTGTGTGTGTGTGTGTGTGTGTGTGTGTGTGTGTGTTTGTCCGAAAATATCGATCCGAAAGTCAACTCCGAATTTAGACTTTCGGAGTCAAAATTACTGTTCATCCAAAGTTCAAAGGGTCAAAGTTACTGTTCATCCGAAGTCAAAGTTCGGAGTTACTGTTCATCCGAAGTCAAAGTTCGGAGTTAAAGTCAAAGTGATATTTGGGAATTTTTTTTGACAAAGCAAACGTTATCGAATCGTTCCGAAACGTTTACACGACGTTCCCACATATCTTATGTACTTATTGTATTTTTTTCATGAATTTTGGAGCTCCTTTGATATTTAAAAAAAAATCGCAAAGTATCACAGGTTTAAATTCGGACCCATCATACCTGCACTTATAATCCGAATTTTCTGGGAAATTTGGTGTATTTCTAGTTGACAAGTTCTAAATGGAAGTTGTAGATGACAAAATTATCAAGATTTTTCAAGTGGTCTCATACGTTTTTGAGGTTTAGAACTCGAGATACAGCCTCGAGAAGTAGACAGAAATTTCTGTCCGTCGGAACAGAAATCCTATGTCACTGGAGAAAAATGTTTTCGAGTAGCAAACGGAGTCGAAAAGTCACGAGACTAATTTTTTTAGAAAGTTTACTTCTTGTAGTACATTTTAGGCTCAATAAACGTCCATTTTTGTGTTGTAATGATTCTTATAAAAATTGTTAAAGTGGGTTATTTTTCTGGGTAGAGAGATCAAGCATAAGTTTTAGAGTTTTAAATTGCATTTCGGCTTAACATTTGGACATCTTATGGTTGAGTGAGCATATAAACATATTACCAACATCTTTGAAGAAGGAGGAAGTTCTTACAATGATTGTATAGCCGTGGAGAAGAAGGAGAAGTCGTAGAGCTCGTTTTTGTGCGTTTTCTTCAATTTCGGCTTGGTGGTGCTATGGTGGATTATGGAGGTGATATGGTGGATGATGGTGGTGGTGGTGACTGACTTCTGGTCGTTTTAGAGAGGGAGAGAGGAAGTAGAGAGGGTGAAAGGAAGAAAGAGTGAAGAAATGAAAGTGTGGGTATGGGTTGTGTTTGTGGTTTAAGTCAACAAAAAGGAAGAGAGGGATGGGGGTATGGGCATGGGATTTTCTGCAGTTTTTAGGGGGGGCCCACCCCCATGTGGGTGTTTAAATCATTTCCCCAAAATTGCGTTACTTTCTGTGCTCGTTTACCCGTTCATTTCGTCGTTCGTTTAAACGTTAAACGTTTATTATACGCGTTTTAGCTAACAATAAAATTTTGATATTTTTGATTGGAGTATTTATTTAAAATAGTTAGTAAACATTTTATAAAATGTCTCATTAAGTTGTTGGTCTCGATTCGCGCGCTCATTTCGCGATTAATTAATCGTGTAACGATTTTAAACGTTTTAATGGTTATCATATAATTGTGATATTTTTAATTGGAGTATTTAATTAAAATACTTTGTTTTGAGTTATAAAAATATAACTTGGGTTTTCGTTCATTTGTCGGGCGCGTTTCGCGCGTTGTTGTTGCGTTCGGTTACGTTTTAACAAAACGTAATATATGTGTTATATTATCGAAATAATATAAAGTAAATAATGTTACTTTTAAATAGTTCACATTATTTAGAATGTTTGTCACCAACGTCCATGTTATAACAGTTGCGGACTTCGTCCGGTTATTAATCGCACGATTTAATCAAATCGTGTACGTGTATATTTATAAAGATACAAAATGTTACGCATAATTAGCCTAATACTAAAATAATTACATGTAATTACAAGATAGTTAGGCACTAATTAAAGTCCTAATTTGGCGGGTGTCACATTCTCCCCTTGTTAAGAGAATTTCGTCCTGAAATTTAGTTCGAAATCGCGGTGTGAGCTGCATCTAAGAATAGATGTGGGTGTTTCAGTCGCATTTGGTCTTCCCGTTCCCAGGTGAATTCAGGACCACGCCTTGAATTTCACCGAACTTTAACGATGGGAATACGACTTTGTTTTAAGCGTTTGACCTCACGGTCCATAATTTCGACGGGTTCCTCAACGAAATGGAGTTTGTCATCAATGTGGATTTCGTCGAGGGGTATAATCAATGTCTCATCGGACAGGCATTTCTTGAGATTAGAAATGTGAAAAGTGGGATGCACGCTACTGAGTTCAGGAGGTAGCTGCAGTCGATATGCCACTGGACCTATCCTTTCCAAGATCTCAAAAGGTCCAATGTACCGGGGGTTCAATTTCCCACGCTTGCCAAAACGAATGACGCCTTTCCACGGCGACACCTTTAGAAGTACTCGGTCTCCAACTTGGAATTCGAGATGTTTACGTCTCACGTCAGCATAACTTTTTTGACGATCACGCGCGGCTTTCAGCCGGTTATGGATACCGATGATCTTCTCGGTGGTTTCGTGAATGATTTCCGGACCGGTGAGTTGGCTGTCTCCCACCTCGGTCCAACAAATGGGTGATCGGCACTTACGACCGTACAGTGCCTCGAAGGGTGCAGCCTTAATGCTAGTGTGGTAGCTGTTGTTGTACGAAAACTCGCACAACGGTAAATGATTTTCCCCGTTTTTACCAAAGTCAACTACGCAGGCTCGTAGCATATCCTCCAGTGTTTGAATAGTTCGCTCGCTTTGGCCGTCAGTTTGAGGATGGTATGCAGTACTCATGTCCAGACGAGTACCGAGTGATTTTTGTAATGATTGCCAAAAGTGAGAAGTGAAACGGCTGTCTCTGTCAGAGATAATTGAGATGGGTACGCCGTGTCTAGATACGATTTCTTTGAGGTATAGTCGGGTTAGTCGTTCCATCTTGTCGGTTTCTTTGATAGCCAGGAAATGAGCAGATTTCGTGAGACGATCGACGATTACCCAAATGGTATCGCAACCGTTCGGTGTTTTCGGGAGTTTGGTGATGAAATCCATGGTAATCTGCTCCCATTTCCATTGAGGGATCTCCGGTTGTTGAAGCAAACCGGAAGGTTTTTGATATTCCGCCTTGACTTTTGAATAGGTGAGGCACTTGCTGACATATGTGGCAATATCGGCTTTCATGTTGGGCCACCAATACAACTCTTTGATGACATGGTACATTTTATCGGCACCGGGATGTATGGAGTATTTAGACTTGTGAGCTTCATCCATCACCAAGTCTCGTAGGTTCCCAAAACTAGGTAACCAGATTCGGTTAGAGAAGTATTTGGCTCCGTTGGGTTTGGTTTCAAATTGTTTCTCCATGCCACGCAAGGCCTCATTTTTCACATTATCGGGTTTGAGGGCTTCGAGTTGAGCAGTGACAATCTGAATAATGAGGTCGTTGTGTATGGTCATACTAAGAGCTCGGACTCGAAGTGGTTTTGAACGTTTTTTTCGGCTTAAGGCGTCGGCAACAACGTTTGCCTTTCCCGGATGGTAGCAGATTTCACAGTCATAATCGGTAAGCAACTCGACCCATCGACATTGCCTCATGTTGAGATCCTTTTGATCGAATATGTGTTGGAGACTTTTATGGTCGGTAAAGATCGTACATTTGGTACCGTATAAGTAGTGTCTCCAGATTTTGAGAGCGAAAACAACTGCCCCCAACTCTAGGTCATGTGTTGTGTAGTTCTTTTCGTGGACCTTGAGTTGTCGCGAGTCGTAAGCAATGACTTTGTCTCGTTGCATCAAAATGCAACAGAGACCTTGGTGTGAGGCATCACAGTATACCACGAAGTCATCATTGCCTTCGGGTATGGATAAGATCGGTGCACTGCACAGTTTCTGTTTGAGCAGTTGGAAAGCTGACTCTTGTCTTTCAGTCCAGTCGAACTTCTTTTCTTTCTGAGTCAGTGCAGTGAGGGTTGGGCTATCTTTGAAAAATTCTCAATGAATCGCCTGTAGTATCCGGCGAGTCCTAAGAATTGTCGTACTTCAGTAGGTGTGGTAGGTGCTTGCCAGCACTTGATAGCCTCGATTTTTGAAGGATCAACATGAATTCCTCGACTGTCAATCACGTGTCCAAGAATTGTATACTTTGCATCCAGAACTCACACTTAGAGAATTTGGCATATAACTCTTCGTGTTTGAGTAGTTCTAGAATGGTTTTCAAGTGTTGCGCGTGTTCTTGCTCGTTGCGCGAGTAAATTAAGATGTCATCGATGAAAACGATAACAAATTTGTCTAGATGAGGTTTGCACACCCAGTTCATAAGGTCTATGAACACAGCCGGTGCGTTAGTTAAACCGAATGGCATCACTTGAAATTCGTAATGCCCATAGCGAGTTCGGAAAGCAGTTTTTGGAATATCATCGTCACGAACTCGTAGTTGGTGATAACCTGACCGTAGATCGACTTTTGAATAGAAACTCGACCCCTGAAGTTGGTCAAACAGGTCATCAATTCGGGGGAGTGGGTAACGGTTCTTGACAGTTAACTTGTTCAATTCGCGGTAGTCGATGCACATGCGGAAAGAACCGTCTTTCTTTTTAACAAACAGGACCGGAGCTCCCCAAGGTGAAGAACTTGGTCGAATAAATCCCTTATCCAGGAGTTCCTGTAACTGGGTAGACAATTCCTGTAGTTCGGATGGGGCTAAACGGTATGGTGCTCGTGCCACGGGTGCTGCGCCGGGCACAAGGTCAATAGAGAATTCGACTTGTCTGGTTGGCGGTAGGCCATGAAAGTCTTCAGGAAAGACTTCAGGGAAGTCTCGAACAATAGGTACATCCTCAAGTCGTTTATCCTCTGACTTTTTCTCCATTACATGTGCTAGGATGGCCTGGTACCCTTTTCTCATATATTTTCGGGTTTTCATGCAAGAAATGATGTTTAGTCTCGTCCCACCTGTCTCCCCTTGTATGATTAAAGTTCCACCGGTGACGAGGGGAATGCGAACGATTTTCTCATAACAGATGATTCCGGCTCGGTGTTTGGGTAACCAATCCATACCGACAATGATGTCGAAGCTCCCGATCTCAACTGGTATAAGATCAATGGGAAAGAGTTCGTTTGCTAAGTTTAGGGTACAATTACGCATATTGTTGTCAGCCTCAATTAGTTTGCCATTGGCTAACTCTACAGTGTACTTAGCGTCTAAAGCAATGGGAGTGATATCAAGTAGTGGGCTAAACTCATCGGATATAAGGCTTTTGTCGGCACCAGTATCAAATAAAACTGAAGCAATTAAGTTGTTGAGAAGGAACGTAACCGTGACCACATTCGGGTCTTGACGAGCATCCCCGGAGTTCCGCACAAAAGATCTGCCGTGAGCGTTGTTGTTATTGCCTTTGTTCTTCAACTTTGGGCACTCATTTCTAAAATGCCCGGTGTTGCCACACTCGAAACAGGCTCTCGGTGTGGTGGAGTTTGTGTTCGGGTTGGGGTTTCGGCAATCCTTTGCTTGATGGCCAGGTCATTTGCATTTGATGCAGGTATTTGCACAAGGACCTTCATGGTGACGCTGGCACTTGGGACAATAAAGCTTGTTCTCATTATACCCATTTTTGTCACTGGTTCCAGAGGTATAGGCCTTAACAGTCTCAGGCCTTTTGTTCTGTTATTGTTGGTGGTTGGTGTTTCCAGTCCACTTTCGTTTGTTGTCTCCGGACTGGTTTCCAGTGTTTCTTTCAGCAGGAGTGGCTCGGCGAGCTACCTGAGCCATTAGATTATGTGCCATACGGACGACACTCTGTATTGTTCCAGAATCGAAGCAGTAACCATGCCCTGAATCTGAGCAGGAAGTCTCTAGATGTATCGTTCAATCCGTTTGTATTCCAGATCGACCATGGTGGGGCACATAAGTGCCAGTTGATGGAATCTGGTGGTATACCCTGCGATATCATTACCCTTGACAGCGAGGTTCCAGAACTCAACCTCGAGTTGATGTAGTTCTTCTCTAGGGCAGTATTCATCTTTCAACATTTTCTTTAAATCATCCCAGGGGAGTTGATAAGCAACATCAATCCCCACCGTTTGTATGTAGGTGTTCCACCAAGTAAGAGCACCTTCCAAAAAGGTACATGTGGAGTATTTGACTCGGCAGTCTTCTGGGCAGTTGCAAATTTCGGAATACAGATTCCATTTTCTCAAACCACCGTGTCAAACCGATAGCTCCTTCGGTTCCCTTGAAGTTCAAGGGTTTGCAGTTTAAGAAGTCTTTGTAGGAACATGGTTTTACTGGAGGGGTGTTGTTCAGTGTTTCATCGCTCTCAGATCGTTGCTGTCGGGCAGCTAGAGCATCCGCTACCCCTTGGGAAACAAGTCGGTCAACATCAGCTTGATTAAACGTACGTCTTGGAGGCATAATGCTTAAATAAACAAGGAAAAGAGATTAGTGAGATGGTTGTACAAGGTTATGATATATCAATTATGTATATATATAAGGAGGTAATATACAACAACACGAAGTGATAACCATAATTCATTAGATAATAAGATTAGATTCCGTACAATACATGAGTTCCAAAAGATTTCAGGACATAAGGATTTCAAAGGATGCCGGGAATTGTTACATCCGGTCGAATTACAAAGTTCGTATAAAAGAGGTAATAGATTATAGAATTAGCCCTAAGCTAATCTTGGTTTGGTCCTGGTGGTACGACCAAGGAGATGACTCGTTCCATGGTCTCAGCAAGTCGGCCAGCCATCCTGGCGTTCTCTTCTGCCATGGTTAGTCGTTTTTCCAGCATCCTTGAGTGTTCTTCAGCTTCCTGTGAGCGTTGCTTACACTGTTCCAATCCGAGTCGCAAGAGAGCGACTTCACTTCCTGTTTCCACTAGTTGGTTATGAAGGACGTCCATGTTATTAATGGTATTCTCATGGTCTTCGGAGACTTGGTTGATACGGTCCAGTGCTATGAGCCTCCAGTTCTCGCGGGTTTCTTGTATTTCCAGATCCATGTCTTGTAGTTGTCTCTCGTAACGGTGTACTCTAGTAGCTAACACAGGTACGGTAATGTGTGTGGGTTCCTGAGTGTATGGAGAGAGATCCATGGGTGAAATCTCCCCAATGTCAGTGGGGATTTCAATGTCATCCTCCATCCTCCAAGTAGCGAGAGCCAATGGCAACCAGCTCCACTGATGAGCAAGTGCCCGATGGTGAGCTAAAGCAGTAGTGTCATCGGATGTGGCAGGATGGTGATATGGTCTAGCTCTACGCGAGCTATTGGTGCGTCTAGCCACGAGTGGTTCCGAGTGGCTGTGACGAGAGCGAGAGGAAGAGTGTGGTGTTCGTGTAGTTTGTCTAGATGGTGAGTCCGCCATTTCTGTGGCAAGAATGTTTCAAGAAGTGGTGCCTATATATATATATATATATATATATATATATATATATATATATATATATATATATATATATATCACATATAATATAGCCTAGCGTGTCTAGCACAAATAAGTATAAGTCCCGGTCCTCTCGTGGTCAGAGTCAACTATTGTATTCCTGTTCAATATAACCATTTCAGCTCTTACATCATCTTTATTTAATTGTACATAGTTGATCAGGCTATAAATAAACAAGTAGCTGAAAGCTATAATCAGTACGTAGGTTCTCCGAACCCGCAACCTTCTAGCGCCCTAAACGCATAAGGTTGTGTAAGTAGATGTCTCGTTAGACCATCTAGGCTAGTTGTCCACTCAACTAGTTAATGTCCAAATATTTGTTTAATGTTTGCGTTTTGGAAAATGTGTATGGCCTGTTGGTGAAGGTTTGCAATAATAATCAAAGTATTATTATTATTATTATTATTATTATTATGATTATTATTATGTATTTCGTTATATATTTGTAAGGTATGTTGGAGTATGCGTGTTTAAGTTTGGTATAAGTGTTTTTGATTTCATCTATAAAGTTTCGGAAATAACACGTGTGTTTGGTCCAAATGAATATATGTCCGAAAGTTCATTATCCGAATGTATGAATATTTATCCGAAAGTATGGTGTCCGAATATATATATATATATATATATATATATGTGTGTGTGTGTGTGTGTGTGTGTGTGTCCGGAAATATCGATCCGAAACTACAAAATCTGAATTTTAGCACAAAAGTCCGAAAGTCAACTCCGAATTTAGACTTTCGGAGTCAAAATTACTGTTAATCCGAAGTTCAAAGGGTCAAAGTTACTATTCATCCGAAGTCAAAGTTCGGAGTTACTGTTCATCCGAAGTCAAAGTTCGGAGTTAAAGTCAGAGTGATATTTGGGAATTTTTTTGACTAAGCAAACGTTATCGAATCGTTCCGAAATTTTTACACGACGTTCACACATATCTTATGTACTTACTGTATTTTTTTCATGAATTTTGGAGGTACTTTGATATTTTAAAAAAAATCGCAAAGTATCACAAGTTTAAATTCGGACCCATCAGACCTGCACTTATAATCCGAATTTTCTGGGAAATTTGGTGTATTTCTAGTTGACGAGTTCTAAATGGAAGTTGTAGATGACAAAATTATCAAGATTTTTCAAGTGGTCTCATACGTTTTTGAGGTCTAGAACTCGAGATACAGCCTCGAGAAGTAGACAGAAATTTTTGTCCGTCGGAACATAAATCCTATGTCACCGGAGAAAAATGTTTTCGAGTAGCAAACGGAGTCAAAAAGTCACGAGACTAATTTTGTTAGAAATTTTACTTCTTGTAGTACATTTTAGGCTCAAGAAATGTCCATTTTCGTGTTGTAATGATTCTTATAAAAATTGTTAAAGTGGGTTATTTTTCTGGGCAGAGAGATCAAGCATAAGTTTTAGAGTTTTAAATTGCATTTCGGCTTAACATTTGGACATCTTATGGTTGAGTGAGCATATAAACATGATTATAAACATATTAACAACATCTTTGAAGAAGGAGGAAGTTCTTACAATGATTGTATAGCCGTGGAGAAGAAGAAGAAGTCGTAGAGCTCGTTTTTGTGCGTTTTCTTCAATTTCGGCTTGGTGGTACTATGGTGGATTATGGAGGTGATATGGTGGATGATGGTGGTGGTGGTGACTGACTTCTGGTCGTTTTAGAGAGGGAGAGAGGAAGTAGAGAGGGTGAAAGGAAGAAATAGTGAAGATATGAAAGTGTGGGTATGGGTAGGGGTGATATCCGAAAATTTGGATAGTGAATTATGGTATCCGAAATCCGTATCCGAATTTCGGATATCCGAAATTCGGATATCCGAAATTTTCGGATTCGGATACCGGATTATCCGAAATATCCGAAAAATAGAGAGATGAGAATCTGCAGTTTAAAATCATGGGATACAGCGTATTCAATCTGTCTCTCCTTGAATATTAAGTTCGCAATTTTCATTTTCATGATTATTTTGCACTTGCTTCAGATTAATATCAATACATAGGAAGCAACCCTTTTCATGACATCATCACCAAACCTACAAAACATCAATAATAATCTCCCCTTTGAAACGTAAAACTCGACTTTATCTCATCGTTTATGTCACCGCCGCTAACCTCCGACCAACACAACAATCACCGGGCAGCCGTGAAGCTGCTTAACCACCACCATAACCACCGGCCGCCGAAGACCAATCTACGACCCAGTCGTCATCATTTTCCGACGACTAGATCCAATTTTTTATTCAAGCGAATTCGTTGACCAAAACACACATCACCGTCGATTAGCCATGAACTCTTGTTCCAGACTTCGAATTCGTTGGAATAAATGGTGTTTTAAGAAATGGTGTTGTAATATGGGTGTTTCGTGTTACAGTCAAAATGAAACTAAGAAAATGGAAAAGGGTTGAAGGGATGTGTGAGAGAGAAGGGGGAATGGTGGGTCATAATCTATATTATATTTTCAAAGTTATTGTCGGTCACATGGAAGGATTTACCACTTTACTCATTTTATGTGCAACTTTCTGGGACCACACAAATAATAAAAATATATAAATGATATTTTTTTCGGATATTTCGGATATCCGAATATCCGTAATTTCTATAAATTGCTATCCGAATCCGAATCCGAAAAATCGGATATCCGAATTTCGGATATCCGAAATTTCGGATATCCGAATTTTCGGATAATTTCGGATCGGATTTTCGGATTTTCAAATTTCGGATTCGGATACGGATATTTTTGAACACCCCTAGGTATGGGTTGTGTTTGTGGTTTAAGTCAACAAAAAGGAAGAGAGGGATGGGGGTATGGGCATGGGATTTTCTGCAGTTTTTAGGGGGGGCCCACCCCCATGTGGGTGTTTAAATCATTTCCCCAAAATTGCGTTACGCGTGGTGTTCGTTTACCCGTTCGTTTCGTCGTTCGTTTAAACGTTAAACGTTTATTATACGCGTTTTAGCTAACAATAAAATTTCGATATTTTTGATTGGAGTATTTATTTAAAATACTTAGTAAACATTTTATAAAATGTCTCGTTAAGTTGTTGGTCTCGATTCTCGCGCTCACTTCGCGTTTATTTAATCGTGTAACGATTTTAAACGTTTTAATGGTTATCATATAATTGTGATATTTTTAACTGAAGTATTTAATTAAAATAATTTGTTTTGAGTTATAAAAATATAACTTGGGTTTTCGTTCGTTTGTCGGGCGCGTTTCGCGCGTTTTTGTTGCGTTCGGTTACGTTTTAACAAAACCTAATATATGTGTTATATTATCGAAATAATATAAAGTAAATAATGTTACTTTTAAATAGTCCACATTATTTAGAATGTTTGTCACCAACGTCCATGTTATAACAGTTGCGGACTTCGTCTGGTTATCAATCGCACGATTTAATCAAATCGTGTACGTGTATATTTATAAATATACAAAATGTTACGCATAATTGGCCTAATACTAAACTAATTACATGTAATTACAAGATAGTTAGTCACTAATTAAAGTCCTAATTTGGCGGGTGTCACACGCGCTATAAAATAACAAATAACCGCCCCATAAAAAGTATTTTATAGCGCGGTTCATGTGAACCGCGCTATAAAATAACAAATAACCGCCCTATAAAATAACAAGGACCGCTCCAAAATAATTATATAGCACGTTGTTTCAGAACCGCGCTATAAAATAACAAATAACCGCTCTTCTTTTCTCATTTTACTTATAAATAAGCATACACACATATCTTCTCCACCACACACATATTATCTCCAGCACCCACCCATTAACTTTCAGAAGCAAGATTTATTTTAGTTATTTCCCACTATAGAAAATAGATTGAAGTGTTTTCGGTGATGAATAACAGTGCGTCACGGTGGCAGCAAACTAATAATTTAATGTAAGATTAAAAGAAACTATGAATTAATATTTTTTTTTAGATCTGTTTTTTGGTTCATCAGATCTGTGTTCTTACATATATGTAATTGTTCAGATCTCATCCGTGATGATGACTCACATCCATTTGTACTTCATCGGTTGTTGTGGTGAGCATATGTTTCTTCTATGTATATGTAGATACAATAAACATAAAAATAATATATAATTTATAGTGTGTTTATTTCTATTGCAGTATCCTCAAGAAACAAATGAGTGAGTGGACTAGTGGTTACTGAAAGGGCGATGAGTTGCAGTGTATCGCTAGTGCAATTGAAGAAGTTTTACTTTATAAATATATGGTTGAGGACTTGTAATACAGTACTGCTATGTTCAAATCTATGTATTTTTGATTTATTGTAATTTAGAATGTTTATTTAAGATATATGTAATTTTTTGTTCTATTAAAACAGGTTGATATTTTTCATTTCAGTTATTGTGTATGTATATTTATATAAGTTGAAAATGAATCTAATTTTTTTTTCATGAAAGAAAATTAATTTGAATTTGAAGTATAAGTTGAAGTAAAACTAATGAATATATTTGGGTGATTAGCGGGAAACTGAATTTCTTTTGAATTTTTGTTTGACTTTTGAAGTGGTTCATTAGCCCAACAAACACCTCATTTATTGTCCAACAACCGGTCTTTTAAAGCAAAGTAACCGCTTCAAATTCATGCTTTTGAAACGGTCATTTGACCGTTTTAAAAGATGTTCAGGCTTTTGTGTCGTCGGCATCAGGGGCGGTTAGATCAACGCTTCAGATGGCCTTTTTCATCGCCATAAATATCCATTTATGTACTAGTGACAATTTAGACGTTTATATAAAATGTTTCAATCATATTCAACTTTACTTTACGTTGCATACACTTTATATAAGGGTAATGATTAATATATTGTACTCCGTAGTTTTGTATCCGTACACCATCAATTATACTTTAAGATGTTGTACTGTACAACTGTGTAAATCATGTTTGTGGTGTACGGCTAAAATAATGTGGTGTACGTATCGCTTATCTTTATATAATCCTTTTTGTTAACATTTAAAAATAAATAATATTGAGTAAGTGGGATGGGGGTGGGGAAATTTGTAAAAAAGAATTTTTTTTTAAAGTTATTAGTAGTATTCTATAATATTTTAACCCTGCAAAAATAAAATAAGAATAACAGTTATATCAATGAAGTTAGAAGTTTATAAAAGATGCGTATTCTCTAATTAAAATGAACTTTTTCTAGCTAATAATAATTTTCTGGTCATTGTAACATTATCGTTTCTAGTAGTTATAATATGCTAAGGTTGCAACAATTTGATGAACAATGTTTATATTCATAGTTTTGGAAAACATAAATTGTAACAATTACTATAACAATTTATACGTTTTATTAGATAAATAATGTGCATATGTATGTATATATATATATATATACTAAACATAAATTATAAGTGTTATCACATGACACATAACTCGAATATATATATATATATATACTAAACATAAATTATAAGTGTTATCACATGACACATAACTCGAATTATATTATATACACACACACACACACACACACACACACACACACACACACACACACACACTAAACATAGATTATAAGTGTTATCACATGACACATAACTCGAATTATATTGGTTATAATTTTAATTTTATCAATTACCTTATTAAATAAATGAAATTATTATAATATGAATTTTAATTAAATATGACCTTATTTAGAATAATGGTGTAGGAAAATCCACATCATCAAGTTGTTTTATATGGTGATGACACATAAGATGTATATGATGTGACATGGGTAAATACTTGACGAATAATTTGGAGTCTCCTCCTTCAATTATAATAAAGGATATGCACTTTACTTTTGCAATTTCGTTTTAAGATGTGGCTATTTCATCTATCTCTACTTTCCTCTTTAAGCCACCTGACCCTTTGAACTTCACTTGTAAACATTTTGATTAACTTTGAGATTTCTCAAACTATAGAGTAGTAAAACCTCATGTTATTGTTATCCTTTTTTATTCTCTATTCATGTTCTAATTGCGGTGTTGGGTGCTTGTTGTCGAGCTTTTTTTCCCCCCATTGATCTTAGGTTCCATTTTAATCTTTTTTGATGCCAAAGAGATAAGTCTTTCTCTTCCGGCCCATCGGGCTCCGAGAAACAGGACACCTTCGACATCGATGTGTTGTTGGAAAAACGGCCTATACATGTAATTCAAATTTCTAATATTATAAAAGCTAAATTAATTGATTATCAATGTATAGTATTCTATAATGGCATTATGTCATAAAATTGCAATAACTTATAGTTAATTGTTAGTTATCATATTTATACTCCATCCGTAGAGATCCTGACATAGTAAAACCTGTCTTAAAAACTTACAAATTGAAATCATATTGGTAGTGTTTTTGTTCATTTTGATTCCTTAGGAATAATGTGATGAAAGCCTTAGGAAAATTATAGTTATATGTTTATTGTGTACTATGATAATAATTATAATTATTTTTGTTAATTGAAAGTGCCACCTTTGTATGTTATCATAATTATCTTCTAGATAGATCTCTCTATCTTAATAAACTACAAAATTTTGGCTCTCTTAAACTTTAACCATCATTATTTAGCTATTTTAAGTCTTAAAGATCATTTACATATTTAAACATTTTATATTTCTTATTATTTGCATTCTATATCTTGGTACCTTCTAATGCAAACACCCTAGCACTTAAAGAGCCGGCATGTATCATCAACCATAACTAAAATTAATAAATTACACATATTATTAAGTAAATACACACCGATGAAAAAAAAACCAACTAATGAAAAAACAAGAAACAAAAGCGAAAAAAAAAAACTTACTGAGAAATAATGTTACTTTCAAGCTATAGAGGAAAAAAGAACAGAACAAATGTAAACAACTCATCGTATTTAAACCTAAGAGAAATATTTCGATATAGAAGAAGAACGGAAAAAAGTTTATATACAAACAATCTAAGTATGCTTAAAATGAACATATTAGTGCCAAGTTATGTGCAATTACCATTTATTATTTGATGGGGTAAGAGTACTCAACGTTTTATGTTTCTTGTTGACCATTCTCCACTGTTGATTTATGGTTTAGTAGTTCATCACTAGTTTTTTATATTTTTTAAAAAATTTAATCAATTCTTAGTTACAACCCTAATACACCAACCGCCGGTTGGGCTTTCCAACCGCCGGTTAGAACGAATTACAGAATGTTCTTAAAAACGGGTTTGGGCTTAATTTTGGACTCTCTTAACTTAATCTATGGCTTTAACTTCTTTCTTGACCCAATTCTTCATTTTAACACTTTTAGTCTTCAATTCTTCAAGGTTTAAACTCCATTTTCTTCATTTCTTCATTTTCTTCAGTTTCTTTCAGTTTTGGATTCGTTCTTGTTCCCTTTTCTTTAATCTTCAATTAAAATACATCTCTGCAAATATTAACAAAATAAGTATCTAAAATCATATAAATGCACTAAAATGTATATAAATATAGAGATAAATTACTATAAAATATACTATCTATTTGATGCTTATCAAATATCCCCACACTTAAGTTCTGCTTGTCCTCAAGTAAAATACTGAATAAAATTAAGATAAGCATCAAACTAATATTTAATAATCAAAATACTTAAATTAAAAATCTGTTTCATAAGTTAAAACTTTAAACAATTTAATCAACATGGATAACTATAATGTATAAATAAAATTATTATTGTTAGTGCAACATATAGTTCATGAATGATTACTAATATATTTGTTCACTTTAAACAATCTATATATATATATATATATTTCAGAATACACCTTTATTGTTAGTATGTATATTACTTATGATTTCCATATATGATATACTCTTAAATTTAATTATACAATTTTCTTTTATATTCCCATTAAATATATAAAATACATTTTTAAGAATCAAGACATTGGTGACAGGTCTGCATTTTCATGCAACAGAGCGACATAACTTGATTCAGGTTTAAGCAAAACCCGACTTGGTCAAACCATTTTGGCGACCTTATTAGGTATCTTTTATTTTTAAGACTTTTCAAGTACTTTTGACTTGTGTTTGCTTAATTTTTAAGTATATATTAATAGAAACCAGGTCTATACTTTCGTATAACAGAGGAAACCATCAATATATACCCCCAAATGTATCCACATAAGTAAAAAGATATAAAATTATTGCATAATAAATTTAAAAATTAAGACTTTTATGTCATACATCGTATTATGTATCATAAAATAATAAACAAGTTATATTATTAATTTTTTTAAAATTCAGAAATCCTCATGTAGATTGTCTATTAGTACATCATATCATGTAACTATATATCAATTATTATTAAGTAGTTTACGTTATATATACAAAACAGTTAATCCATATTAAAGTCTAAACTTTTAAATACAAAACAAAAGTTTTAACAAAAGTATTCTAACTAATAAATACTTAGTTATTAACTTAAAATTTTTAAAATTTTAATAAAATTTAAGAACAATAGAAACTTAAATAATTAATTAAAGAAATTCTTTTTCTTACGAACCCTATCCCCACACTTAAATTATACAATGCCCTCATTGTATAAAAATTGATAAATAAAAGTGAGTAAGGGAAAGAAAAATAGAACAGAAAACTCCCCTGACTGAAATTACGAATTGCATCAACGGCTAAAAAAAAATCTGCTTGGTTGGTTCCTTCATCTCTTGAAAAATAATATACAACATCCACACTTTCGTAGTTAATCACGATTGCATTTAGCATATGCAATAAGCCTTTAAACCCCTCGGTATCCCGAGTGGACGAGTTATAGTCTCGTGAGGGTTTCCAATGAACATACCCACAAAGTTCAATCCTAAAAATAAAAAACATAAAAGAAAAACATAACATATATAAATAAACATGGGTTGTCTCCCAAGAAGCACTTTTGTTTAAGTGTCGGGTAAGTTCGACATGATCTGATAACTTATTCTTCCAGAGTTACATCTGAAGTATGTTCAATAACAGTATCTTCATAACATTTCTTCAAACGATGTCCATTAACTGTAAAAATAGCTCCATCGAAGGCTACTAAATTCACATTGCCATTTGTATGAACTTGGTGAATAACAGACGGTCCGCTCCATCTGGATTTCAATTTACCTGGAAATAACCGAATACGTGAGTTATATAAAAGCACACGTTCTCCAGCAACAAACTCTTTATCTCCTCGAAGTCTTGCATCGTGCCATTTCTTCGTCCTTTCTTTATAAAATCTTGAATTCTCATAAGCATTCTAACGAAGCTCATCTAATTCATGTAACTGTAAAAAGCGATGCTTACCAACTTCATCGGTATTCATGTTGCATTCTCGAAGTGCCCAATATGCTTTGTGTTCTATTTCCACTGGTAAATGACAAGCTTTTCCATAAATTAATCTATACGGAGTACAACCCGTAGGTGTTTTAAATGCTGTCCTATACGCCCAAAGTGCATCGTCTAACTTTTCCGACCACTCTTTTCTGTTAGAACCAACAGAACGTTCCAAAATACGTTTTAATGCACGACTTGTATTTTCCACTTTGAAACGCCCCAAAAACTCAGTAAAATTTTTTTTTTCAGTTCCCACAGCTCGGTCCCACATCTCGTAAATTTGATCCCGTATTCTCATCTTTACATTTTGACCCAAAACAAGACAACGGGGTATGCAAATTACCAGCTATGTAGTACAGGTAGGTAAAACAACCTTGTTTTAGCTAGAACAAGCTTGTTTTAGACTAGAACAAGCTTGTTTTAGACTAGAACAAGCCTGTTCTAGTGGTAAGACTCAAAATTTTGACCACTTTTAGACTACACTTCAAATCACAAACCACATACAATTATGATCTGACTTTTTGCACACTATTTCAGTACTTCAAAACAAGTTTAATCTAATCGACATAACTTACACAAGGATATCATAACCCATTTTACCTCTACGTCTCATTTCATGCCCAATTGGACCCTTTTTGACCCGTTTAACGTTCTGACCACAATTTAACCCAAACCATTACTCTTTGACTCTTATTTAACTATTTCAAACATGGTTGACTATATGTCAACCTTCACAATTGACCCACCAATCATATTCGATACTTGACCACATTTTTCCATATTTGACCCAAAATCACACCAATCCTAACCCAAAGATACCATAACCTTTTTATACCCATACACAAGACTCCTTTTTCACTGTTTGCCTCTCAAAGTCAACTACAACACTTTGACCAACATATTTAATTCGAAAACCCTTTGTTTGGGCGATTTACACAATTGATCATCAAAACAATAATTTAAAAGAATGAAGCATAATCTAACCATAAGCATGCTCCATAATCCACATCAATATCTCTTATGCACCTTCTATCCACGTATAGCTACCAACACGTCACCTACAACATAAACACTGAAACGGGTATGATAATCGTCTTCTAGAATGAAATTCTCGTTCTGGTTCGTCAAATGGACTAAGTGGATCCGGATGAAGTGTCCGGGTCATACATCCATCTGCAACAAAAACAAAATTTAGTAGTACTTTAAATTCAAAAGTAAATGTTAATAATATGTTAGAAATATTTAAGTTGGTGTTTATGAATTCCGATAATTAATAATAAAACACATTCAAAATTAAATAATCGAAGAAGAATACCCCAACCCAAATTTCCTATTTGTTAATTATGCAAGTTAGTTATTTATACAACAGTTTGAAATTACAGTGGCTTTTGTTAAATTTCTTTTACAAAGCTAGTCAATAGATCTCGGTAGCTCCATTGATAGTACACAAAAGCGGAGAAATAGGTCAGTGCGAAGCTTATTAAAAACCTATTTCTTTCGAGAAGCACCTTACCTCTTATATGATAAATCAATGAGGTATGGCTTTACTCTCCTTATACCTTTGTTTTTGTCAGTATTCTCAATGGGTGAGCCGATATTTCTTATTGATTTTGCAAAGTATCAGATTTAAAAATTATACAAGTTAAATAATTAGTTTAATTAAAATACACCGCTCCCCCGGTAAAACAAAAGTTTAACCGGTTAAGTGTTCCCCGGCAGCGGCGCCAAAAACTTGATGTGGTGAAAGTATAGGCAATTATAATCACAAGTTTAAAATTAAGGAAATACTAAATAATACTATCACACAATTCAGGCAAGATTGACCCGTTCATGTAATATAGCTTAATAAGTAAGTCCAAATTCAAACACAAGGAACACAAGAGACGTGATTCTGATTTATAACTAATTATCTATTTATTTCTAATTACAAATATTTACAATTATAATACAAATGAATAAAGGATCCAATTTACAATAATCTACAAGATAAGGGGAACGTTTTAGTTCCGAACGAACATATTTATATTTATATTTTGGTACAGATTCTAATAGATAAGTTTCAGGAACAACTTAATAATACTCAGATGGATAGAAGATTATTTTTATTCAAACTATTATTTATTAAATCTATTATATGTACTTATGTCTATTTGCTTTGTTGGCTATTATTACTGGTGAATTACTAATGTAGAAAATTACTTAAGGTTAAGCTAATCTTCATCATAGCAATACAATCATAAGGTTACGCAAAGTATCACTAATTAATAAGATCTATCAACAATTTATTAATACAATTTCTATTGTTAGGCTTGAATCACAGTATTACTTTATATTAATGAATCATTCTTCGTCTATCGCATAAGGTTAAGATTAAGACATAAACACAATTACTTAAATTTATATAAACTTAATATGGTCATCCTCGTTTAATATAAATCAGTCTAATTATGTCAAGAATAATCATCAATATATCATAATAAAGACAATTCTTGTATAATAAACATTCAATAATATAGTTCCAACATAAACATATAATTCATATAATAAACTCAATAAACATTCATTCCAATAACTATAACGAAAACCTAATTAACAAGTAATTCAAATAAACAATATCCATAAATTAACTCAATAAGGTTATTAAAGTTACAAGGATAAAGAAACCGAACCAATTGTCGAACCAGCTTCTCCTAGGGTTAAAAACCTTCAAACCCTAGCTCCTTAACCTCCAAAATCGCACCTTAAGTCGACCTTAAACCCTAATAATCGGTTTTGGTATTCTTGAATCGTATATCAAAAATCTAAACTTAAGCCTCTATTTATACTTTTTCTGGCCGACCTCCCAACCGCCGGTTGGGCTTTCCAACCGCCGGTTGAGCTTTTTGAATCCTGGTCCAACTCCACATGTTTCCACCGCCTTACAACCCTAATACACCAACCGCCGGTTGGGCTTTCCAACAGCCGGTTGGAACGAATTCCTGAATGTTCTTAAAAACGGGTTTGGGCTTAATTTTGGACTCTCTTAACTTAATCTACGGCTTTAATTTCTTTCTTGGCTCAATTCTTCATTTTGACACTTTTAGTCTTCTATTCTTCAAGGTTTAAACTCCTTTTTCTTCATTTCTTCATTTTCTTCAGTTTCTTTCTGTTTTGGATTCGTTCTTGTTCCTTTTTCTTTAATCTTCAATTAAAATACATCTCTGCAAATATTAACAAAATAAGTATCTAAAATCATATAAATGCACTAAAATGTATATAAATATAGGGATAAATTACTATAAAATATACTATCTATTTGATGCTTATCACATATATATAGCAAAAAACCTCCTGCTAAAATTAAATTCAACGCTAATTGGCATCAATATACCAAATCCATAAGTTGATGTTATCATAAAACACCTTGAAAGGGTAATCAGACAGATGAAAATCTTTAGTTAAAAACATCAACAGTTTTTGACTTGAAACCAGCGAAAATGTGAGCTGGAATATATGGGTGAATCACCCAAAGTCAGTAGGGTCAAACCGGGTGGGGTTGAGCGGGTAATACAGTGGTTGAGGTTTATAGCAGCATGGGTATTTGGGTTTGATATTGGAGTAATTTGGTGGTCTACTGTTAGTAGAAAGTGAGTTATAGTGGTGGGTGTTGCATGTTGGAATGTTGGTGTAGTTTGTATCTTTTAATTTTACCAAATCCATAAGTTGATGTTATCATAAAACACCTTGAAAGGGTAATCAGTCAGATGGATGAAGTACTAAACTCGATAAATTCATCATCAGGAGAATATTTTCACCATGCAGTTCAATCTTCAGTTAAAACATCAACAGTTTTTAGCTTGAAACCAGCGAAAATGTGAGCTGTAATATATGGGTGAATCACCCAAAGTCAGTAGGGTCTAACCGGGTGGGGCTGAACGGGTAATACAGTGGCTGAGGTTTATAGCAGCAGGGGTATTTGGGTTTGATCTTGGAGTAATTTGGTGGTCTACTGTTAGTAGAAAGTGATTTGTAGTGGTGGGTGTTGCATGTTGGAATGTTGGTGTAGTTTGTATCTTTAATTATATTGGGTGTTGGTTAGCTTGGGAGTTTAAACAGATTTCAGAAGCATGTACCTTAGTTTGGTATAGTTTAGTATAGTGATTGTGTGAATGATCATGTAAAACTTTAGATGTAATCAGGTTCGCTTCACACATTTCATTTTCGTTTTTATTAGTTTGATATTTGGTTATTTTAAATTAGTATGTTATTTCTTTACATCCTGATGATTTGATATTGGTCCTAATTAGAATGTGTCTAATCTTTGTTGTTTCTTTTCTACATGTCACGTATTGGGTGGGTCGATCGTAAATATGTACAACAGATTTGGTTACTATAACATCCGATTAAATTCCGCTTTTAAATTCTCTTGTGTGGGAGTATCACATGATTACTTGCCCTTTGACTTCAAGGCCGTAGAAGTTGCTTTTAAGGCTCATTGTATATTCAAGGAAGTGATTTTTTTATTGTCATAACTGCTTCTACCTCTCCTGTAAAGGTAAATTTTAGTTATCTCATATGTATGTATGTATCTTGTGTGCATGCATGTGCATGTGTTTGATTTTGATTATTATTTTATGGTTTATATGTATCTATGATATGTGTAACAAGGAAACATATGACTGCGGTGTGCATCCAAGCAGTCTCTTTCCTTACCTGGATGGAAATTTATTTTCAAGATATGCTAAATTCTTGGTTGGTGTTTCATTTAAACAAAAATACATTAGCTACATAAGTCATGGAAAACTGATTTTGAACTTTAAGAGACCTAGAATCTTAGAGAATTCTTACTACTTACTATTTCTAATCAAACATTGATTGTGAGGTTTGATTTTTATTCCAACAAATGAAAGATTTAGTTTGAGTGGAATCAAATTTAAGTGACTATAACTCTTGTGAAGTAGATTAAACTAAATAATAAGTGTATTTGAAAGAGAAAAAGGCTTGTGCTTGCTTGATAACGTATCTAAATACAGATTTTGAAGATTAAGATTTAATCCAACAACGAAAGATGTAGTTTGACTTTTTAAGTAAGAGCAAATTAGTGCTTTTCAACTTAAAAATGGACATGAGAATATGGAAGTACATTAAAGTTTGTAGTAAGTACTAAAAAACATCAATTTTAAGATCAAAGAGTTGTGCTTACTAAGTATTCAAAGATATGTTCTTGTATCTATAATAACTAAAACTTTGAATATACAATCTCTCAGGTGACTCAATTTGTCTTCCAGATCGAGAAGGAACTGGAGGAGTTATTGAGCCCAAACGGCTAGCTTATGGAGAAGTTAACAATGGATGGTTCGCAATGTGGGGTGCAGCCAGAGCCATTGCACCCAGCCGAAACCGCCCTCCCATCATTCAAAAGCGGTGTCAAAAGCTACATGTAGCTACTGGACTTACCCATTCACACTATTTGTACTAGAAATGGTACTTATGAGCTTTAGAGAACACATAAAACTCCTAGATTAACCCCTGTTAGTGGGAAGGCAATACTTTTTGGACTTGGAAAAATGCTATTCTGGGTCAGGGACCCATCGTACCCAAGCGGACCATTTTTCTACCCATTAGGGTTCGGTCAAGATGAGAAATCAATGAATGAATTGAAGCTAAAAGACATTAAAAATGGTAGCTTCGTAATGTTAGCAGTCTTATACTAATAGATTCTTTAGGTTTGGAGAATAGATTCTTTAGGTTTGGAGAATGTCGGTGATGATGCATGCTTGAAGATGTTAACCAACAATGTTATCAATCAAAGGTATGCAACTATTAAATTTATATCTCAAGAAAATCATCTCAAAAACTTGCACTAATTTTATTTACAGAAATTTGTTTGTAGCCTTTTATATTATGTTTAGTTTGTCACACCCCCAAAATCCATAATTGTGTTTATTTAATGTTTAGCGGAAGCAAGTTATAATTAGCGGAAGCATCTTGTGTAAACAGTTTAACAGTGGGGGTGCTGACGTTACAATTGTGCATTCACTGTATCAGAGCATATGATCATACAGAACATAATATATAAAGGATGCCAGTTTAAAATAGTTATTACAAAAGTAGTACGACTATGTAAGTCGTACGGTAGTAATAAAGTTTAAAACATTTAAGTTTTACAATACATATGTTAAGATAAGATTTCGTGAGTATAACTGCAATGTCTGCAGTAATACAGAGGAAATCCTCAAAAGCTGTCCCAAAATATATGGCATCCTAAGTAGTCCAGGGTTGTCCATCCTGAATGCATGCGATTCTTTACTTACGTTGCTAATTTCCTGTATAACATAGAAAGAAAGTCGTCAACAAATATGTTGAGTGAATTCACAGGTTTTGTATAAATGTAAGGTATGTTAAACCATTTATGTTTAGAATTATTGAATTGTTATTCAATAAATAAATGTTTGCAGGTTTTACAATTTATAAGATTGTAGGGATAGTTACCCTAAAATATAGTTTATGTGGGTTGTTACCCAAAATGTATGTCTGGTGGTTTACCATCATATAAATATAACCAGAAAGTATACCGGTATAAAACAGTTGTAGGATGAGTTCATCCTAAATAGTAAGTGGGAATGCTTAGACTATAATCCCCTGAAAGGTGAGCTAAACCTCGCAGGTTAAAGTAACGCGACCTAACCCTATAACCAAACCACAACCAAAACTTATGTTTCTTGCCTGAAGGACAGTTAAGTATACGCTCCATCCACAGGAGGGTCGTCACGGCAATAGTACTATTCGTATACTCAGTGACTAGAGTCACCTAGCTAATGGTTATAGTCTGCATGACATAAGGTCTTTCATGCACACATCTCAAGTCTGGTCCGTACTAGGATTTGTTGTCTAATTCCCAAAACAGTTGTGAAATAATATTTCATATCAAACAGTTGAATAAAGTAATAAAGCATTTATATAATTTGCTGCATGTGTTTGCATGCAGTTTCTATGTTTACACCCCTATGTTTAAAAGCATAAAACATTTGTAAAGTAGGGGCTGTGAACTCACGGTGATTTGCTCGGTATAGAAAGCTAGCAGCCGACAGATAATAGCCCAAGGTGTGTTAACCTATATACAATAGATGTATTAACATAAGTACGTTGATTTGTTAAATCAATTTATGTCAATAGTTCGTTTGTTTGAAGAAATTATCAATTTCTTAAGTTTGTACAAGTCGTTGGTGATTGTTGTTGAAAATAGATAATATCTTCCAAGTTATGTTCGTTTGTCGAATCATTCGAAATGTGTAAGCATATATACATATATATACTTATATAGTTGAATATATATATTCTCGTAAACATATATTATTGTTCGTTGTCTCGTTCACATATATCTCATATATATAAATTGTTTGTCATTTAAGTTTCCAAATCACTAGTCTCTATTTGTTTCATATAATATACGTCTCGTCCCAAATGTGTATGTATACCAATTGGTTCGTCCAATATTCGTAGGTATATATGTTCGCGTTTTATCGTTTTGAGGCCCGCTTTTGTTGACTTAGTCAAACATGCTCGGATTGACTCGAGACTTTTACACAAGTCTTAAATGTGTTTATTATCTATGAAAAATAAGTTTCATGTCATGTGGATATCCAAAAGTGTTGTTTTTATGTTCGTTACAAAAACAGCCCTTCAATCTTAGTTTTCCAGATTTTCGGTCTCGCTCAAGGCTCATTTTAACCAACTTAGACTCTGAATTGAAATCCAAGAAAATTAAAGGTTATTCCCCTATGTCTCAGGTTTCCAAAACTTATTTTTATGTAACTTTTGGTTAAGTAAGACTCGTTTTATAAATTTTCAAACACAAGTCTGTCCAGCAGCCCTATTTCGGTATATACGTTACATGATTTGACTATATCTGGAGTATTACAAAACTTCACAAAACGTGCGAGTAAGGGATAGAAAGGTAACAAAATTTATGATCTTTTCTCACTGGTCTCACCTGTGTATTCGATCCATAGCCCAAGATATGCTCATTTTAATTTGGTCAAGATTCTGGTCAGATTCATCAGATCTGCTATGTACTTTTATTTCAGAAATCAAAAATAGCAAATGAACTTGAATTTTCGTGAGGCTTACAGATCTGAAAACTAGACACTTCAAACTTGAGTTTAGACTTAAGAAACGTTAGATTTCATCATGAAATGAGTCGTTTAAGGTCTATCTAATCCGATCTATTTTATTATCCAGTGTGTAAAGTCATTATCCAGTGGTTAATAGCATGTTCATCCGATTTTTAACATAGATTTGGACATAATCAGTAGGAAATGGAACACTAAAATGTTTATAAACTTAATCCAAGGAAATCTAACGAAAAGTTAGAGGTTTATACCACAGAAAACGTGATCTAGAGGCTGTGTTCGTCGAAGAGTGCAGCCGCTGTCCTTGTTCGCTTCTCCTTGTCAAAACCGTATGTAGATGAAGCTAGATCATGATGGTTTTGTTTGGTGATGCTAGGAGGACGTGGATGGTGATGGTGGTTGTGATTTCTTGGCTGGAAAATGCAGAGAAAAGAGAGAGATAGAGGATAAGGTGGGTGGTTGTTTGAAGGAAATGAGGAGATCAAAGGAAATATCACACTCCCTCCGTCCCAAAATAAATGTCCTGTTTTCCTTTTTTGTTTGTCCCAAAATAAGTGTCATATTCCTTTTTTGGTAAATAAAAACTATATGAATTACCAATTGTACCCTTCATTATTAAAAAGAGTTAAATTGTTTCCAACTTTGAAACCAGATAAAAAAGAACATGTGATTGACAAGGACTAGCCACCTTTTGTCCTTTATGATAGAATATATTCACACAAAACCAAACTTAGTAAAAGATGGGACAAGAGACTTTCTCCAAAATTTCAAGATAACAATCGGAAAAACTTCATAAACAAATTCAACATCTGATCGAATTGTTTATTTATTTATGTTTTTTAATCTTTTTCATTTTCTTCAAATAACAATATTGTAACAGTGGATTTTGTTTGTAATATGACATCATTAACCAATATGGAATGAGTAAATAAGAATCGGTGAGTAAATTAACGAAAAAAACAATTCAAGAAAACATCAAAAGTTAAAAAAAAAATAAATGTTCCTCCTTTTCATTTCATTACGTGCATCATATCTAAAGGAAACAAAAGTAGTGAGTTTTTTTCCCATGTAGACATCAAAGGCCTTCAATCAATTCATTTTCTATTGACCCAAATACGAAACTGCTTGATCAATCAAATTTTGATCACAATCAATTGTTAACGGCAACATTCTTTGTCGCTCCAACCTAGCTTTACCAATATGAGGCGTTTGATAATTATTCCCACCATTAACCTTCATGATCTCTTTCATGCACGTTTGTAGAGTTAAAAATACATTGTTAAGTTCACGAGATGACATCCTTTCGTATGAATTTTGAACCGCATGAACCAATTCATCGATTGTTCCCAATGCCTCTTGTTCTTGAAGCGATTGAATTGCCCGGAAAAAACCAAGGTCTAAAACATTTAAATCTGGGCTATTTGGGGGTTGAAAGCGAAGTTGAATATCAAAGCCATCTCAAGATGCTTCTTGAAGAAACTCGACATCATCAACTTGAATATGGGGCTTCGCATTGTCTTGTTGAATATATATCGGACCCGTATGATCGTGTGGCCATTTAGATCTAATAGCCGGTAGTACCTTTTCAATCAACCATGACCTCGTTACATCCTTAGTTACCAATACGATGGGCTTCGTCTCTAAAGTTCCCGCAACGCGATTATTACTTGAACGCTTAGCCGGTTCTAAGGTTGTGAACGGGAATATACCGATTTTCCCCGAAAAAATTTCATTACCCAATGAATCAAATCTTGGTCGTGCAACGGCCGCTAGAAACATCACTTTTGTAATGAAGTTTTTCGATTGACATGTTCTTAAGGGCTCCTCCTCACCGGGAACAAGATAGACACGTCTTGATTCTTTTGACATGTAAAACCATTTTTCATCAATGTGGATGGTGTTAAACATATCATTGAATGTAGGATTAAAACTTTGCAAAGACGGGGTAATCATAGACAAACAAAATTCAAATCTTTTCTTTTTATTTTGATCGTTCAAAGCCGGCTTGATGGCATTTGTATGTCGTTTAAGTGCACCTTCTTTGATTCTTCTATGAACGGTTGATTTTGAAATATCGATTGACTTTGCAAGAGATCGAATATTCCCTCGATGACTTATTGAAACTTGTGAAGCTTGAATAGAGTTGATTTCTATTCGTTTTCGTCCGACAGCATGTAGCTTTTATGACGATACATTAACCATCCAACCATTAAGAAGTTGACGTTTAGCTCGATTCCAAATGCGACTTACGGTTCGAGTAGACACGGAGAATTGTGTTGCTACCTCGCTAACGGATCCTCTTTTCAACATTCCATTCAAACTTTGTTGCAATAATGATTGGTAGATTGCTTGACGTTGATCATTAGTCAAGTTGATTTTAGTGCATGAATTTGTCATGTGTTCCATCTTTTGTAGAGAAAAAAAACAAGAATGTGAATTTAGTGGTGAAATTGAATATAGAATAACAAAGAAGTGAGTCTAATTGAAAAATGGGAGTGTTAGAATAATGTGTTATGGAGGCAAAAGTTACATCCATATTTTTAACTAAAGATTGAGAGTGCACATGATAAAACTGGCGGTAAAGTAATATTTCCATGGAGGCAAAAATTACCTCCAAATTTTAAACAAAGATTGAGAGTGCATTGGAAGCAAAATTGGAGGTAAAGTTATCTCTCAATGGAGGAAAAAATTACCTCCATATTTTGAATTAAAGATTGAAAGTGCACATGAAATAAAATTGGAGGCAAAGTTATCTATTAGTCAATGTTTGCATGGTGAACTTACTGTAAAGTCAAGTACAAAGTACAACAGGGAGAAAAGATAATTTTTAAATAGAATTTCATTTTAAATTAATGGGGGTAAAGTAGTCAATTGCAAACATTTACATTTACTTTACCATACATTTCTTAAACTCCGTGATATCTGAAAAAAGACATTTAAATCGGGACGGAGGGAGTATATATTTACTTAGGGCTTATTTTTCATGTGGGCTGGGCTCGTGGGCCACCTGGAATGGGCCTGGGCCGACTCTCATGGGTCTCGGGCTCAAGAAGTTTCGTTCCTCAATTTCGTGTTAAGCCCGGTTGTCGGTTAATCGTAAATCGTACGTTATAACGTGATAGTTTCGTTTAATTCGTTAACGACCTATATGGGCTAATATATTTTGAAGTATTATTTTAAATACTTTATTTTGAGTTTAAAAAATGTAAATTTTGACTCGTTCGGTTGTCGGGATCGTTTTGCGCATTTCGACGCGTACATTACATTTTAAGCTAAAACGCGTAATTGTTTTCGTTCTATCGTTATCCTTCCTCGTTCAGCATAATATTCTTAAGTAAATAACTACAATAAAAATAGTTTTAGGTTATTTATATATTTTTGTATCACCAACGTTCATATGTTTTATCGGACTCGTTCTGATTGTTTTGTGCGTAATTATAAATTACTTACGTATTACATTTTATTTTTGTTTAAAAGTACGGGCTTGCTAGGCTTACATCACAACAAAAAGTTTTGTTAAAACTTAACCAGGAGATTAGCGTAAGAATGCACATGCATATTATTTAATTAATACCTAATTTGGAGAGTTGTCACATTCTCCCCCCGTTAGGGAAATCTCGTCCCGAGATTTAAGATGTGTCGTGAGTCGTGGTCACGGGTTCAAATAGTTGAGGATACTTCTTGCGCATTTCATCCTCACGTTCCCAGGTGAACTCTGGGCCTCTTTTCGAGTTCCATCGAATTTTGACAAGTTTGATCCGACTGTTTCGGAGTTTCTGCGTTTTCGTGTCCATTACTTCAAGCGGTTCCTCCACAAAGTTAAGTTTTGCGTCGACATGGATTTCGTCGGGAGTTATGATTAACGCTTCGTCAGATAGACACTTCTTAAGATTACTCACATGAAACGTGTCGTGAATATTGCTAAGCTCTTGCGGTAGTTTAAGTTTATAAGCTACAGGACCAATCCTTGCTAGGATTTCAAATGGTCCAACATATCGTGGGTTCAGTTTACCGCGTTTACCAAATCGTACAACTCCTTTCCAAGGAGATACCTTGAGTAGGACTCTGTCACCTACTTGAAACTCTAAAGGTTTTCGTCTATTGTCTGCATAACTCTTTTGTCGGTCTCGTGCCGTTTTCAATCGATTAAGCACTTGAGATATCTTGTCCGTTGTCTCTTGGACTATCTCAGGACCTGATAATTATTTGTCGTCCAACTCTGCCCAACAGAGTGGGGATCGGCACTTGCGTCCGTACAACTCCGCGAAAGGTGCCATTTGTATGCTCGTATGATAACTATTGTTGTACGAGAATTCGGCTAATGGGAGATGAACATCCCAGTTTCCTCCAAAATCAATCACGCAGGCTCGTAGCAAGTCCTCAAGCGTTTGTATCGTTCGCTCGCTTTGACCATCGGTTTGTGGATGGTAGGCGGTACTCATGTCGAGTCTAGTGCCTAAAGCTTGTTGCAGTGTTTGCTAGAAGCGAGAGGTGAAACGTGCATCTCTATCAGAGATGATGGATAATGGCACTCCATGTCTAGAAACAACTTCCTTTATGTAGATTCTAGCCAGCTTTTCCATCTTATCTGTCTCTTTGATGGCTAGAAAGTGAGATGATTTTGTCAGTCGGTCGACAATTACCCATATGGAGTCCATCCCAGATGATGTTTTCGGTAGCTTCGTGATGAAATCCATCGTGATGTGTTCCCATTTCCATTTGGGCAACTCAGGTTGTTGCAAAAGCCCGGACGGCTTTTGGTACTCAGTCTTAACTTTTGCACAAGTCAGACATCTACTAACATAGGTGGCAATGTCTCTTTTCATGCCAGGCCACCAGTAAAATCCTTTCAGATCGTGGTACATCTTATCTGCACCAGGATGTATCGAGTAATTGGACTTATGAGCTTCGTCCAATACGAGATTACGTAGCTCATCAACACAAGGAATCCAAATTCGATTCATGAAGTACAATACTCCGTTTTCCTTAGACTCCAGTTGCTTCTCCATCCCCTTGAGGGATTCGTCCTTCATACGTTCTGGAGTAAAGGCCGCTTGCTGAGCATTACGAATTTGAGTAATCAGATCCAAGTGGATTGTCAGTCCTAAGGCTCGAACTCTTCGAGGTTTCACTCTTTCCTTACGACTCAAGGCATCCGCTACTACATTAGCTTTGCCTGGATGGTACTTGATTTCACAGTCGTAATCATTCAACAGTTCAACCCAACGTCTTTGTCTCATGTTGAGTTCTTTCTGATCAAATATATGTTGGAGACTTTTGTGATCAGTAAAGATCGTACACTTCGTACCGTATAGGTAGTGTCTCCAAATCTTAAGTGCAAAAACGACTGCTCCCAGCTCTAAGTCATGCGTCGTATAGTTCTTCTCGTGAATCTTCAATTGACGAGACGCGTAAGCAATGACTCTGTCGTTTTGCATTAACACGCAACCTAATCCTTGATGTGAGGCATCACAGTAGACAACAAAGTTTTCTACTCCTTCTGGTAACGACAGGATAGGTGCGGTGCTCAGCTTCTGTTTTAGCAGTTGAAAAGAATTCTCTTGTTTTTCGCCCCAATCAAATTTCTTATCTTTTTGCGTTAGGGCGGTAAGTGGTTGAGCTATCTTTGAGAAGTTCTCGATAAATCTTCGGTAGTAACCGGCTAGCCCAAATAATTGTCGTATCTCAGTTGGGGTTTTTGGGGCTTCCCAATTCCTAATCGCCTCAATTTTGGATGGGTCCACGTGAATTCCTTTGTTATTAATCACGTGACCAAGGAAATGAACTTCAAGCATCCAAAACTCGCATTTTGAGAACTTTGCATAAAGTTTCTCTTTCTCCAGTAATTCAAGAATCAGCCTCAGATGTTGTTCATGATCTTCCTTCGTCCGCGAGTATATCAAAATATCGTCAATGAATACTATGACAAACTTATCGAGATAAGGTTTACATACTCTGTTCATTAGATCCATGAACACTGCTGGTGCATTAGTTAGCCCAAACGGCATAACCAGGAACTCGTAATGACCGTATCGAGTTCTAAATGCAGTCTTTGGGATATCCTCATCCCGTACCTTCAGTTGGTGGTAACCAGATCGCAAGTCGATCTTTGAGTAGTAACTTGACCCTTGCAGTTGGTCAAACAAATCATCGATGCGTGGTAAAGGGTATCGGTTTTTCACAGTCACTTTGTTCAGTTCCCGATAATCGATACACATCCGCATTGATCCATCCTTCTTTTTGACAAACAAAACCGGAGCTCCCCACGGTGAAAAGCTCGGTCGGATGAATCCTAAATCCAACAGTTCTTGCAGCTGTGTAGACAGTTCTTGCATCTCTGATGGAGCTAGATGATAAGGCGCACGAGCAATTGGTGCTGCTCCAGGCACTAGGTCGATATGAAATTCAACCTGCCGCGGGGGAGGTAACCCTGGTAGCTCGTCAGGAAATACTCCTGGGTAGTCGCGTACTACGGCCACTTCGTCTATGCGTCGCTCCTCGGGTTTCTTATCCACAATATGTACCAAAAATGCTTGGTACCCTTTTCGTAGATACTTATTTGCCTTCATGCATGTAATCGTTTTCACCATACGACTACTCTTTTCTCCTTGAATCATCAATATTTCTCCTGACGGTAAAGGTAACCGTACAATCTTCTCATGACAGATGATTTCCGCGCGGTTCAGTGATAACCAATCCATGCCAACCACTATATCGAAGCTCCCTAGTTCTATCGGTAGTAAGTCTATCTTGAAAGAATGACCTTCTAAAGTTAAGGAACATCCTGGTACTATTTCTCCTGATTCAATCAACTTTCCATCGGCTAGCTCTACAGTATATTTGTTATCTAGCTTAAGGGATTCGATTTCCAATAGTGGTCTAAACTCATTGGACACAAAGCTTAAATCAGCACCGGAATCAAATAACACAGAAGCAAAGTGGTTGTTTACTAGAAACGTACCGGTGACTGTGTTAGGATCCTGACGTGCCTCTGGAGCTCCTATCATGAACACACGTCCACGAGCTGGCTGATTGTTGTTGTTGTTAGCATTGTTGTTGTTGGCTCGGTTGTTGTTGTTTCCATGGTTGTTTCCATTGTTGTTGCAGTTACGAGCGTTGTTGGCGTTACGGTTTTGGTTATTGAGTCGAGGGCATCGGTTTCAATAATGCCTCGTGTCGCCACATTCAAAACAACCCTGGTTTTGGCGAGCAGTGTTTCCCTTAGGGGTAGGGTTAACCTTACAGTTCTGGGTTTTGTGACCCCATCCCTTACAGCTGTCGCAAAACCAACACTCACCCTCATGGTGTTTGCTACACTTATCACACTTAGGTTTGTTGCCTAGGTATGGCTTCGGTTCTACAATGGTAGCAGCATAAGACTTAGGATTTCCAGATCCTTTCTTGTTGGATTGACCCTGACGGTCATTCCATTTACGCTTCTTACCTCCAGAACTACCAGCTTCAGTACTGATCGGCTCAACCTTGACCGGCACAGTTTTCTGTGTCAGCGTCCCCATTCTAATTGCTTCATCAGTCAAACTCTGCGCTAGGGTAACAGCGCTCCTGAAGGTGTCAGGTTTGGAGCACGTAACCAAACTCCTGATTTGTGGTGCCAGACCATACACATAACGCTCAATGCGCTTGTACTCAGGTGTTACCATATGTGGCACAAGACGAGCTAATTCTTGGAACCTGGTTGTATAACCAGTGATATCAGCACCAATCATGGCAATGTTCCACAGCTCAGTCTCAATTTTCTGCATCTCACTGCGAGGGCAGAATTCTTCTATCATCATGCGCTTCAATGTTTCCCATGTCATGGAATAAGCAGCTGGTCGTCCCATCGACTGAACTTGACTGTTCCACCAAGTCAAAGCTTTATCAGCTAGTGTGCAGGCGACATATTTCACTGCAGTGTCTGGTAGACAATCACTGATGTCCAACACATAATCCATCTTTTCTATCCAGTGTATAATACCAATAGCACCTTCAGTGCCACAGAAAGGAGGTGGTTTACATGCCTGAAATGTCTTATATGAACACCCTCGGCGGGTATTCACCACAGTCTCAGTGTTAACAGGGGTCAATCCACTGTTATTAATCCCATTCTCACGGTTTCGACTTGCCTCATACTCGGCAATACCTTCAGCAATGCGTCTAGCTATCATCTGCTCAGTAGTTTCCTCAGTGTTAGGTGGTGGAATGGTTTCAGGTGTAGGGGGTACAGTTGTCTTCTGACTGTTCCTAGTAATTCGTCGTTTTAGCGGCATGTTCCAGTTCTGCGGTGAATAAAATGCAGAAGTCAATGCCAAGATAATGAATGTGATGAACAAGATTTCACATTGTCTGTCAAGTGAATAGTATAGAGAATTTGAAAGAATAAGGTTTCACATTGAATGTCGCACGCCTTTGAAATACCCATATGTACTTTGTACAATATAATCACGTTGGCCAGACGTCATTATATAATGCCAAGTACATATTTCTTTTCATCATCGATCAAGCGCAAACGATGTTTTAGGGAATTCAAGATAAAATCAATAATTCAAGGTGTAGTAGGTTTTCAAAGTTTGCAAGAAATGGTTTTAAACAATTATCACGTGGTAAATTTTCTATCACATGCATATATAGAAATGAATATAATTCGCACGAAATTTCGAATCGAACCTAAGTTATATTATACATTAACTAGAATGTTCTTACATCATTTCATACAAAACTTGATGATATCTTCTATATCCATCAAGAGGAGTTTTTCAGTACAACACGAGTTGATACAGTACTAATTAGACTAAACTTAGTTATACTTAGATCTTAACCAAATAGTTATATTCCTACGACAGTTCTTCATCAGTTCATTATTAAGCTATCTTTAGCTATGTTATCTGTCGCAGTGTAGATTTTTCACTTTTACTCCTGATTCAGATTGGGAGAGAAGTAGCGGGTTTCCAGCATAGTTTTGTATCGCAGAGTCGGATAGTAGCCCAGATCATTCTCAGTTGAGCATTTGCACAGACGTTTGATCCAAGACTTAACTCTTTTCTTGCGATTACTAGCCATTTTCTTCCAGAAGCGTATTTTATCCTTAACTCGGACAATCATAGGCCTCTTTAGGATTCTCAATTCTAGCTCATGGTTCCTACATTTGAACACAAGCTCCCAATTTTGGCCATCCAATCTTTCAGCCTGGTCTCGTACTCTTTCGTACTCCTCTATGTCGACCATGGCGAATTGGTGGTTTTCAATTTCTTCTTCCACAATTTCCACTATCGGAATTGTTTCGGTGTCGACATATACATATTGTATCTGCTCGTCGATGGTTATGTCATCATCTGATGAGCATTCACTTATAACAGGTTCTGCCATTTTTCCAGTTTCAAGAGATCTATAGGTTACAAAGACATATTTCAGTATCCATAGTTATGTAGTCTCTATTGTCAATTCATAATCCAATCACAATGCACAGTAACATAAACAATAATAATAAACCAGACACATATGTCAGATCATATAACTGATCATAGTTAGTTCACAAGTTTTTATACAAAACAGGATGGATCTCTCCTAGATGTCCATCGGTCCAGAGACAAATCAAAGCATGATGGGTCGGTCTACACACCGTCGATCCAAATGATATACAAAACATGACAGGCTGTCTATACCCGTCGAACCAAAGTTCCAAGTCTAATACATAGTATATATAATCCTAAGTAGGCACAACCCACCCTACATAGGTCTAACGGAAGTACGGTAGAAATGATCCCACGGTTGTCCTCAACACAGCCATCACCACACAAGCACCAACCACAAGCCCTGCAATCCTAACACGTCTCTCAAGTGCCCTCACACGAGCACGTGCAGACTCAGCTATCTCCTGGGCAGTAAACACGTGGTTCAACAGAAAGTGGTGACGCTCATGCATACCAGCCATGTCCCCATACAGACGGGAGACCTCATCCTGTACCTGTCCAAGGTAAGAACCCCTGCTAGAAGTAATACAGAACAATGTACGCATAACAGCAACTAATGTAGGGAGAGTCTGCTTTATCGGCTCTCCAGTGGTAGGCAGTGATGATGGGGGTCGTGAGGACTCTCCTGTCTCAAATGTGGAGGGAAAACCCTCTAATGACCTCCAGTGCCTCAACATAGGAGTCATCCACTCTAGGTGAGCAAACCTGGGTGCTCTCCGTGGAGACTCAACAGACTCGTCCGCCGGTGCTAACGGACCAGTAGGAAGATCTCGGACACACATCCTCGGTGTCCTCCTAGACACAGGCCTGCGAGAAGTCTCAGCGGCCTGATGGTGAATACCTGTAGTAGTAGGGGTAACCTCATGTGCTGTCGGTGGTGGCGCAATGTAAGCGTCACTAGTGTCATCCGACATATCTCTCAAATGAACAGATGACTCATCCCCAACAATGATCGCGGGACCCTCAAAAGTAGCCTCGGTCGGCTCCTCGTCCGAAGCATAAACATGATAAAGTGATTGACTAGACATACTGTGACAAGGGAAATTGTGTGTGAAGTGTCAGTCGTATGTTAGATGTATATAAACGTATGTATGTATGAATGCATGAATGTTCTAGCCAAGGTCATAGTCTAGGTCTCTAAGGTTTTCAGTCACCTAAAGACTTCTAGTTCGCTATAACCAATGGCTCTGATACCAAGTCTGTCACACCCCCAAAATCCATAATTGTGTTTATTTAATGTTTAGCGGAAGCAAGTTATAATTAGCGGAAGCATCTTGTGTAAACAGTTTAACAGCGGGGGTGCTGACGTTACAATTGTGCATTCACTGTATCAGAGCATATGATCATACAGAACATAATATATAAAGGATGCCAGTTTAAAATAGTTATTACAAAAGTAGTACGACTATGTAAGTCGTACGGTAGTAATAAAGTTTAAAACATTTAAGTTTTACAATACATATGTTAAGATAAGATTTCGTGAGTATAACTGCAATGTCTGCAGTAATACAGAGGAAATCCTCAAAAGCTGTCCCAAAATATATGGCATCCTAAGTAGTCCAGGGTTGTCCATCCTGAATGCATGCGATTCTTTACTTACGTTGCTAATTTCCTGTATAACATAGAAAGAAAGTCGTCAACAAATATGTTGAGTGAATTCACAGGTTTTGTATAAATGTAAGGTATGTTAAACCATTTATGTTTAGAATTATTGAATTGTTATTCAATAAATAAATGTTTGCAGGTTTTACAATTTATAAGATTGTAGGGATAGTTACCCTAAAATATAGTTTATGTGGGTTGTTACCCAAAATGTATGTCTGGTGGTTTACCATCATATAAATATAACCAGAAAGTATACCGGTATAAAACAGTTGTAGGATGAGTTCATCCTAAATAGTAAGTGGGAATGCTTAGACTATAATCCCCTGAAAGGTGAGCTAAACCTCGCAGGTTAAAGTAACGCGACCTAACCCTATAACCAAACCACAACCAAAACTTATGTTTCTTGCCTGAAGGACAGTTAAGTATACGCTCCATCCACAGGAGGGTCGTCACGGCAATAGTACTATTCGTATACTCAGTGGCTAGAGTCACCTAGCTAATGGTTATAGTCTGCATGACATAAGGTCTTTCATGCACACATCTCAAGTCTGGTCCGTACTAGGATTTGTTGTCTAATTCCCAAAACAGTTGTGAAATAATATTTCATATCAAACAGTTGAATAAAGTAATAAAGCATTTATATAATTTGCTGCATGTGTTTGCATGCAGTTTCTATGTTTACACCCCTATGTTTAAAAGCATAAAACATTTGTAAAGTAGGGGCTGTGAACTCACGGTGATTTGCTCGGTATAGAAAGCTAGCAGCCGACAGATAATAGCCCAAGGTGTGTTAACCTATATACAATAGATGTATTAACATAAGTACGTTGATTTGTTAAATCAATTTATGTCAATAGTTCGTTTGTTTGAAGAAATTATCAATTTCTTAAGTTTGTACAAGTCGTTGGTGATTGTTGTTGAAAATAGATAATATCTTCCAAGTTATGTTCGTTTGTCGAATCATTCGAAATGTGTAAGCATATATACATATATATACTTATATAGTTGAATATATATATTCTCGTAAACATATATTATTGTTCGTTGTCTCGTTCACATATATCTCATATATATAAATTGTTTGTCGTTTAAGTTTCCAAATCACTAGTCTCTATTTGTTTCATATAATATACGTCTCGTCCCAAATGTGTATGTATACCAATTGGTTCGTCCAATATTCGTAGGTATATATGTTCGCGTTTTATCGTTTTGAGGCCCGCTTTTGTTGACTTAGACAAACATGCTCGGATTGACTCGAGACTTTTACACAAGTCTTAAATGTGTTTATTATCTATGAAAAATAAGTTTCATGTCATGTGGATATCCAAAAGTGTTGTTTTTATGTTCGTTACAAAAATAGCCCTTCAATCTTAGTTTTCCAGATTTTCGGTCTCGCTCAAGGCTCGTTTTAACCAACTTAGACTCCGAATTGAAATCCAAGAAAATTAAAGGTTATTCCCCTATGTCTCAGGTTTCCAAAACTTATTTTTATGTAACTTTTGGTTAAGTAAGACTCGTTTTATAAATTTTCAAACACAAGTCTGTCCAGCAGCCCTATTTCGGTATATACGTTACATGATTTGACTATATCTGGAGTATTACAAAACTTCACAAAACGTGCGAGTAAGGGATAGAAAGGTAACAAAATTTATGATCTTTTCCCACTGGTCTCACCTGTTTATTCGATCCATAGCCCAAGATATGCTCATTTTAATTTGGTCAAGATTCTGGTCAGATTCATCAGATCTGCTATGTACTTTTATTTCAGAAATCAAAAATAGCAAATGAACTTGAATTTTCGTAAGGCTTACAGATCTGAAAACTAGACACTTCAAAAGTTTAGACTTAAGAAACGTTAGATTTCATCATGAAATGAGTCGTTTAAGGTCGATCTAATCCGATCTATTTTATTATCCAGTGTGTAAAGTCATTATCCAGTGGTTAATAGCATGTTCATCCGATTTTTAACATAGATTTGGACATAATCAGTAGGAAATGGAACACTAAAATGTTTATAAACTTAATCCAAGGAAATCTAAAGAAAAGTTAGAGGTTTATACCACAGAAAACGTGATCTAGAGGCTGTGTTCGTCGAAGAGTGCAGCCGCTGTCCTTGTTCGCTTCTCCTTGTCAAAACCGTATGTAGATGAAGCTAGATCATGATGGTTTTGTTTGGTGATGCTAGGAGGACGTGGATGGTGATGGTGGTTGTGATTTCTTGGCTGGAAAATGCAGAGAAAAGAGAGAGATAGAGGATAAGGTGGGTGGTTGTTTGAAGGAAATGAGGAGATCAAAGGAAATATCATATATATTTACTTAGGGCTTATTTTTCATGTGGGCTGGGCTCGTGGGCCACCTGGAATGGGCCTGGGCCGACTCTCATGGGTCTCGGGCTCAAGAAGTTTCGTTCCTCAATTTCGTGTTAAGCCCGGTTGTCGGTTAATCGTAAATCGTACGTTATAACGTGATAGTTTCGTTTAATTCGTTAACGACCTATATGGGCTAATATATTTTGAAGTATTATTTTAAATACTTTATTTTGAGTTTAAAAAATGTAAATTTTGAATCGTTCGGTTGTCGGGATCGTTTTGCGCATTTCGACGCGTACGTTACATTTTAAGCTAAAACGCGTAATTGTTTTCGTTCTATCGTTATGCTTCCTCGTTCAGCATAATATTCTTAAGTAAATAACTACAATAAAAATAGTTTTAGGTTATTTATATATTTTTGTATCACCAACGTTCATATGTTTTATCGGACTCGTTCTGATTGTTTTGTGCGTAATTATAAATTACTTACGTATTACATTTTATTTTTGTTTAAAAGTACGGGCTTGCTAGGCTTACATCACAACAAAAAGTTTTGTTAAAACTTAACCAAGAGATTAGCGTAAGAATGCACATGCATATTATTTAATTAATACCTAATTTGGAGAGTTGTCACATAGTTCCACATGCCACTTTACTTTGTAGGTATATAGTGTAGGTAAAATATTTCGTACCCAAATATAATTTTATTTATACGTAGCAATTCTAATATAATTACTACAATTAAGCATAAATAAATATATAACGAAACAATAATATAAAACAAATAAGCACAAGAAATAAGTAAAAGATACTTATCATAAGAAGATCGGCACGCTCCGAAAACTTATTTGAAGAAGACCGAAGCCTGTGTTGGACACAGTTCCTTTAAAACAGATTCGTCGTCTACACGTCGTCTGTTTCTCAGGGTACAACGGCCAAATCAGTTTGTACTGCCAGACTTGACTACACTGCCTGAGATTTCATTGGAGGTTACTTGTATCTCCTTTAAAGAAAAGGTTGTGTTTTTGGTGTGTACTCGAATGGAGGCTAAATGCCTCTATTTATAACTTGGTTATTCTCTTTAAGTTTTCTTCATCCACCGATGTGGGACAAACTCAATAACCCACCATAACTTACATCAAACACCTTACTTTGAGAATCGATATCTCATTCATATCAACTCCGATTAAGACACATATTATATCGTTCTGAACCTCTCATCTTGGAGTACGCAAATACATAAACTAGTATAAATATGTACCACATGTACGTATATAATTATGTGTCTGAAATTAGTGAAATCAACATAATTTCACTAAATTTTACAACATATAGTTTCCTGGACACAACTATATTCAGAATATTAAACTTTTCTTTCCCTCAATTGAAACATTATACTTGTGTATGACCTATGGTTTTTGTACATAAATTGGTGATTAAATTGTTTTTTACTATGCATATTTATATACGCACTTCAAGTGTTTGATAAAATGTGTGAATTTACTTCAAGTTTTCATGTGCATTTTTATCCCCGTTCAATCATCGTTATATTTGTAAGTTTTGTTTGTAAATATATAAATTGAAGCAATTTTGTTATTATTTTCATTGTCTCTCATTTGTTCTATGAGGTTATCACTACCATGTGGTATTTAAGTAGATGTGGTCCAATCTATGATGTGGTGATACTTACATGCTAATACATGTAAAAATGGTGTTCTCATTAAACCTTTCTGTTTTTGCTTAGCAGGCATAGAATCTATATTAGAGTGGCAGATAATTGAATCTAAGGGATGGTATATCATCAATACGATGAAAGGTAATGGATGACACACGGGGCTTGTGTGTAAACACATCCTAACTTACACCTTGCTTGAAAGTAGTGCGGTGCAACACTTATACCACTATCTACGTTTATAAATGTTCTTATAAAGACATGGTTTATTCTCACAATCTCGTGTATATTCAACGGTAATTGATTCAATTTCAATTTTCATTTAATTGATTTGACAAATACATATCGATAAATTGTTGTACGTATATTCAATTTATGTGTTCAGTATCATATATCAAAAATTTTCTTTTCGTTACATAACATCTCATATCAATTGAAATTTCAGTTCATATTCCCATATATCGGTTCTCTTATCGATCGCTATTGTGCTAGATGATTTCTTCTTCCAATTTAGGAATTTTTTGACCCGTAATAAAAACAACCCGTTTTGAACCCTGACCCAACCAGTCCAGTTTGAAATAATGGTGTTGGAGTTGCATGCTTTTGCTCATATCACCCAATCAAATTCTTAATGGGTATACAATGACTGGTACAGACTTTGGTCTGATATATTTGTAGTTCTTATTTAGCTATAGTGTTGTATGATTGACAAGTGAATGTTTATCATATATATTATTTATGTAAGAGTTTAGTTTATGCCAACTATTTAAGGTTTGAAATTTCAAGGGTTCTAGCAATGAAGTTAGCTTAAATCGAGATGGGTCTGCTGTAGACCCGGCTGCCTTCCAACAGCAAGTGCGCAATAATGCAAATTTGATGGCCCAATTATTTCAGGTAGAAATGATATTTTTTTTTTTTTTTTTTTAGGGGATAAACCCCGGTAAAATGCATTAAAATAAAATTAAATATTTACAAACTACTAGAGGCATACCTCTAGGGGTGATTTTTAGTGCACCACCCAAACTTTAATACAAAAACCGAACACCATAATAATACTAGCAAAGTTAAAAATGATTAATACTATATCTATACACTTTATAACTATGACATTTCTGATTTTTAACTTTGCACAAAAAAATAAAGAAGACATCCTCCAAGCCCGTAATCTCTGTTCTCTATATTCAATCCATTCTGCATGCTTTCCAGCCCAACACACATTCTTTAATCCAGCTAGAACAACTCTAGGCCCAATACCATTCCAATCCGTCTTTAAGCCAGCCATTTTCATTAATATTTGCGGCCCACTACTTCTATCAGATTCCAACATTTCTCGACCATCCATAAAATACATGACATCAAACATAACCAAACTCTGAACCTTCTGATCTTGCACAAAATATTGACTTTCCTGTAATTGACCAATTGACACTAACAAATACACCAAATATCTCATTCTTTGAACTACCCAAGATATATTACCACAAACAAATTTTCCCATCAGCACCATATTATAACCACAATTGGTATTAACCATACAACCAACAGTACCACATAAACTTTCTGCATTTTGACTTAAAAAAGTCAATCTTAACATAATAACCTCAAACATAATCCTGTTTACCAATACAAACATTACACCACCCTCCACCCATCCAACAAAAAGAACACTTCCAGCCCTCTTGATCAAACCACATTCTTGACAATCATAACTAGTATGCTTCTCTAAAACCCTTTGATCACAGGAACATAAGTCAACACATATTTTCCCTTGCAAACACTTACATCTACAGACCTTAGACCAGTAATGCATGTAGGCTACATTTGACTCAAAAGGGAAAATATGTTGACCCGACAAAGTTAAACAAACCAATACACACCAGCAGCAGGTTTGACCACCATTGATTTGACCCAGAACATTCAACTTTGAATCTATTACACAAATCCATACAAGCCTATGTTTGAATCCATAGATCATATCCATACACATCAAACCAGTCCTCATCAACCAAACCAAACTAACTACACCTTTGAAACTAGCAGCACTAGACCAGTAACTATCTTGAAAGTAATAGGTTATATGCAAAAACTTAGCATAATGAAAAAGAAGCATACTAACCCATTTTAGCACAACTCCATCTCTAAACATGCAATAAGGCAAACACATTCTCCATTTTATGATCCAGTGATCCAGTTTATATTTTGCACAAAAATACCACTCCACAGCAACACACTTCATGTAACAACTCCTGCACATTTCCCCACTTTCCTCCATTCATTGATAGTAACAAGTAACATTGATCCACCATATCATAATCCAGCAGACACTGACAGCAAACTCTATACCTATATAAGAAGAATTGCTACATTGATAAACAATTCTGATATCATACCAAAATTGGGCATGACCATGACTCAAATGGTAGCCTAGCACATGTATATAGCTCATAGCTTCCTGCTCATCACCAGAAATGTAAAAGCATCTACAATCACTGCTTTTAACAGGAAAGCTCACCATAAACATCACTATCTCACCTCCAAAAGAAAGATTATGTAACACCCCCAAATTAACGATTTGCGGAAGCATACATTGGGTGTTACTAATCAATATACAAAGCACAAGATTAACAGTAAACGACCTCTAAATGAGACGTTTGTAAAATAGTTACATTTCATAATTTGAATTGTTTGAAAACATATAGTTTTCTTTACAAAAGTGTAGTTCCCTAGAGCCCTCGCGTATAGCGGGAGATTCTATTACATAACCATAGTTACAAAAGATAATGCCAAAGAATCTCCGTTAAATGCAGTTTGGAAATCATGCGACTCTAGCTAGTAATCCTGGAGTGATCCTACTCCGTAAGTGTACCTGAGATACAAAGCTAAAAAGTGTCAACCAAAAAGGTTGGTGAATCTTACAGGTTTAGTAATAAGTAGGTGTTATGAACCACAAGTATGTACCCGTATTGCTATCAAGCAAAGTAAGTAATTCAGTTAATCAGTACAGTGCCATGAGCTCATAAGTTGAAGCTTAACCGTGTAGTGTGAATATATCACGTACCCCCGTGAGTGCTATCCGCACACTCATATGTAACAAATACTAATATGTCTGTTTCTACGTGTAAATCAGTACGTGGTGGCGCTACCACCCCAGACAGGGATTGTCATTCCCAAATGGATCCATCTACTAGTACTCGCGCTTAAGACCATAACTAACAACTTACGATTAGGAGGCTTTCAGTGGATAAAAGTAACTCATGCGTTTGTTTGTAATCAATAATGTTTTCAGTAATGTTTTCAGTTCAGTACATTGTGTTCATGCGTAAAACAGTTGCTAAGTATCTCACCCCAAAGTATAAAACAGTAAAAGTGGGGCTGTAAGACTCACCTGAGTCGAGCAGTGGTAATTAGCAAATAGTAGTAAAGCAAGTAGGTTCTCCGAACCCGTAACCTTCTAGTGCCTAAACACGTAAGGTTAAGTAAGTAGATGTCTCGCAAGACCATCTAGGCTAGTTGTTCATACAACCCGTTGTGTTTAAATGTTGGTTTGTTCGCGTTCGTATCAAAGTATACGGCCCGTTGGTGATTTGTTATAATTAAAGTTTATCATTCAATACGCAAATTAAAGTAATTGTAATAGGAAAGTATGTTTTATTATGATTGTTAGGTCGTATCGTATAAGGATTTGAGGTTGTAAAAGTTCGACACTTAGTGAAAATGTGAGTTTTCAAGGTTCTGGTTTGTGCGACGTCGCATGCGACGTTGCAAGCGACGTAAGGTGCGACGTAGGCAGGTACGTCGCTTGATGCGACCTTCGCAAATCAATGCGACGTAGGGGGCGACGTCGCTAATGCGACGTTGGTTCGGTTTGCGACGTTAAAGTCTACGTCGCTACGTGCGACGTCCGCAAGTTAATGCGACATAATAGGCTGCGTCGCTAGTGCGACGTTGAGGTTTTTGTGCGACGTAGGTCGCGACGTCGCAGAGGCCCCTGGCCAGGTGCGACGTAGCGGTCTGATGGCCGGAAATTTAGTCGAAAACGAGTTTTCCGGTTTCCGTTGGGTCCAAATCTTTTACCCAACCCTTATATGAACATAATAAGCCTATTTAAACCATAAATTAGTAAAAATGATCGAAAACGAGAGATGTCGGGATTTGTCGGAAACTTACAAATTGTCGGATTGAAAATCCGAAAAGATAGGATGATAGATCGTCGCAAGGTGAACGTTTTCTTCTAAAGGGATGAGATGATCCGAGCTCGTTTTGCGGTGTTATTTGGTGATTTAGTGGGTATTTTGGGGTGGTGGTGGTGATTAGAAAGAAAAGAAAGAGAGAGAAAAGAGAATAGAGAGTGAGGTGAGAATGAGAGGAGGAGAAGAAAGGTGGGGGTTTTTACCTCCAATTTTCGGTCCCCGTTCTCCGTGCGGTGTTCGTTTTTCTCCGTCGTTTAAGCGTTAAATATTTATTTTGCACGTTTAATTATATCTTTTTTGTTAAATAATTTATTTCGCTACATCTTTAATAATTTGCAATATAGTATGGTTTGAGTAAATCTTTGTACTTTTGTTTTTAAATCGTGTAAGTTTAATCGAGTGATACAAGATAACTATCCGTTATTATAAAATAGTATTTTTGGTCATAATTGCGTTATTTTAGTTTATAAACATTTGTTCACCAACGTCCGTATTAATCAAATAGAATTTCATTCTATTCAAGTTGCGTACGATTTAAGTCAAATCGCAAAGTTGTATATATTCACCAATATATAATCCGATAAATAAATTAGCCTAACACAGAACTAATTACATGTATTTACAAAGAATTAGGCACTAATTCTAGTCCTAATTTGCCGGTTGTTACATTCTCCCCTTGTTAAAAGAATTTCGTCCCGAAATTAGTTCGATTGCACGGTCGGTGCTTTGTCTGGGAAGAGATGTGGATATTTCTGTCGCATTTGGTCTTCCCGTTCCCAGGTGAATTCAGGACCACGTCTAGAATTCCACCTGACTTTTACGATGGGAATACGACTCTGTTTTAGTTGTTTGACCTCACGGTCCATGATTTCCATAGGTTCCTCAACGAAATGAAGTTTATCATCGATTTGAATTTCGTCGAGCGGTATAATCAGTGTCTCGTCAGACAGACATTTCTTCAGATTAGAAATGTGGAATGTGTTGTGAACGCTGCTAAGCTCAGCAGGAAGTTGCAGGCGGTATGCCACTGGACCAATCTTTTCAAGGATTTCGAATGGTCCGATGTATCTAGGATTTAGTTTGCCTCGTTTTCCGAATCGAATGACACCTTTCCACGGTGCCACTTTGAGAAGTACCTTGTCCCCTACTTGGAACTCAAGGTGTTTGCGTCTCACGTCAGCATAGTTTTTCTGACGATCACGCGCGGCTTTTAGTCGGTTTTGTATGCCGACGATCTTTTCAGTTGTTTCATGTATGATTTCTGGACCGGTGAGTTGTGTATCCCCCACCTCAGTCCAACAGATAGGTGACCGGCACTTACGACCGTACAGTGCCTCGAAGGGTGCAGCCTTTATGCTGGTGTGATAACTGTTGTTGTACGAGAACTCGCACAATGGTAAGTGATTTTCCCAGTTTTTACCGAAGTCAACTACGCAGGCTCGTAGCATGTCTTCCAGTGTTTGTATGGTTCGTTCGCTCTGGCCGTCGGTTTGAGGATGGTAAGCCGTACTCATATCCAGACGAGTACCAAGAGATTTTTGCAGTGATTGCCAGAAGCGAGAAGTAAATCGAGCATCTCGGTCGGAGATGATTGAGATGGGCACGCCGTGTCTTGACACGATCTCTTTCAGGTAGATTCGTGTCAAACGTTCCATCTTATCAGTTTCTTTGATGGCTAGGAAATGAGCAGATTTAGTGAGTCGGTCAACGATCACCCAAATGGTATCGCAACCGTTAGAAGTTTTCGGGAGCTTAGTAATGAAATCCATGGTGATCTGCTCCCATTTCCATTGTGGTATTTCTGGTTGTTGTAGCAAACCGGAAGGTTTCTGGTGTTCAGCTTTAACTTTAGAACAAGTAAGACACTTGCTAACATAGGTTGCAATGTCAGATTTCATGTTGGGCCACCAGTACATTTCCTTGATGCCGTGATACATTTTGTCGGCACCGGGGTGTATAGAGTATTTTGACTTGTGAGCTTCATTCATCACCAAGTCTCGCAGGTTCCCAAAACTTGGTAACCAGATTCGATTCGAGAAGTATTTGGCCCCGTTAGGTTTGGTTTCAAATTGTTTGTCCATGCCTCGCAAGGCCTCGTTTATCAAGTTTTCTGGTTTGAGTGCTTCGAGTTGAGCGGTGAGAGTTTGATTGATGAGGTCGTTGTGAATGGTCATACCGAGAGCTCGAACTCGAAGTGGTTTCACTCGTTCTTTTCGGCTTAAGGCATCGGCGACAACATTCGCCTTGCCTGGATGATAGCGAATTTCGCAATCGTAATCAGTGAGCAACTCGACCCATCGACGTTGCCTCATGTTGAGATCCTTTTGATCGAAGATATGTTGGAGACTTTTATGGTCGGTAAAGATTGTACACTTGGTACCGTACAAGTAGTGTCTCCAGATTTTCAGAGCGAATACAACAGCCCCCAACTCTAGGTCATGAGTTGTGTAATTCTTTTCGTGGACCTTGAGTTGTCGAGAGGCGTAAGCGATAACCTTGTCTCGTTGCATCAGCACGCAACCAAGACCTTGGTGTGAAGCATCACAGTATACCACGAGGTCATCGTTGCCTTCGGGTAAAGATAAGATAGGTGCACTGCAGAGTTTCTATTTTAGTAGTTGAAAAGCTGACTCCTGTTTGTCAGTCCAATCGAACTTCTTTTCTTTTTGAGTCAGTGCAGTGAGAGGTAGGGCTATTTTCGAAAAATTCTCAATGAATCGTCTGTAGTATCCGGCGAGTCCTAAGAATTGGCGTACCTCGGTCGGTGTAGAAGGTGCTTGCCAACACTTGATAGCCTCGATTTTTGAAGGATCGACATGAATCCCTTGATTGTCAATGACGTGTCCAAGGAATTGAACGGTTTGCATCCAGAACTCACACTTAGAGAATTTGGCGTATAACTCTTCGTGTTTGAGCAGCTCTAGGATAGTTTTCAGGTGTTGCGCGTGTTCTTGTTCAGTGCGCGAGTAAATCAAGATGTCATCGATAAAGACGATAACAAACTTGTCAAGGTAAGGTTTGCACATCCGATTCATAAGGTCCATGAATACAGCCGGTGCGTTGGTTAAGCCGAATGGCATCACTTGGAATTCATAATGCCCGTAGCGAGTTCGGAAAGCAGTTTTCGGGATGTCATCGTCACGAACTCGGAGTTGGTGATAACCTGACCGTAGATCGATCTTTGAGTAGAAACTCGACCCCTGAAGTTGGTCGAACAGGTCATCGATGCGAGGAAGTGGGTAACGGTTCTTGACAGTTAATTTGTTGAGTTCGCGGTAGTCGATGCACATGCGGAAAGAACCGTCTTTCTTTTTCACAAACAGGACCGGAGCTCCCCAAGGTGAGGAACTTGGTCGAATAAATCCCTTGTCCAGGAGTTCCTGTAACTGAGTAGACAACTCCTGAAGTTCGGATGGGGCTAGTCGGTAAGGGGCTCGTGCCACGGGTGCTGCGCCGGGCACAAGATCAATAGAGAATTCGACTTGTCTAGTTGGCGGTAGGCCAGGAAAGTCTTCAGGAAAGACTTCTGGGAAGTCTCGAACAATAGGCACATCCTCGAGTCGCTTCTCCACCGACTTTTTCTCCAAAACGTGTGCGAGGATTGCCTGGTACCCTTTTCTCAAGTATTTTCGGGTTTTCATGCAAGAAATGATATTTATTCTCGTCCCACCGGTCTCCCCTTGTATGCTCAAAGTTCCACTGGTGACGAGAGGAATGCGTACAATTTTCTCAAAACAAACGATTTCGGCTCGGTGCTTGGACAACCAATCCATACCGACGATGATGTCAAAGCTGCCGATTTCGACAGGTATCAAGTCAATGGAAAAGAGCTCGTTAGCTAGGTTCAAAGTGCAATTAGGTATCACACTGTCGGCCTCAATAAGTTTTCCGTTTGCCAATTCTATTGTGTACTTAGAGTCTAAGGCAATAGGTGTGGTGTCAAGTAGAGGATAAAACTCATCAGAAATAAAGCTCTTATCAGCACCAGTATCAAATAACACAGATGCAGTCAAGTTGTTGAGAAGAAACGTACCCGTGACCACATTCGGGTCTTGACGGGCTTCCCCAGATTTCAGCACAAAAGCTCTTCCTCGAGCATTGTTGTTATTCCTGTTGTTGCTGTTGTTCAGCTTCGGGCAGTCTTTCTTGAAATGCCCCGCACCGTTACACCCATAACAAGTCTTTGGTGCCGAGGTGTTGGTGTCAGTGGTGTTTGATCTACAATCCTTAGCCAAGTGTCCAAATCTCTTACACTTGCTACAGGGACACGAACCATGGTGGTGTCATTGGCACTTGGAGCAGTAGGGCTTGGTTCCCTTGTACGCTCCCTTGTCATCAAAACTGGAGGTGTAGGCTTTAATGGTTTTAGGTTTCTTGTTTTGGTGGTTGTTGTGGTTGTCGGACCATTTTCGTTTATTGCTGTTGGAGGACGGAGTGGGTGGTTCTGGGTCCTCGTTCATAGCTAGAAGTTCATGGGCCAACCGAATGGCACCATGAAGGGTGGTTTGGTTTGATGAGGCGACATTTCCCCGGACGGGTTCCGGGAGGCCGCGGATGTATTTCTTAATCTTGTCGAGCCCAGTACCTGCCTTAGCTGGGCGAAGGACGGTGAGTTGTTGGAATCTGGTGGTGTATCCAACGATATCAGTTCCTTGCACTTTTAAGTTCCAGAACTCTTCGTCCAGCTTGTGAAGTTGTTCGGATGGGCAATACTCATCCGTGAGCATTTTCTTCAGATCCTCCCAAGGGAGTAGATAAGCGGTGTCAATACCCACAGACTGGGTATAGGAATTCCACCACGAGAGGGCACCATCTTCGAGGGTGCAGGTGGAGAATTTGACTTTGTCGTCCTCCGCACATTTGCTGATGCGGAAAACAGATTCCATCTTTTCGAACCATCTGATAAGTCCGATGGCTCCTTCGGTTCCCTTGAAGCTCAAGGGTTTGCAGTTTTGAAAATCCTTGTATGAACAAGGTTTAGCAGCAGAGGTTTCAGCGGCATCGCTGTTTCTTGTGGAGTTAGGTGGAGTATTCCGAGCCAAGGCTTCAGTAACAGCCTGGGTTATGAGTGACGTGATCTGAGCATCAGTGTAAGGTCTTGACTTTGGCGGCATGATTCTTCAATAAAAGAAATGAAGATACATGAGATTTTGTAAGAGAATTGCATTTATTTCAGATGTACACGTATAAAGTTGGTAATACATAACATCAATATGAAAAAGGATTATGGCAATTAATATGAGTCGAAACAGCAAGGAATATTTGATAGATGATACGAGTTCAAAGGTTACATCCTGCGGATGTATTACAAAAGGTGTCGGGAATTGTTACATCCGACTGAAACATAGAGTAGCGCTTAGATAGTTACTAGATTACAGGATAGTTTACAAAACAAAGACTAAGCTAGTCTTAACGTAGGTTAATCTGCTCCATCATTTCGATGAGACGATCCACAGTATTTGCAAGTCTGCTGGCTTGTCGAGCATTGTCTTCAGCTAATGCTAGTCGCTGTACCAATCCACGGGTATATTCTTCCGTTTCCCGTGAGCGTTGTTCACACTCATCAAGTCTGTGTTTCAAAAGAGTGGTTTCCACGCTTATCTCCACCACCTTGTTGAGAAGAACGTCCACATTATTAACGGTGGTTTCATGATCCTCAGAGACTTGTTCGATGCGCTCAAGTGATGTAAGTCTCCAGTTTTCGTTTGTTTCTTTCAACACGACATCCATGGTGCGAAGTCGTTGCTCTTGTTGGTTCACCCTAGCAGCTAAGGCCGGCAAGGTGAAGTGAGTGGAGTACGGGCCAGCTCGAGGCAATCGGTTGTTCCTCCTTGCTACCCTTGGGTTCTGCGACCCGGATTGAGAACGAGATGAATCGGATGGGATGTTTGCCATTTCTGAGACAAAGCGTTAGTAAGATTGAGGCCTATATTCATATAGTCCCTATATAATATAGCCTATTGAGTGTCTAGCATAAACATGTTTAAGTCTCGGTTCTCTCGAAGTCAGAGTCTTCTATTGTACCCTGTTCAGCCATAACCCCTTTCAGATCTTACATCGTCTTTGCTTAATTGTACATAGTTGATCATGCTATGTTAAATTAAACTCGTATGATGTAATCACTGAACCGGTTATACCTAATAAGGGATACTGCCTAATGGTCATAGTCTAGGCTCACTAAATGCAACCTAGTTCACTATAACCTTAGGCTCTGATACCAATCTGTAACACCCCCAAATTAACGATTTTCGGAAGCATACATTGGGTGTTACTAATCAATATACAAAGCACAAGATTAACAGTAAACGACCTCTAAATGAGACGTTTGTAAAATAGTTACATTTCATAATTTGAATTGTTTGAAAACATATAATTTTCTTTACAAAAGTGTAGTTCCCTAGAGCCCTCGTGTATAGCGGGAGATTCTATTACATAACCATAGTTACAAAAGATAATGCCAAAGAATCTCCGTTAAATGCAGTTTGGAAATCATGCGACTCTAGCTAGTAATCCTGGAGTGATCCTACTCCGTAAGTGTACCTGAGATACAAAGCTAAAAAGTGTCAACCAAAAAGGTTGGTGAATCTTACAGGTTTAGTAATAAGTAGGTGTTATGAACCACAAGTATGTACCCGTATTGCTATCAAGCAAAGTAAGTAATTCAGTTAATCAGTACAGTGCCATGAGCTCATAAGTTGAAGCTTAACCGTGTAGTGTGAATATATCACGTACCCCCGTGAGTGCTATCCGCACACTCATATGTAACAAATACTAATATGTCTGTTTCTACGTGTAAATCAGTACGTGGTGGCGCTACCACCCCAGACAGGGATTGTCAGTCCCAAATGGATCCATCTACTAGTACTCGCGCTTAAGACCATAACTAACAACTTACGATTAGGAGGCTTTCAGTGGATAAAAGTAACTCATGCGTTTGTTTGTAATCAGTAATGTTTTCAGTAATGTTTTCAGTTCAGTACATTGTGTTCATGCGTAAAACAGTTGCTAAGTATCTCACCCCAAAGTATAAAACAGTAAAAGTGGGGCTGTAAGACTCATCTGAGTCGAGCAGTGGTAATTAGCAAATAGTAGTAAAGCAAGTAGGTTCTCCGAACCCGTAACCTTCTAGTGCCTAAACACGTAAGGTTAAGTAAGTAGATGTCTCGCAAGACCATCTAGGCTAGTTGTTCATACAACCCGTTGTGTTTAAATGTTGGTTTGTTCGCGTTCGTATCAAAGTATACGGCCCGTTGGTGATTTGTTATAATTAAAGTTTATCATTCAATACGCAAATTAAAGTAATTGTAATAGGAAAGTATGTTTTATTATGATTGTTAGGTCGTATCGTATAAGGATTTGAGGTTGTAAAAGTTCGACACTTAGTGAAAATGTGAGTTTTCAAGGTTCTGGTTTGTGCGACGTCGCATGCGACGTTGCAAGCGACGTAAGGTGCGACGTAGGCAGGTATGTCGCATGATGCGACCTTCGTAAATCAATGCGACGTAGGGGGCGACGTCGCTAATGCGACGTTGGTTCGGTTTGCGACGTTAAAGTCTACGTCGCTACGTGCGACGTCCGCAAGTTAATGCGACGTAATAGGCTGCGTCGCTAGTGCGACGTTGAGGTTTTTGTGCGACGTAGGTCGCGACGTCGCAGAGGCCCCTGGCCAGATGCGACGTAGCGGTCTGATGGCCGGAAATTTAGTCGAAAACGAGTTTTCCGGTTTCCGTTGGGTCCAAATCTTTTACCCAACCCTTATATGAACATAATAAGCCTATTTAAACCATAAATTAGTAAAAATGATCGAAAACGAGAGATGTCGGGATTTGTCGGAAACTTACAAATTGTCGGATTGAAAATCCGAAAAGATAGGATGATAGATCGTCGCAAGGTGAACGTTTTCTTCTAAAGGGATGAGATGATCCGAGCTCGTTTTGCGGTGTTATTTGATGATTTAGTGGGTATTTTGGGGTGGTGGTGGTGATTAGAAAGAAAAGAAAGAGAGAGAAAAGAGAATAGAGAGTGAGGTGAGAATGAGAGGAGGAGAAGAAAGGTGGGGGTTTTTACCTCCACTTTTCGGTCCCCGTTCTCCGTGCGGTGTTCGTTTTTCTCCGTCGTTTAAGCGTTAAATATTTATTTTGCACGTTTAATTATATCTTTTTTGTTAAATAATTTATTTCGCTACATCTTTAATAATTTGCAATATAGTATGGTTTGAGTAAATCTTTGTACTTTTGTTTTTAAATCGTGTAAGTTTAATCGAGTGATACAAGATAACTATCCGTTATTATAAAATAGTATTTTTGGTCATAATTGCGTTATTTTAGTTTATAAACATTTGTTCACCAACGTCCGTATTAATCAAATAGAATTTCATTCTATTCAAGTTGCGTACGATTTAAGTCAAATCGCAAAGTTGTATATATTCACCAATATATAATCCGATACATAAATTAGCCTAACACAGAACTAATTACATGTATTTACAAAGAATTAGGCACTAATTCTAGTCCTAATTTGCCGGTTGTTGCAGATTAAGCTCAAAAGTCTTCCAAAGGAAAAAGTGAACCATTTTCATCCTTATAACACCTTTAAAAAAGAGTAGAATGCCATACCCCTGCATTATCCCATCATCTCCAATCCTATACATCTCTTTCCATGTAATTTTGACACAAAAATTACAATTAAGCTTGTGAAAAAATACAAACTTAAAGGTTTTAATAGAATCATAAGCATAATGAAAAGAAAAACATGAATCAAGAGAAATGAAACCTACCCAGCTCCTCCTTATATCACCTATAAACCCACCACCCCAAAAACACTCCTCACCAGCTAGCCAATAGATCAAGTCCATGCCATGCATCATCAACCCTTGTCTGCATTTCAGCCATAAGACACTACATCTACACCTTACTTCAAGCAGTTTTAGCAAGGCACAACTTATCTCATTAGCAATCCTAACTAATCCTATGAAGCAAGTTTTAGTGAATTTAAAAGGGGTAAAATAAAATTGAAAATAAAAACTCACAGACCACCTTATAACTCCCAAAGGTAATTCTAACATGCTAAGCTCCAGCATAATAACAGAATACAACACCCTGATTCCTATAAGTGTTACCCTGTGATTATGAAAAACATATATATAAGAAAATCTAAGACATCTGACCACTCTCACTTTTTTAACTCTCATGAGCAAAATAACAGAATCAGAACAAGGTAACACCACTACCCAAACACCCCTTATATCACCATCCCAACCCTTCCACCCAAAAAATGTTTTGAATAAAATCATTTAAAGAGGCTGTGAAGTATTACCATCACCATACATCTCTTTCCCATCATGAAATTGACAAATCCAGACTTTAGCAGCACCCATAGATTGACTGGATTTCTTTATCTTCAACCCCATGAGTCTCCATCTAATCACACTTTGAATGATCTGCAACAGCTGCTCTTTTGATCTTGCTTTTGACTGATACAATCTGAGGTTTCTTTCTTGCCAAATAAAATACACCAAGGCCCCCACTACCAATCTTTGAATAATACTCCAAATGGACTTATTCATTGGTCTCTCTTGAAGATATTCAACGATTTCCATCCATGTATATGGAGCTCTCTCAAGTTTAGACATAGATTTCAACTTGATCCACAACCACCTTGGCCATTCACATTCAAAAAATAAATGAGAGTGACTATCTTTCTCATTCTTGCAAAACACACATAACTCCATATTTTGAACATAATCACCCATAAATCTGTCCTGAGTTCTTAATTTCTGATGCATAGCAACCCAAGTGATGAATGAATGCCTAGGGATACATTGGGAAAACCAAACAAGCTTTGCCCATTTGACATCATCATATTGAGTCACCAAATCATTCCACACAACACTAACAGAAAATGGAACAGATATACCTTTGCTTGTTCTCCACAACAACCTATCTCTTCTATCTGGAATCAACAGGGGTGGGGGCATATCAAAAAATTCAGGAAATCTAACTCTCCACTCATCAGGTATATTCCATTCCCCATTCACCACAAGATCTGCCACATTTGATTTAAGATGAAGGTCAGACCTATAAATATCCATACTAGTGATAACATTTCCAAGAGGTCCCATAGGATGCCAATTGTCAAACCATGCAGAAGTTTGCTCACCATTTCCAAGTCTATATACAATAAACTTTCTAATTTCATCCTTACATTCCATAATGCATCTCCAACTCCAACAATCATTACCAGGAGACTTATATGCCCAAAAATTCTTACCCTTTAATCTCACATTTTTAATCCACTTTACCCAAATGGAATTTTTATCATTCACCAAATTCCATACATGCTTTGAGATAAGAGCAACATTCCAATCATGCAAAGATTTAATACCCAGACCCCCTTGTTTCCTCAACTTACACACATCAGCCCATTTTACTTTTGAATGACCTCTCTTATATTCCCCTTGACACCACAAAAAACCCCTTATTATTCTTTCAATATCACCAGAAATGCTTTTTGGTAATATGAACATTGAAGACCAGTATACTTGAAGAGAAGTTAAAACAGAATTAATCAATTGTAGTCTTCCAGCAAATGATAATGACTTAGTTTTCCAATTGACCAATCTTTTTTTAACTTTATCCAACAAATCAGAACAATCCTTTTGCTTCAATCTGATTGACAACAATGGTACACCTAAATATCTCACAGGCAATTTACCAACATTAAAAGGTAACACTTGAGAAATCTGCCTTTGCATAGCTGAACCAACATTTCCAAAAAAAGCTGTACTTTTTTCCATACTTGCCACTAATCCCGATTCACCACTAAACTCATCTAAAGACCTTCTAAACACTGATACAGAATTACTATCAGCATTACAGAAGAGTAGCAAGTCATCAGCAAAACAGAGATGAGTAAGCTCAACTTGTTCACATCTCCAATGATATTCAAAATCATCATCATTTGCCACTTGTCTCTTGATCATAAGGGTTAAGACCTCCATGACCAAAGTAAATAAATAAGGCGATATAGGATCCCCTTGCCTTAAACCCCTAGATCCTTTGAAGTAACCAATATGATCACCATTGATATTCACAGTAAAAGAAGTGGAAGTGACACAATTCATTATCCAGTTTACCATACAAGCATGAAATCCAAAATGCAATAAACACTTCTCCAAAAAACTCCACTCAACTATATCATAGGCCTTTTGTATATCAACCTTAAAAGCACACTTAGCAGGCCCATTCATTTTCTTCCTATGATAATTCCTTAACAGCTCTTGAGTTAAAAGAATATTGTCACTAATCTGCCTCTCAGGGATAAAGGCACTTTGACACTCATCCACAATATCATTCAATACATTTTTTAACCTATTAGCAATTACTTTACTAATGCATTTATAAATTACATTACAACATGCAATAGGTCTAAAATCACTAACCTTCTGAGGATTATTCACTTTAGGCACAAGGGCAATAACAGTTGCATTAATTTCTTTCAACAATTTACCATTCTGAAAGAATTCTCTAACAGCTTTGCACACATCAGCTCCCACAACAGACCATGAAGCTTTAAAAATTTTTGAAGAAAAGCCATCAGGACCAGGAGCTTTGTCATCTGCTATATCAAACAAAGCAACCTTTATTTCAGCATCAGTCACATACCTGACCATATGATTAGCAGCATCAACAGGTATTTTCTTTGTGAATAGCTCATCAGGATTCAAAATAGGCTGCACACCTTTGCTACATCCCAACACATTCTTGAAATGCAGAACAAATTGATCAGCCACATGTTTCCCAAAAAATCTAACACCATTAATATCTTCCACAGATTCAATCCTACTCCTATTCATTCTTTCCTTGACTGTTCTATGAAAGTATTTGGTATTTTGATCACCCTCTCTTAACCACTCCACCTTTGATTTCTGTTTTAAAAACAACTCCTCATCAATCACAGCTTCATTATAGGCTTTCAAAATTGCAGCCTTTTTAACCCTTAACTCTCTATTTGTAGGATCTTTTTCCACTGTAATTTGGACCCTTTCAAGCTCTTCCTTCAGATTCTTCACTTTCAAAAACACATTCCCATGACAATAATTAAGCTGCCTAAGTGATTTCTTCAATCTCTTCAATTTAGATACAAGCTTAAACATTGTAAATCCAGACACCTCTTCTTTCCATACCTCACTAACCATAGGCAGAAAACCAGGCTTATTAGCCAAATAATTATGAAACTTAAAAGGTTTAGGCTTAGCTTTCTGCAAACCATGAACTGTAAGAATGATTGGAGTATGATCGGAATGCATAAAAGGATGAAAATGAGCCTTTGCATTAGGATACATGCTCATAAATTGATCATTGCCCATAGCTCTATCCAACTTCTTCAAAACTCCCTCATTTTTACCAGGAGTTTGATTCCAAGTAAAACTTAACCCTGACATTCTCAAATCATCAACCTCAATTTCAGCTATACATTCTATAAAATCATTCATTCCTCTAGACACAAAAGAGGATCCAGAAGAGTGTTCACTAGGATCTAAAGTGTCATTAAAATCCCCCATTATAACCCATGGCAAATCTTTCACTAACTGATGATGATACATTAAATTCTGCCACAACTTCCTTCTAGTTATTCTAACATGATGACCATACACCACAGAACAATAAAATCCTTTTTGATCACTAATAGATTCAACATAACAGTGCAATGCCTGGGAATGCTGAGCTAAAACCATAATGTTAACAGAAGCAGGATCCCACCCAAGCATTATCCTAGTACCACCCTCACATTCAAGACTATTTGATACCCAATCCCATTGACCAAACATTTTGTTCCCAATCTTATTCAAATTCTTTTTACTTACATGTGTTTCTATCAGACCACAAATACTAAACTGACCTTCTTGCATAAATTTCTTAACCTGATTTTGGTTAGAGATATTGGAAATACCTCTAACATTCCACACCAAGAATTTAATATCCATTAAACCAATGTAACAGAATTACTACCTTCAATTCCCTGCTTTGAGGTAGCAACATCAGGCCCTTCCACTTTCATGAACATAGCAGCCCCATTTGAATCAGAATCAACATCACCCTCATCTTCAAAAATAGAATTCAAACCATAGGCATGACAATTATCGGTCCAAAAATCCTTTTGTGCATCTGTCCAACCCTTCCACACATCCTTCTCAGGATATTTCTTTAGCTCCAAATATGCACTTACAGCTTGTTGTTGAAAAGTATACATGCCTAGCTCTGTATCCCAGTCTTCTTCAGACTCTGAATCTTGCATATCAATGCTTTCATCTTCATTACCCAATACACTAAACATGTTATCTATGGCTATCTCTGGAACCTTTCCCACCTCAGGTTGCATATCACCACTTTTAGACATTGGATGTTCATGTTACTTATTTGTAGCAACACTCACACCAGATGAAACCCCCATACTAAAAGTACCATGGTTACCATACACTAACTCTTTATTAACCTCCTTATTAACCCCTGCTTTCATCCAAACTTTTTTAACACCAACACCACCCCTATTAGCAGCACTTTCCTTCTCCATGTTTTGTAATCTCTCAGTTGTTTTAAGGATATTCTCACTCACTTTCCCAATAGTAACAGGATTCCTATTGGTATTAACATTACCCCTAATTCTATCAAAAACATTTCCCTTATTAGGAAGTACACCTTTTGCCTGAAATTGCCTAACATTCTGACCTTGATTCATCTGCTTTCCACTATTCCCTTGGCTACCATTAATACCATGTTGAATACTCTGCTGCCTTTGTCCATTCATTCTATCCACACCTCTATTTTTCCTAGTAACAGTTTGAAAACCATCTGCATCTTTACCATTGACTGTCTTACTATCACCTACATTCTCATTAACTTTCAATGCTTCTTTGATAATCTTTCCTGCCACTTCATCTTCAGTCAGAGGTCTACTCTTACAACCCTTAAACATATGACCAAACACCTTGCAATGAACACATAGAGGTGGTTTCCATTGGTAAGTCACATCTAACTTACCAATTTTAGCAGGCAAATGACCCATTTCAGGGTATTCAAACTCAATAATAGCAGGAAGTTCTTCATCTGCAGTAACTTCTACTAAAACTCTTGCAAAACTAAGCCTGCCATTCTTGGAAAGACACCTCTCCATAGTCACTCTATCCATCAATAATGGTTTCCCAATCCTACTCACAAGCTTACCAATACCATTGCCATTCCACAGCTCAATGGGTGGATTATGAACACATGCCCAAATAGGTACCTTACTAGGTTCAATCTTTTCAAGCCATACCCCTGGTTCCCATTGATTAACAAAAAATGGGACATTATTCACCAACCAGGGCCCATTTTCTAATACTTCCTTCATACCCTTTTCACTTTTAAACTTACACAAATAAAAACCAGCTGCTGTTTTCACTATCTCCTTCAAATCATACCCCCTCCACATTCTTCTCAAGTTGCTATTAACAATCTGATAGTCCATAGATGTACCTATGAAATAACCATACAATTGCAAAGCAAAATGACTCCCACCCTTTCTAACTTCATCAGCTGTGAAAGTAACTCTTTTCTGCCCATTAGCCATTAACACAGGTGGAGTATATTCCATCTTAACTTCATCTTCCTCATTTCCTTTTTTTACTAACTCTGCAAAGGTAACATTTGACTTAGCCCACACACCTTGTTTTACCACATTACCTCTACCATAACTGTCTTTTAAATTATCCAGTCCCTTTTTATCAACATTACCATTCCCATTATCCACAACACTACTAGCCTTGCCCAATGCATCCACAGATTTAAGACCATCACTCCCATTACCCATTACAGTATCAGTTCCACCATTCACATTATCCTTCTGTTGTAAATCATTCATTCCCATCTGACTGTATACAGATTCACCTCTCTTAAGTATTTTAACCACTGACTTAGTAGCATTTTTTAAACTCTTAGCATAATCAACAGAATTATCAGAACTCTCCACTCCCTTCTTATTCATAGTGCACATCTCATCTACCATCTCACACTCAACAGTTTTATCACTTAAACCCTTTGCCTTAAACTCAAAATGCACATCATTGTTTCCCAAAGCAGAATTATACTCAAATTGCACATCATCAGTTGTAATATTACCACTATCCATTACACCAGATTTAGCATTCAATTGAGAAATAGATTTAGAAATACCTTCACTCTGCATAGCATCTAGTGAAACTTCTGATACCTGAGTATCACTAGTTTTAACAATACCATGACTAAAATGCAATTTGGGAATAGACGTAGACGGCTGTAATTTCTTCACAGTATGAACAGAATTGACATAACCTTGCTCCACAACACCCTTAGCCATCTGTTGCTTTCTCTTCCGTGGTCTACCAGCTTTCTTCTTCTTCTCACTTTGAACATTAGTATCAGGATTTTCCTTAGAATTAATACCCTCAATAGTTTCACGCTTTGCAGCCCTCAATAGAGCCCTCGTCTGAGCAGGACTCAAAACCTTTTCCGATGATGTTTCATTCAACCGCAACACTGGACTATGAAATTGCTCCGAATCAAAAGCATCATGAGGATCTGGAGGTCGATCAATGGATTCAGTGAAGTTTTTGGATGGATTCATTGATTGAATCAGATTTAAGGAAGGTTTATTGAATTAATTAGGTCGGAATACAATGAAATTAATTGGTCGGAATGTTTGTCCGTACAATCGCCTTGAATACAGAGAAAATACTAGGGTTAGTCTTAAAATAGAAATGATAATTTTGTTAGCTTGAAAATCATGAAAAGCCCGTATGACTTCCTGACTTTTGGTTTGTATTACATAGTTGAATTGGCACAAGTTGATCTCAGGAATGATCTGAATAAGTTGCAAGACCTCTTAAGGGTACGTCATCGTCAAAGATCTGAATATAGTTAAAAGCATGAAGAAGAGATGGTTAGTTTCAAGCCTAATAAACGACTTTCTGTTATTTTTAAAATTTCTAGAATTCTTTTGTATGGTACTTTACGCTTTGATCGATATATATATATATATATATATATATATATATAGTGGCATGATCTAGCGGGAAGTCCATTTTTTGAGGGAAGGGGGAAGCGTTAGTACGCATCAGGAAGCATATTACCTTCACCTATACTAATCTCGAAAAAAGCAAACTGAAATTTAGTAAATGTTAATCAGAATCGATGTTATAAATGTTAAGCTTCCTTGATAAATTTTTTCTTCAAGTTATAGTATCGATTTATGAATATTTGATCCAAATCCGTTAAGATGCATCGCTGTGCATATTAGTTAATCTGCATTGTGATGCATCTTAACAATAAAAATATTTTTCAAATAATGTGAAGTTTTATGATGCATTGCGATGCATCTTAGTTAATATGCATCACACTGCATCTTAACAATTAATTAAATAAATATTCATCAATTAATGTTATGACTTAAAAATGAAATTCATTCGTTAAAATATTCTTTATAGCATCAATTTTGATTACTATTTACCGATAAAAATAATTTTTTGTTGACGTTTTGATTGATAATTGTAATATGCTTCCTGATGCGTACTAACGCTTCCCCCCTTCCCCCCAAAAAGACACTTCCCTCTTGATCACTACCCTATATATATATATATATATATATATATATATATATATATATATATATATATATATATATATAATAGTATAGATAGTTGATATATGAATTATGTTGATGTTTAAATTAACGATTATCATCCAAACATGAAACATCCATTAGATCTCACAACTTAATTTGAGCTAATTATTCTACCCTTAGCATCACAAATGTAACATCTTTAGAAGTAGATGACATGATACACTTTTTAAGCATCTTCTTTAACTATAATTTTATGGCCTTGTGTTTGAGTTTACGTGTATGTTTTTTCATTGGCCGTTTAGTGAAAGATAGAACTATGGGTTGCGTTTTTTCCTAATTCAATATATTGATCTATAAATGGTGTACACGTATTTCAAATTGATTATCTTTTTAAAGCAAGTTTGCCATAGCTTTGCAATATTGCTGCCTGATGGTTCATCATAAGAAATTTATGTTGTACATCAAAGATAATTGTACAGGTTAGTTTTGGTTATCCATCGTAATCTTTAATCACCAAATTATTAACGTTAATTGTTTTTTGGTTTCAGCATATGTGCAGTAAATGTGCCAAAGTGTTGAGTCTCAAAATGAACCGGTGCCCGATATGCCCGGGCAGCCAGTGGAGAGGCTATTACAAATAAGGTAACCAATTGAGCTGAATATTGAGAATCATCTATGAACAGGAGAATTGTAAGTTATACATGTTTGCATCATCACATTTGCAGCAATTTTAGGGCCACTCTTAGTATGTTATTGTACTTTGAATTCATTTTTGTAAATGCAAATTAATATTAACACAACTTTCATTGGGAGATATGAAGTGTTTAACATGAAGTTATCCTATGCCTAATGTCACACCCCGTCAAACGGTAATTGCAGTTAGTGAGAGTAATTTGCGGAAGCTTAGTGACGTGGCGGGGCTGCGAGCAGTAATACAACCAATAGATACATACATCCAGAGCATATGGTTATTGCAGAACGAAATAGTTTAAGATGCCATTAGTTAAAGTTTTACAAAAGGTTACAACTTAAAAGGTTGTAACATTAATAGTAGTAGTAGTGTTAAAACAGTATTTTATAAAAATACACAACACAAAAGTAGATATCATAAATATGACCACAATTAATTGCGGTTATATGAAGGAAATCCCGTTGTCCCAATAGTAGTGGCATCCTAACAAGTCCAGGGTTGTCTGTCCCGATATGCATGCAGTTTCTTACTTACGCTGCTAATTCCCTGAAAAATATATAGAAATCGTCAACATAATTGTTGAGTGAATTCACAGGTTTGTATAAGTAGTGTAATAAACCAGGTTGTTTATACATTGTTGAATAGTTGTAGTGTAGGAAACACAAGTTTAACCGATTAAGGGAAAACATTTCCTAATAGTAATAGTTGTTTGAAACACATGTTAATCATTTAAGAATAACATTTCAAAGTCATAGTAGTTGTTTGTTTGGTAGGAAATACAGGTTATTCCTGTTAAGGAGTAACATTTTTTAAATAGTATAGTGGGAAAACTTAGACTGTGATCCCTCGTGAGGTGAGCTAAACCTGACGAGTTAAAGTAACGCGACCTAACCCTATAACCAAACCACGACAAGCAATAGTCGTTTGCCTAATAGGACATGTAAGTATACTCTCCGTATCTGTAGGAGGGTCGTCACGGCGATAGTACTATCCGTATACTCAGTGGCTAGAGTCACCTAGCTAATGGTTATAGTCTGTAGCCATAAGGTCTTTTATGCACTACATTGCAAGTCTGGGTCCGTACTAGGATTCGTTGTCTAGTTCCCAAAATAGTATGAAAATAATATTTCATAAATAGTAGTTCAAGTAATCGTATGAAACATCAGTTCATAAATAGTTTAAGTAAATACATACAGTATTTAAACAGTTATCGCATGCAGTAGCATAAACGTTTGCTATGTTTTGTACCCCAAGTTTTAAAACATTAAAACAGTGAAAAAGGGGCTGTGAACTCACAGTAAAAGCGGTGGATGTGAGAGCTAGCAAGTGAGAGTAGTGTCGCCCAAAGAAAGTGTGACACCCGACGATTTAGGGTTACTGATTAACCTACTAGAAATCCTAATTACGTGTGTTTAGTTTAGTATTAGGCTAAATACTTGTAATTACTTGTAACTATTTGTGTATTTATGTGAATATACACTCCCGTAATTGATTATATTACGCTTATGTAATTAGTTGTAATTACACTTACGCAATTTGGTGAAATTGTGCAAAACAACCGGACGGAGTCCGACCCAGTATAAATACGACGTTGGTGAAAACATTTCTATAAATAACTTTAATATGTTTTTAGAAGTTATTTATCATATATTATTATTTTGTTAAAATAATACACGAAAAATTAAGGCGATTTGGCTAAAACGTCTCAAACGCAACAGAAACGCGCGGAACGCGCCCGACAACCGAACGAAAGTCAAAATATATATATTTATAAATTAAAATATATTATTTTGTATGAAATTATTATTGAAAACATCGTATTATGATTCGTTAATAAAAACGTCTATTTAAAACGTTACGCGATTAAACCTCCGTGCCACTAACGCGCAAATCGAGGCCGATAAATAAACGGAACATTTTTATAAATGTTTTTAAGTATATTAATAAATACTTCAATCAAAAATGTCAAAATATAAGTCGTCACTTAAAAACGCGTATAAAACATTTAACGTATAAATAAACGTATAAGCAACCGAGCAAACGAACGTAAAACGCAACAATTTAAGCTAGGAATGAAAAATGACCAAAATGCCCTTGGTGGGACCACATGGGGGCCGGCCACCCCATGTGCCACCTCCCCCTCCTCTCCACTCTTCTTCCATGCATCATAATGATGATATTCTTTATGTTTTCACCACTCTACCTACATGCAAATAAACTCTCTCATTTCTTCATTTTAATTACCAAAAACACACTTATTCTCTCTCAAAATACTGAGAATAACCAGCCCCAATTTTTCCCTTACAATCATCACTAAAATCACCACCATCTTGAAGATCAACAAGAAGCTAAACTCAAGATCAACATCATCATCATCCTCTCTTGTTCTTCTTCATCATTCTTTGTGAGAATCACTAACTCCCTCACTTACTTTACTTATTTACTACTGATTATGATGTTATAATGTTCATCTATCATGATTATGTCCAAATATCATACTAAAAATCGTTTTTATAACACATATAAGAACATGCAGAATCTGTCTCATAAAATGCAGTTTACAAAAATATTCGTATAAAATCGAATTTTGAGAGTTAGAAGATTCATTTTTTTATAAATTTTGCGTCTTGAAAAGATCTACAACTTTCGTGTTTTTCACTTTTTCCATAAATGTACTCATTTCTCTCTATGAACCGATTTATAGGACTGACCTGTTAGTTTTCGAGAATTGTGTTCGGAACTTTCGCGGAATTTATTTAGTATGTAAACGGACTTGTTAAATGCTGGAAATTTGACATGTTAGTCTAGACACTTAGTAGATCAGTTGGTAAAAGTTTTGAGGTTTGATTTGGACTAGAGATAGGCGAAATCAGTTGGCGTAATGACCCGACATAAACCGAAAACGTTGAATCTTGAAGTTTTAAGATGCGAATTTAAAACCGACACCTCGAAATAATCCCGACATGAACCGACATATTTTATAAGCTTATTTAACTGAAATGTGGGTTGGGTAAAAGTTTCGGGTCAAACCGAGTCGGTTTGACCAAGTCAACAAAAACGGCTCGGTTTCTAAAAACGACAAAACTTACTATTTTTGGAAAGTGGTAACAAAAATGGGTTTGGATGACTTAGTTAGTAACTTGGACCAAAGACTAAACTTAGAAAGTTTCCCGAATTAGAAACCGACACTTAGAACAATTTTTGAAAATATCCTAAGTCTCAAGTAGAGACACTAACCTAGTGATGCTACATTTTGCTAGTGATGCTACATTTTGCTAGTGATGCCGCATTTTCTGAAAATATCCTAAGTCTCAAGTAGAGACACTAACCTAGTGATGCTACATTTTGCTAGTGATGCTACATTTTGCTAGTGATGCTACATTTTGCTAGTGATGCTAAGTTTGACCAACCTTGACCAGTTTGACCAGGTTGACCAGGTTTGACCAGTTTGACCAGGTTTGACCAGGTTTGACCAGTTTGACCAGGTTTGACCAGTTTGACCAGGTTTGACCAGGTTTGACCAGTTTGACCAGGTTTGACCAGTTTGACCAGGTTTGACCAGCTTTGACCAACGAGTTGACCAACTTTGACCTACGGTTTAAGACTTATACAAACTAAAATAATTGGTTTGCAACACACGATATGTACTAATGAATAGTTTACAGCAAAACAAACTTGATAATAATGTCTAAATGAATTATTATTACAAACTTTCACCAACGGGTCGTACACGTTTTTAATAATCGAACTTGAACAACTTATTTGGACATACTAGTTGATGAACTAGCTCTAGGTGGACATTAACCCTCCACCTACACGATTGGCTTAAGTGGACATTGACCCCCACTTATACAATCGCTATAGATGGTCTTTTGAGACATCTACTTATACCCAACCTTATACGTTTTTAGGACGTTAGAAGGTTGCACACCGGCTTGCTTGCTTATTTGATACTTACTTGCTACTTGCTAATCTAAGGTGAGTTTCATAGCCCCTTTTTACTGTTTTTCAACTGGGGTGAGAATACATACAACTGTTTTATAACTGCTCTTATGATCACAAGTAACTGTAACAACTTTTTATACGGATTGCATGAGACTTGATATAATCCACTAAAGCCCTCTACCCATCATAGTCTTTAAAATTTGTGCATGAGTATTATTGGATAGATCTATCAGGGTTTGACAAACCTCGTCCGGGCTAGTCGCTCTAGCCAACTCACGGGCGCAGTATTACTTGTGATTTAGAAGTGTATCGGATTAGTACACTTACCGGAGGCAAACAACGTTAAGCTTGACTATGAGACTCATGTAAATGGTATACTTATATTGCATTATGCAATACTTTTACTTATCGTTGAATAACGATACTTTTAACTGTCATTTTTGAATGATACAACTTGAAATCTTGTGGATCATAACTAAACGATTGTTTACAAACCTATGAATTCACCAATTTTATGTTGACCTTTTAGTATGTATTTCTCATGTAACCCGCCGCAGTAGGAAGCTTATGGAAAGCTTAGCTCGAGTCGCATTGTTTTCAAACATCAAGAGATTAGATTGCATTTATCTGTATTTTGTATAATCAGTAATGTATTAGAAATCTCTTAACGGTTTATGCGAACTCCAGATATTTTGTAAACATTTGAATTATGGTAATGTAATGTTTTCAAACGTCTCATATAGAGGTCGTTTGCCTTAATCTTTGTGTAATGATATTTGATTTGGTCGGCGCCCCCATGACACCTCATGCTTCCGCTGCCACGCGTTCTGGGGGTGTGACAGAAAGTCAACCTATATACAATAATGTATTAACATAAGTACTTGGCAGTGTGCCGAATTATGTTAATAGTTTGATTGTTTTGAAGAAATTATAAATTTCTTAATTTTTGTACAAGTCATTGGTGATGATGTTGGAAATATAGTTATTATTTCTCGAATCGTAAATCTCGTTAAGTATATATCTTTTATATATAATTAAAAGAGGATACCATTAAGAAATTTGGACCCTTGATTAGGATCCCTAATTTGAGATCAATGGCTTAAATTAGTTTAAAATATCATCCCTAATAACAATTTAATTATTAATAATTAATAATTAATAATAATAAATAAAATAATTACAAAAATCCGGCAGACCAAAAAAAATATATAAAAAAAATTACGCCTTCATTATCACCGAACCCTACTCCGCTCATTCGTCATCACCATCGCCTAATCCTACCGATTATTACTCTCACCATAAAGATTGGAATTGTTCAATACCTAATCGCCAATTGAAGATGATGACATTCGATAGGTTCAATTCAGCGTTTCATTCAAGCATAATACAAACGATTGATTAAATGATTGATGTAAGATCGATATGAATAGTTCGTCTTCACGAATCACTCCATGTATTTATACAATTGTTTGATCTAATATCTAGATTCGGCCACTGATATCGCTCATTTTGGCCATATAAATCTGTCGTGATATCATTGTTTTGCATATGTATTTGAGTAGATTTCCGGAACTTTCGATACTTATTTTGTTTGGAAATTCATCTCAGGTAAAAAGCTGGAAATGCATGCGAAATGGTGATGAATTGGTGAAGTTTGGATCAAAGGTGGCTAGGCTGAAAAAAAGGTCATAGCCGATCGGCTATTGACCTCAGCCGTTCGGTTTTATTGCTCCAGCCGATCGGCTACACTTAGAAGATCGGTTTTTCCTTTGATAAATCGTTACATAACTTTCCCTCATTGAAGCTTGTGGTTTTGAACCTCCATAGCCGTTCGGCTGAACCTTCATAGCCGTTCGGCTGAGGCTTCAAAGCCGATCGGCTAGGCCATTAAAGCCGATCGGCTAAGCTTTGGATCTGTCCGAGGTATGAGGTAGTTTGTTGTGCTGTGCGATTGTGATTGGTTGGTAATTAATGCCCAACCGTTTTTCATCTGCTTTTGTCCCTTTTTCCATAAAAAAAAAAAAAGAAAAAAAGAGAAAAGTGGAGTAAGGTGTTTGGCCGGGTTTTAGCTTCATGACCATATCATCATCACCCAACATCTATCTCCATTATTTTTCATTCATCAACCATCTTTCATCACCACATTAACTCTCTCAACTTTCAACACACACACCTCATTTACTCTTAAATCAACAACCAAAATTCACCTCATTTACTCTACAATTTTCTTAAGGATTTCACTAGGAATTTGTGAGGGGAACATCAAGAAACACCACTTGGAAACATTTGTGTAACAACTTTGGTATAATTTCGATTTAATCTAATTTCTAGTTATTTTATGAATTTGTTTAGTGTTTATGATTTTTGCTTGATGATTATGATTATGAGTGGCTAGTGATTTTGTGCTTGTTTGGATGATATAGCTAGATGATTAGGGGTGTATATTTTGGATGTTAGTTTATGCTTGAGTTTGTGAATCATCCATAGATTTATATGCATTTAGTTGGTTGTTGTTACAAAACTTTCGACATTTTAGCTAAACAATTATAGCGAATGTTCTTTGCTTAGTAAAAATACTTCATTAAGTTGTTGTCATTTGTGGAATAAAGCATTTGATGATTGTAACAACACTAGTTAGATAAATACAAGTTAGCGATTTTAGCGAATGTTTGTCGTGTGGATGATTTGCAAACTCACAAAAATCTAAATTTATGTTTAATCAGAGAACCTTGTGTGATTGAGCTTAATTTCTAGAATTTGGCCATTTGGTAATTTACTAATTGATATAGCGAATGTTTTCAACCTAGTGAATTGCTATTGATTATTTGTCTATAAACAATTGAACAAAATTGCGAACGTAACTTTGGAATGTGTAAAATGATTTAGCTAAATGGTGCAAGTTGGTAACCATGGCGAACGTCCGTTACTTGATTAAATCATAGGTTTGTTAATTGAAATCGAACAATAGGACTTAGCGAACGTTGAGCTTATGTTTGATGAATGTTACCTTAGCATATGTCTTAACCGGTTATAATTCTACACCCCGAAATCACTAGTGAAACAATCCAAGCAAGTATTGTTTTTAATATTTGAAAGTTCCAAACAACTAATTTGACTCTTCCTGAGTCCACCTTTCTCATTGAAAGATTAAGTGTAGTTTTAAAGCATCGTGACAATTTGGTCACACAAACCAACCACATTTTATTTTACCTCTTTAAATTGCTCACACTTATCTTGATTGCATAAACAAAGTTCCCTGTGTTCGAGCCCGAACTTACCAAACTATACTACCACTCGACAGGGTCCACTGCCCGGTTGTGTTTTGGTCAAGCTCGGTACTTTTTGGTTTACTTATCAACGATAAATTTTATAACTGGATTATACACATCAAGTTTTTGGCGCCGCTGCTGGGGAATCTTGATTTGTGATCTTGATTTAAGTGTGATTAATTGATCCTTTCTAGAATTTATTTTGGAAGGTTATATTTTGTTTGTATTACGCCGGTGCGTTGATGGTTTTATCTTTTGTGATCCTTCAGGTTTGATTTGGTAGTGGATGAACACAAGGAGCTCCGGTAAAGAGCTTCTAAGTCCCTTGTCCAATCCGGAAAAGACCAAAAGGAGCAAACGAAGGAGGAAGCTAACGCAAAGATCATCGGAATCATCTAATAGTCAAACGGATACCGATACATCTTCGGGAAACACCGTTGAGGTGGAAGAGACTTTTCTAGAGGAATTTCCATCACCCGAAGAAGATCCTTCAACACCTTCCGAAGGTAAAGAAGAGATGGCGGATGAGGATGATACCCCCATTTTCTCACGGACGAGAACCGTGGCATCGACACCCGAGTCGGCCATACGGGTTCAAGATATTGAAAATGATAATTTCTCTTTGAAGGGGCATCATATGCAACTCATTAGAGATAAACAATTCGACGGAAGGGTGCGGGTCGATCCGTACCAACACATTGCTAGCTTTCTTGAAATCGGGAGCTATTTCAAGTATGGGGCAAATATGGATCCTATGTCACTTTGTGGTGAGGCAAAGATTTGGTATCAAGAATTGGAACCAAACACCATCACTACTTGGGATGTGATGAGGGAAGCATTCGTTAGACGATTTTATCCTCCGGCTTTGGCCGAAAGACTTTTGAATGAGATTAGAGCCTTCAAACAACAAGAAGGCGAAACTTTGGTAGAGGCATGGTGTCGGATGAAAGAAATGTTGAGGAATTGCCATGGTCACGATTTGAAGAAGAGAGAAATCATTGGTTTATTCTACAATGGTCTTAACTTGGATTCGGCAAGTATTCTTGATGCCTCGGGAGGAGGTCAATTCCTATACAAGACACCGAATGAAGCATGGAGGGTTCTTGAAGACAAAGTTATCCAAAGCTTAAATTGGGCTAAGGATAAAGGAGGAAAACCGGTTAAAAAGCATGTTGCTTTTGTGGAAGGAACTAGTAGTGGAGGTGGAAGCTCCAATGACTCGGCCATGATGAAAGAAATCAAGGCTTTATCTTCTAAGTTTGATGCACAATTCAAGACTATCAAAGGTGAAATCAAAGAGCTTAGAGATGGTTGCGGTAATTGTGGCAGAAATCATGCCACGACTAATTGTGCACAAGACGATTTGTCAATGGCGGGAGATGAGGAAGATGTAAACTTTCTTCAACAAGGTAATTACCAAAGCGGGAACTACCAACGGGGTGGTTATCAAAACCGAAATTCGGGAGGTTACCAAGGAGGAAGCTACAACCAAAACAACCGATTTTCTCGGCCAAATCAACCTTACAACCAAAACTCCAATCAAAATTACAACCAATCCCAAAACCAAAATTACAATCAAAACCAACACCAAAACCCTTCAAGCCACAATAACCCACCACCGGTTCAAAAACAAGAGCCAACCCTGTCGCCAATGGAGCAAATGATGAAAGACTTCATGGCAAAACAAGATGCTTGCACCGAAAGGTTGAAGACCAAATGACTAACATAAGGTTAAGCGTGGAGCAAGGTCAAAAGAACCAACAAGCTTCCATTCAAGACCTAGAGAGGAAGATGGATAGGTTGTCCGAGGGGCAAAGTAGTAGGCCAACCGGTGGCTTACCAAGCAACACTCAACAAAACCCAAGACAAAATCCTTCATCCTCTAGCGGTTCCAAACCTTACCAACCACCACCCACGAGAAATGAGCATGTGAATGCTATAACCACAAGAAGCGGAAAGGAACTCCCACCACCACCTCAAGCCAAAGACAAAAATATTTCTAACTCTTTTGTGCAGGAAATTGAGGAGGAAGAAGGTGAAGAGAATGTTGAGGCGCCTACACCAACGGAGACGTCGGTGTCACCTACACCGGTGGTAAAAGCTTACAAACCGAAGATCCCCTTTCCTCAAAGGTTAAGGAAGGAAAAGATGGCAGCCCAATACGGGAAGTTTGTAGACATGATCAAGGGCATCCGAATCAACGTGCCTTTGGTTGATGTATTATCCGGTATGCCGAACTATGCCAAGTTCATCAAGGATTTGGTGAGCAACAAAGAAAAGCTTTCGGAAGCTTCGGCTATGTTTTTGAACGAAGAATGTTCGAAAATTGTCCAAAACCAAATTCCACCGAAACTTGGAGATCCCGGGAGTTTCATCATCTCATGTAGATTGGGTAAAATCATAACTTGTGATGCTATTGCGGACTTAGGTGCTAGCAAAAATCTAATGCCATATTCACTTTATGCTAAATTGGCCCTAGGATCCCTAACCCCCACTCGCATGAGTATCCGTCTTGCCGATAGATCTTTCCAATATCCCGTTGGGATTGCGGAGAACATGCTAATTGAGGTAGGGCAATTTACCTTCCCGGTTGACTTTGTTATCCTCGAAATGGAGGAGGATAGTAAAGTGACCTTGATTTTAGGACGACCCTTCCTACACACTACGGATGCCATAATTGGGGTTAAAGATAAGAAATTGACCTTGGGGGTGGGGGACGAAAGGATCGCGTTCACGGTCGATAAGGCCATGAAACATCCTTATTCTAACGATGATTCTTGTTTTAGAATTGATGTGATAGATGATGCGGTGGATGAGGAATTGGAAAGCTTGCTTGGATTGGAATCGGAGCTTGTTGACTTGCTAGAGTCAAATTTTGAAGGAATGACAGAGGAGGAGTTGGTCATGAGCATGGAAGAGACAAATGATGAAGAAGAGCTCGAATGTGAGGATGCTTTTGAGGAGCTCACAAAGGATGATAATATGAGGATCAAGACGTCATTGGAGGATCCACCACGTGATTTGGAGTTGAAAGAACTTCCAAGCCATTTGGAGTATGCATATCTCTATGAGGAAAATCTCCTACCCGTAATCATTTCCTCCTCCCTTGTGAATGATGAAAAAATTAAATTGTTGAATGTACTCATGGCTCACAAAGGAGCTTTCGCTTGGCGAACATCCGACATACTGGGAATAAGCCCATCCTTTTGTAAGCACAAAATCAATTTTGTTGATGATTTTAAACCCGTTGTCCAAAGACAACGGAGGCTTAATCCCAATATGGTGGATGTGGTCAAGAAAGAAGTAATTAAGCTTCTTGATGCGGGTATCATTTACCCTATTGCGGATAGCTCTTGGGTGAGCCCGGTACATTGTGTGCCAAAAAGGGGGGGCATGACCGTTGTGGCTAATGAGAAAAATGAAATGATACCCACAAGGACGGTCACGGGTTGGCGTGTATGCATTGACTATAGAAAATTAAATGATGCTACACGAAAGGACCATTTTCCCCTCCCTTTTATCGACCAAATGCTCGAAAGGCTTGCGGGAAACGAGTTTTATTGCTTTCTTGATGGATTCTCGGGGTATTTTCAAATCCCAATAGACCCCGAGGATCAAGAAAAGACCACATTTACTTGCCCCTTCGGCACTTACGCCTATAGGAGAATGCCTTTCGGTCTTTGTAATGCTCCGGCCACTTTCCAAAGATGCATGATTTCCATTTTTCACGATATGGTTGAAACCTCCATGGAAGTCTTCATGGATGATTTTTCGGTTTTTAGCAACTCATTTGAGTTATGTTTGAAGAATTTGGATAAAATGTTGGAGAGATGTGAGAAAGCCCATCTAGTCTTGAATTGGGAGAAATGCCATTTCATGGTGAAAGAGGGCATAGTGTTGGGTCACAAGGTGTCGGGGTTGGGTATTGAAGTTGATAGGGCTAAAATTGACGTGATTGCCAAATTACCCCCACCCACAAATGTGAAAGGCATTAGGAGTTTCTTAGGTCATGCCGGTTTCTACCGTAGGTTCATCAAGGACTTCTCCAAGATAACGAGACCAATGACCAAGCTTCTTGAGAAAGAAGCTCCTTTTGTGTTTGACAAACCGTGTTTGGATGCCTTTGAGACACTCAAGGACCAATTGACCAAGGCACCTATCATAGTATCCCCCGATTGGTCCCAACCGTTTGAACTCATGTGTGATGCAAGCGACTTTGCCTTAGGAGCTGTCCTAGGACAAAGGATTGATAAACATTTCAAACCCATTTACTTTGCTAGCAAGACCTTGAATGGGGCCCAACAAAATTACACAACCACAGAAAAAGAATTGCTTGCCGTGGTGTTTGCCTTTGACAAATTTAGGCAATATCTTGTGCTATCTAAAACCGTAGTTTTCACCGACCATTCGGCTTTAAAGTATCTCTTCAACAAAAAAGATGCTAAACCCCGTCTCATCCGTTGGATTCTTCTTTTACAAGAATTCGACATTGAGATTAAGGATAAGAAAGGAGCAGAAAACCTTGCCGCCGATCACTTGTCAAGATTGGAAAATCCACATCTTGATAAGCAAGGCGATGCTAATATTGATGATTCCTTTCCCGAGGAATATCTTTTGCAGGTAGGTGATGAACAGGAGGATGAGGCACCATGGTATGCCGACTTGGCAAATTACTTGGTTGGGGGCGTTTTGAGGAAGGGCATGAGTCACCAAGAGAAAAGCAAATTTTTCTCTAACTTGAAGCATTATTTCTGGGAGGAGCCGTATTTGTTCCGCGTTTGCACAGATGGGATGATAAGGAGATGTGTTTCGGGTGGTGAAACAAGAAAATTTTTGGATGAATGTCACTATGGGCCCACCGGTGGACATTATGGCCCTTCGGTCACCGCTAAGAAGGTTTATGATGCGGGTTTCTATTGGCCGACGATTTTCAAGGAAGCGAATACTTTGTGTCAAACTTGTGATGCTTGTCAAAGAACCGGAAGCATCTCAAAAAGGGATGAAATGCCACAAACTAGCATTCAAGTTTGCGAAGTGTTTGATATTTGGGGCATAGACTTCATGGGACCGTTCCCACCATCTTTCAAGAATGAGTATATTTTGGTGGCGGTTGACTACGTGTCCAAATGGGCGGAAGCAAAAGCTTTGCCCAAGAATGATGCTCGGGTGGTTATTGACTTCTTAAAGAGTTTGTTTTGTCGGTTTGGGATGCCTAAAGCATTGATTAGTGACCAGGGAAGTCACTTTGCGAATGCTCAATTAGAAAAAGTTCTCAAAAAGTATGGGGTAAATCACCGGTTCTCGACTTCCTACCACCCACAAACAAGTGGTCAAGTCGAGAACACTAACCGTGCTTTGAAAAGGATTCTAGAGAAAACGGTGAAAGACAACCGGTCCATATGGTCAAAGAAATTAGAAGATGCATTGTGGGCGTTTCGAACCGCCTACAAGACACCTATTGGGACGACACCCTACCGGTTACTTTATGGCAAAACTTGCCATTTACCTCTTGAAATTGAGCACAAAGCTTATTGGGCGCTCAAGAATTGCAACTTGGATTTGGTGGAAGCGGGAGAAAAGAGGATGTTACAACTCCATGAATTAGATGAGCTTCGATTGCAAGCTTATGAGAATTCCCGCCTCTACAAAGAAAGAACTAAAGTTTTGCATGACCGGAAGTTGAAAACAAGAAAAGAATTCAAAGTCGGCGACAAAGTTCTTCTTTTTCAATCACGTTTCAAGTTAAAACAACCAAAGTTCAAACCAAGGTGGACCGGTCCTTATACGGTCAATCATGGTTATCCGTCCGGATATGTTGAACTTTTCGGTTCGGATGGAGGAACTTTTATTGTCAATGGCCATCGGTTAAAGCTTTACCACGAGGAAGAAGTTGATGGCGAGTGGGAGGAACTCGCAACTTACCCCAAGGACAAATAAATGCGGGGTCGAGTCTAGCTTGGACTCGTTAATAAATGAAGCCCGGGCACGAGGAAACTCGTGTCTATATCCTTTTTGATAGATTAGATATTTTTGCCTGCCTTATTGATAATTTTTGACCTGATTTCTGCTGCTGCGATTATGTGTTTAAATGAGTTTTTGTGTGATTGTGTGTTGCTGCTGTAATTGCTGAATTTTAACTACTGAAGCCGATCGGCTATAGGGCCAAAACCGATAAGCTATACTTAGCCGATCGGCTATTGCTTTGAAAAACCATAACAGAACTTGAACCCTGGTCTGAGCGTGTATTTCTTTTGTAAAAACAGATCGGTTTACTAATAGCATATCGGCTATGGGTTTTAAGCAGTTCGGTTTCGTTAAGCCGATCGGCTATACCAGTGAAAAACGTTCACAGAGTTTTATCTTGTGTCTGATGTGAAATTGTTAGTGGTCAAAGCCGTTCGGCTAGGATCATTTAGCAGATCGGTTTAAAATGCGTCAATGAATTGTTAGTGGTCAAAGCCGTTCTTGATGTAAAGCCGATCGGCTTTGTGTAACTTCTGTTCGAATTTCACAAGTAATAAAACATTATCTCTTTCACTCCTACCACACAAAAGCAACAGCCGATTTTTTTTCTTTTTCTCTCTCAAATAAAAACGAAAAACTCCCATTAATCTTCACTAATACTCATCTAATTCTTCATATCTTTCACGAATTCAACAAATAATCATGTCTAGACAACCTAAGGTATTTCATATCTCCATTTAATCTTTCCACTAGTGATTTTTTTGGGATGAACATCTTGAATCCGGGTTTGGTTTGATTCAAGTGTGGGGATGAACTCCTTTGTGATTTTGTTGTTTATTATGCTTGATTCATACATATTACTTAGTTTATACCATGATTCCTTGCTTAAATTGCTCGATTTAGATGATTTGCAAATTAGGGTTCATATGCTAATTTGGGGGTAATCCGAATTTAGTGATTTATGCTTGATGTTTGGTGTTAATTGTAGTGTAATTCGTGTTTGCTAGCATAATGTAGTTAATTGGTTGATTGATTTCCATTTGTGGGTTGACTTAGAAAATTAGGGTTTATATGAAAAATTGGGGAAGAAAGAGTTGACTTTTCTGGTCAAACTCTTACTTTGACTTTGACTTTTTGAATTTAACTTTTGATTGTAAGACATGCCTTGATTCAAATTGAGTGATCCTTTTTGCTTGATTCAAGTTATGTTTGATATTAGAGTTATTTGTTTATTTGAAAGTCACTTTGTTTAGCATGGAATTTTGATTGTAAGGCTTGCTTGAGTTGGAATTATATGTCATTGGCATTATTCAAGCTTTGTTTGATATTGGATTACATGCTATTCTTTGTAAGAGTTGAGTTATGATCGGTAATTGTCGGTTTGAGCTATGCTTGCATTTGTTGATTGTTTGCTTTGTGATGCGGCTATTGGCTTGTGTGCTTGGTTATTAGGGGGTGTGGTTGTGTTTGACATTGATCGCTCATTTTGTCATATTTTTGCTAACTCTAACACAAATTTAGAAATTTTGTATCTTGTTGTGTTGTGTTGTACAGAGAGGCAGGAATACCAAACCTGACACTTATGAACCTCAGTTTCCTGAAAGTATTTATGAGGGTTTACTGCCTGGAGACCGCCACCCTCATTTGATTTTTGGGCGCCATACGTATCACTACCTGGAATACACCGAAGCCTTATATAAAATTCATAAAAAGGAATGTGAATACCCTCGGGAAATCAACTGGAGCCCGTTGGAGGTTGTTGGGGGATCTCATGATATTCGAAAGACTTTTACTCAAACTGTGAAATTCGATGACGAGGCTTTTGGTGTGAATGACTTTGAGAAGCTTCTCGGGATTCAAGAAAATATCTACGAAGAGTTGGTGATGGAATTCTTGGCAACTTTAGAAATGTTCATTATCAACAACGTCAACGATAAGTTTTTGAGTTTCAGACTTGGTGGGGCCCCTAGAAATTTATCCTTGAAAGAGCTTGCGGGTTGTTTGGGGATTTATACGGACGAGGAATATTCTTCCCATTGGATTGATATGTATATAATGACTGGGGCAAGGTTGGATGAGGGGCAGTGTGATGCTGAAGTTTGGGCAACGCTCAGTACGTCACGATATCTTGGGGGGAAGAATTTAAATAAACATCTTACATCCCCCAAGTACAGGGTGATACACAAGATGTTAGCAAACACACTAACTCTTCGGGGAAGCAATAGGGAGAAGGTCACCTTGATCGACTTGTGGTTTTTGGATAAGTTGAAAAGTAGGGATATGATCAATGTTCCATATGCAGTGGGCAAGTACCTTCACGCCTATGCTGGTGGGTATAAGCCCAATTCCAAGCTTTGTGGTGGTCATCTCATCACCCGGATCGCCAAGGGCTTAAAGGTCAGTTTGAAGCCCCGAGGAGTTCCCGCCTATACCTTAGTGGAAAACGATACCCTTCCAATTGGGGCCGAAACCTATGCCATGGCCCACATCTTGAGAAAGAAAGGTGGATCGTATGTTGCTTATAATCCCACTCCTCAAGAGGCGGCCACTGTGTCTCGGGTCGGGGCTAGGGGAAAAAGGCCCGTTACCATTCAAGATTCTGATGAGGAAGAAGAGGCGGAGCAAGAAGAAGAAGCTGCAGCTAATGTACATCCGGGTCATGGTTATTCATCTCATTCTGGAGAGCCTGCTTATTGGAAAAACTTTATGAATGATTTTGGAGAAATGCGTTTGGATCAGCAGAGATTTCAGGAACAGTCCCAGTACGAATGGGGGGTCAATCGGTATCAAAACGATTGGCTCATTCATGATCATGAACGGTTGGGCCGCCACATTTCTGACCATGTGCCCGTCCCTTATCATGAACCACCTCGTTGGGGCGAGCCTGGAGGTATTCTCCCTGCCCCTATCTATGATAGAGATGCTGCCTTAGTGGAGCTCCAGCGACATCATGAGCATATGCACACATCTGATTTCCACCAGCAGCAGCAAGATTGGGGCACTTCTTGGTCATCTCCATCGCAGCCTAACACCTGGACTGCTCCTGAGCCCTCCAACTGGCAACAAGAGGCTCATCACCATTGACTTTTTGGATCTCCATTACCTTATCCGCAGCAGCATCAGCAGGATCCCACCCAGGACCCACCCCATGGTGGGGGTTGGTAGTTGGACGTTGTTATTTTTTTTCCGGGATTGTAAAACTCTAAACAATATTTTTATTCTGCGTTATTTTTCTTTTTGGTTCTTTGGATGACTAGCATTCATTGACGCATTTTTATTGTGATTATTTTTATTATCATTGTGGGCTTGTGTTTGGTGTTTGTTTATTTGTTGCCTATTGTAGCATGCGGAGCTGGAGTGGATATCTACAAGTCTATCATGAGCCAGCTCCTCCTTTCTCACCTTCATGCAAAACCCCCGGGGAAGTTCTCGTTTCTTTTTACCTCCGCACTTTTGCTACTTTATTGATTATATTTGCTTGAGGACAATGCAAAACTCAAGTGTGGGGAGGTATTCACTTGAACTCCATTTCTAGTGAATTGTTGTTTCTTACCTTTCATTGGGTTTGTGAAGTCTATTGGCTCTCCAATCAAACTTTACGAATCCCATTAACGGGCTATTAGTCACTTATTGGGTCTGTTATTGATCTTGGGTCTGATAGATTTTTGCAAATTCCAATGAAAGACCGGAAAATGATAATTTGTTTGGGGTGTGCTTGTCCTTAAAAGATTGATTGCTTTGAAAATCTTAAACTTTTAAAATTAATTAAAAGTGAATTAATCTTCCCTCTTGCAACTTAACCTTTTGAGATGTGTCATAAAAGCAACCTAATAGGGTGAATTGCATGACTAGCACACTTGTAGCCTCCACTATGAAAATTGTGAGAAATTTGAGCCTATTTGAGAAAAACACTTATCTTTAGTGTTTATATTGATTGATTGCTATGAGTGTGCCGGTGATTGTAGTTTGTTCTAGAACTTGCCTTAGAGATGCATTTTGAGACCGCTGTGGGATCACAGAAATGTGATATAGGTGGGGTCGAAGACGAGGAGGTATTCTTAGGAATTTTTGATCTTATTTTGCTTTAAAACCATTTATATCCAGTTTACACAGGTCGTTAGCACTCATTTTTAGTGCTAAGAAACCCCTAGAAAACTTCCACATTCAATCCACTAAATATTAGCCTTATTTTTGTGTAGTCGATTCCCGAACCATCACTTTTCTAAGATGTTGCCTAGTTGGAACTTATGATGAATTTTACCAAAATGTGACTTAAATCGTTTTGAATTGGGATTCTAGTGTTAAATTCTATGATTGAGGTTGAAAACAATTTAATGAATAGAAGTTAATTATTATGCTTAAAGTTTATGGTTGGATGATTGTAGTCAACTAAATGGCCTTTGAATTCCTGAACAAGTAGTTCCCGAGGGGTGTTCTACACCTAGCCACCGAAGGCCTTTATCCAGTCTAGGATGGTTGGTCCGAAAGTTCGTTACACATGATTCATAGAAAGTCATAGAATGCAATTATTCCAATAAAAATGTAAAAAAATCAATTTGAGTTATTTGTGTGCAATTGTTGAAGTATAAGTTATAAATGAGAACAAGTAATAATTTGAATTGATTTAGCACGAGAATCCTAAGTTTCATTACTGTCACGTGTTTAAACCAATAGGTAACATTTCTGCATTTTCCACGGGTCTTGACTACCATTTTTCACCAATTAATGAGTCTATCATACCCAATTCCATATTCAGCCTACATTTGTTACAACACATGTTAGAATACCTCCTTTGAGATCTCACTTGGTGCTCACGCCAAGTCGGTGGAGATTTGATCCTTTTGCAAGCCTATGGTAACAATGCATCACGAATTGGCTTGATTGAGTGTTACATTGCTTACTTCCTTACCTTGTAGTCTTATAGGTTGAGAGTGAGTGACTAAACACTTATCCTTATGTGAGGTGCTAGGTCGTGCATTCGGGTTTGACAAACTAAAACATCTCGAGTTTCTAATGCTTATACATATGTTGCTAGCCTAATTGCTTTGGTAATTAGTGTTAGTATTGTTTTGGTAAATTTGATCTTCACGTATAATGTTGCAAGAGTTGGCTATGAAATGGTAAAATAATGATTTGCTTGAGGACAAGCAAAGTTCAAATGTGGGGATATTTGATATCGCTCATTTTGTCCATATAAATCTGTCGCGATATCATTGTTTTGCATATGTATTTGAGTAGATTTCCATAACTTTCGATACTTATTTTGTTTGGAAATTCATCTCAAGTAAAAAGCTGGAAATGCATGCGAAATGGTGATGAATTGGTGAAGTTTGGATCAAAGGTGGCAGGGCTGAAAAAAAGGTCATAGCCGATCGGCTATTGACCTCAGCCGTTCGGTTTTATTGCTCCAGCCGATCGGCTACACTTAGAAGATCGGTTTTTCCTTTAATAAATCGTTACAGAACTTTCCCTCATTGAAGCTTGTGGTTTTGAACCTCCATAGCCGTTCGGCTGAACCTTCATAGCCGTTCGGCTGAGGCTTCAAAGCCGATCGGCTAGGCCATTAAAGCCGATCGGCTAAGCTTTGGATCTGTCCGAGGTACGAGGTAGTTTGTTGTGTTGTGCGATTGTGATTGGTTGGCAATTAATGCCTAACCGTTTTTCATCTACTTTTGTCCCTTTTTCCATAAAAAAAAAAAAAGAAAAAAAAGAGAAAAGTGGAGTAAGGTGTTTGGCCGGGTTTTAGCTTCATGACCATATCATCATCACCCAACATCTATCTCCATTATTTTTCATTCATCAACCATCTTTCATCACCACATTAACTCTCTCAACATTCAACACACACACCTCATTTACTCTTAAATCAACAACCAAAATTCACCTCATTTACTCTACAATTTTCTTAAGGATTTCACTAGGAATTTGTGAGGGGAACATCAAGAAACACCACTTGGAAACAATTGTGTAACAACTTTGGTATAATTTCGATTTAATCTAATTTCAAGTTATTTTATGAATTTGTTTAGTGTTTATGATTTTTGCTTGATGATTATGATTATGAGTGGCTAGTGATTTTGTGCTTGTTTGGATGATATAGCTAGATGATTAGGGGTGTATATTTTAGATGTTAGTTTATGCTTGAGTTTGTGAATCATCCATAGATTTATATGCATTTAGTTGGTTGTTGTTACAAAACTTTCGGCATTTTAGCTAAACAATTATAGCGAATGTTCTTTGCTTAGTAAAAATACCAGTGTTGTAAAAAACAGCCTAGTCGGCCGTGTACTCGGGAAAAGGAGGTGGCCCGTGGCGACTCGGGGGTAGTCGGTCAGAAAAACGGTCAACCGAGGTCAACGCGGTCAAAGTCGGTCAAACTCCGATTACACGGGTCAAGTTAGGCCAAGTCGGTCAAAGTCGGTCAAAGGTTTGTGTAAATCGCATATTGTTGAAAAAGCGATGCCATTACAGGAGGCGAGATGGAGGCGACGCTTCTTAGTGCATCTGACTGGGTGGAGGCGAGATGGAGGCGGCACTTTTTACTTTCTTCGCCGGAGGATGCGTTACCGCCGGCCACAGTGGTGACGGTTTAGTTAGTGGATGAGAAATTGATGAGAAATTGGTGGTGGCAGCCATGTCTTTGGCCAACTTGAATTCTGTTGAAGTTATGTGAGATAGAAACATGATAAGCATCTTTTAGAAGTGAGAAGAATTTAGGAAGAAGAATGGTAAGATGAAGATGGAAATCTGATAAAAAAAAGGGAGTTAACAAAAACTGAGTTTTATCGGAATAAGATATATGAGATAAAAATTGAGTTGTGAAGATAAGGGTAGATGAATTTTACAATTTTAGTCCCTTATTTTTAAAAATATACAAGATTCTCACCTAAATTGACATATAATTTTAAAATCTATTATTTAAATGTATAAAAAGTCAAATATATTTCATATATTTGCACATATAATATTGAAAATTATTAATTAAATGTAAAAAGTCAACAAAAGTCAAAATCCGATTACTCCCCGAGTACACCCCGACTAGGCCGATTACTCATTCGGAGGTCCTTGCCGAGTACACCCCGACTAGCGTTTTTTTCAACCATGAAAAATACTTCATTAAGTTGTTGTCATTTGTGGAATAAAGCATTTGATGATTGTAACAACACTAGTTAGATAAATACAAGTTAGCGATTTTAGCGAATGTTTGTCGTGTGGATGATTTGCAAACTCACAAAAATCTAAATTTATGTTTAATCAGAGAACCTTGTGTGATTGAGCTTAATTTCTAGAATTTGACCATTTGGTAATTCACTAATTGATATAGCGAATGTTTTCAACCTAGTGAATTGCTATTGATTATTTGTCTATAAACAATTGAACAAAATTGCGAACGTAACTTTGGAATGTGTCAAATGATTTAGCTAAATGGTGCAAGTTGGTAACCATGGCGAACGTCCGTTACTTGATTAAATCATAGGTTTGTTAATTGAAATCGAACAATAGGACTTAGCGAATGTTGAGCTTATGTTTGATGAATGTTACCTTAGCATATGTCTTAACCGGTTATAATTCTACACCCCGAAATCACTAGTGAAACAATCCAAGCAAGTATTGTTTTTAATATTTGAAAGTTCCAAACAACTAATTTGACTCTTCCTGAGTCCACCTTTCTCGTTGAAAGATTAAGTGTAGTTTTAAAGCATCGTGACAATTCGGTCACACAAACCAACCACATTTTATTTTACCTCTTTAAATTGCTCACACTTATCTTGATTGCATAAACAAAGTTCCCTGTGTTCGAGCCCGAACTTACCAAACTATACTACCACTCGACAGGGTCCACTGCCCGGTTGTGTTTTGGTCTAGCTCGGTACTTTTTGGTTTACTTATCAACGATAAATTTTATAACTGGATTATACACATCAGCCACTTCAGGGTAAAAAGAAGATAATGTTGGGTATGTTCTATATCTTCTGCTTTTTTTATAGCCATTGGTTCTAATACCTGTTTTATGATGGAAATCTCACGCTCGTCAATTTGCTGTCGAGATTCTTATTTCTTATTCTTATTTGCCTTTCTTATTAAAGTTTTGATTTAGATGGGTTTAGTGATGATGACGGATGTAATCTGTGAATTACTCAGTGTGTGGTTATGCATCCATGAAAAAAGGTTATTCTTTTATTTTAAATTTAGTACTGAATTTGTTTCAACATGGATGAAGGATTGGTCTTTAATATATATCAGGTCGTATTTAATTTCATTTTTAAATATGTAGGTTTTAATTTTCGTAGATTTTGATTTGCGTTGTTATTGTTAAAACTCTATGTTGTCACACCCAACCAGTCCATCTCACTGATAAAATACACGAGCCTTTATCTTAGCATAGTTGCAAGTTCAATTGGAAGGTAGATGTGAGTGTTATGGAACGGAAACCGGAAGCCATTGCTTTGCTGTTAAAGTAAATTTAGTACTGAATTTATTTCAACATGGATGAAGGATTGGTCTTTAATATACATAAGGTCGTATTTAATTTTATTTTTAAATATGTAGGTTTTAATTTTCGTAGATATTGATTTGCGTTGTTATTGTTAAAACTATGTGCTGTCACACCCAACCAGTCCATCTCACTGATAAAAATACACGAGCCTTTATCTTAGCATAGTTGCAAGTTCAATTGGAAGGTACATGTGAGTGCATTATGGAACGGAAACCGAAAGCCATTGCTTTGCTGGATTATAGGGTATAAGTGCTTGACTAATGAGGACATTGAGTATTGAGGGTTTACACAGATCATTAGAAGATGTGGCAAAGTGTTAGTTGTCATATTCACAGAGTTTGGAACTTAAATGAGTTGTAATCGGGGACATTTAATTTGATTACAGTGCTGCTATAGAATAGAGGTTTTTACAATGGTGTTGTGATAAACGCCAAAATGTACTAAATTATAGTACTAATTACCCCTTCGTTTAATAGGTTTCTAATGTATTTTATGTGAATAAGATACTTATTTCGTTCATATTTGCATTTAGGAGTTTATTTGGAGCTTGGATTGAAAAGAAACGAAAAACGAGCTTATTTGGAAGAAAAGTTGCTTAAAGAATAAAACATTGGACAATAGAAGATTGGATCAAAGAAAAGAAGCTAAAAGAGTGAAGATATGCAAGATTGGATTGGATTTAAGTGTAAATGAAGCTCGAATCGGAAAAAGAATGAAAGATGAGCTGAAAATGGAGGAAGAATGTAAAAGCTGAGTTTTCGGCTATGCGTTAGTATTTTGGCCATAACTTCTTCATACGAACTCCGATTGAGGTGATTCAACTTGGAGAATATAGCTAACTCAGAGGGATACAACTTTCGTTTTTAGCACTTTTTCTGAAAATGCATCCATACGGCGTATGGATGTCCATACGCCGTATGGATTGAAAACTGGGCTGAAACTTGTTATCGCGGGCTGGACTTATGGGCTTTTGCATCCATACGCCGTATATAATTCCATACGCCGTATGGATGACTTTTTCAGCTATTTTAGTCCGATTTTGGGGTTTTCACTTGATAACTTCACCACCAAAACCCTAGTTCGATTACAAACGACCAGAGGGGGTTTTTCCCTCATTTTGGGAGCTTTTTGAAGGATTAGAAGCTTAGAGAATCAAAGGTTTTCACTCGTTCAATTGTTTCTTCGGTTTCTCGGTTTGAATACATTATTCCTTTTCATTTGATTATCATTTTGATTTCGTTTTCAATTCTGATTTTCTGTAAGAATATGATTGGCTAGACTTCCTATGCATTTGTTTAGATGATGATACTTAGATGATGGTTTGATTATTGAATTGCGAATTACATTGGATTTTATGAATGTTTATGTGTTTATTCGATGATCCTTAGTTATTGGTTGATTATTATTGATTACCTAGCGTGGTTTCTTGATTGATTGTGATTGAGTTCCATTTGGTTAAGAGATTATTGATAATTGTTGATTGAGGTTAGCAATTATTGCTGAATAGATTGAGTTTGACAGGTTAGGGTTAATAATCAAGAGTAATCATTAATGAATAAGATAACTATTAGTTATAGACTTTGTTGATTCAAGTCATAAGAGTAAATCACATAAACGGCGTAGGTTTAATTTAGAACATAATTCGGTGGGCAACGTTAAATTGAACTGTTAGCGTGTTGAAAACAACCTATGTGTCTTTCTTAATTGTGTTAGATTAATCTACCTCGGAAAGGGGATTGTCTTAATAGTTATATCGCAATAAAATTCATAATCTAGCAATTCAATAAAGTGATAACCAGATTCTAAGGAAAGTAGTCTAAGCAAATGCATTTCTTTTATCATTTGAATTAAATATTTTATTTAATTAATTATTTTATCATTTAGTTATTTTTCTATTTAAGTTTTATTTAATAAATCATTTTTCATAATTGTTTGCCAATTTTTCGATCGGAACTAAAACGCCCCTAATATTTATAGTTTTCATTATTTGTATCAATTTCCAATTTATTTAATATTGACATCCGTTCCTCGTGTTCGACTCGGACTTATCAAACTATACTATATTATGACCAGGTATTCTTGCCTGAGTTGTGTATAGTCAGTAAGATATTTCCATTTATAAATAGTTAAACTTTGACTCTGTTTACACATCATCAAGTTTTTGGCGCCGCTGCCGGGGAGCGGTTTGATTCAATTTGATAAATTGGAATTTGTTTTCTGTATATTATTAGTTTGAATTTAGTTTTGTTTTCCTGTTATTTTGTATTATCTTGTGTTAGAGATAAGTTGATAAGTTGTTTTATATTTAAAATCCTTGTTCTACCCTTTGTATTTGGAGGACGATTTCGGAGAATATCTACGATCTCTATTTGAACCACCCATCGATCAATCGGAGCTAGATTTAGAAATGGCAGACGACATCGCCAACATGACTCTCGAGGAATATTCGAGCAGAAGGCGTAGCGGCCTTGGCTCAGGAGTATTGAGGCCCGCAATTGCAAAAAATGTTGAGTTCGAGATAAAGGGACAATTCCTAAAGGAGCTTAGGGAAAACCCGTTTCAAGGAGATGAGAATGAAGATGCTAACGAGCACGTGGAGAGAATAGTGGAGATCGCGGATATGTTCAGCATTCCTAACGTTACATGCGATCAAGTCATGCTCCGAATATTCCCAAGAACACTCAAGGGAGCCGCGAAAAGATGGATTACTAATGAACCAGCTGGATCCATCACCACGTGGGAAGATCTCCGCACAAAGTTTCTAATGATGTACTGCCCGCCATCCAAAACGTCGAAGATGATCAACGAGATTCGAAACTTCAAGCAAGACTTTGATGAGTCACTGCACCAAGCGTGGGAAAGGTACCAGGACTTGATGCATAAATGTCCACAGCACGACCTAAACGACCAGCAAATTATAATGATATTCTACAGGGGAGTGGATCGTGCTACAAGACAGCAATTAGATGCTCAAGGACATATCCCGAAGAAGATTCCTAGGGACGCCTTAGCAGCTATTCGCGACCAAGCAAAGCATTCTCGGTTATGGGATGATGTTTCCTCTAGGAGAAAGAGGTCAATTAGCAATGACGATGGACTAGCCGTCATAACTGCTAAGCTGGACAGCATGGGAAGAGACATAAAAAAGGTGACTGAGACTGTCCACGCAATCCAAGTAGGGTGTGACAACTGTGGAGGAACGCATTTAGTCAAGGATTGTCCCGAAATGAATTCTGTAGAAGTGAGAAGGGAAGTTAAATGTGTGGAAACTCACGGAGCTTACTGCCAAGGTAGTGGGGAATTTTTCCTACGACCATACCAGGAAGAAGGTAGCCAGTTCCGCCAGACTCAGCCAGGTCTTTTCACTAAGGAACAACCCTCAGCAACCTCCCTCAAGAAGAAATCCAATTTGGAAGAAATGATGGGGAAGTTTTTGACTGCTAACGAGAAGTTTATTGCTAAGTCTGGACAGCGGATGGACGTCATTGAAGCATTAGTTCGGAATCAAGGAGCGGCGATCAAGCAAATTGAGGGAACCATTTCCAACATAGCTAAGGTTCTCCTAATAGAGAGTCCCGGGAACTTTACCAGGATGCACCGAAACCAACCCACGAGATCACGCAAAGGTTGTGATTACCAGAAGTGGAAAGGTTCATGAAAACCCTAAGTTTCAAAAGAATCATGTGTCGAAGCTTTTGCCTGAAAAGGATAAGGAAGTTGAGGTTGCCAAAAAGTTAAGGGTAGACACAAAAGATGATCAAATTGATAGGGATAAACAATATGCGAAGGATCGTGCGCCACTTCCACCTTACCCAGCAGCTTTGAGGAGAGGAAAAGATGAAGCTCATTATCACCAATTTCTAGAGAATCTGAAGCAACCTCATATCAACATTCCGTTTGTGGAAGCCATTGCCCAAATGCCTAAGTATGTGAAATACTTGAATGAGCTCTTGACTAATAAGAGCAAGTTGGCAGAAGCAACTACAGTAATGATGAATGAGCGATGCTCAGCCGTGATGCAAAACAAGTTGCCACCAAAAATGAAGGATCCGGGGAGTATCACTATTCCCTGTTTAATTGGTAAGTTAGACATCGTGAATGCACTAGCGGATCTCGGGGCTAGCATATCTATTATGCCTTATACTATGTACGCTAGACTTGGGCTAGGAAAACCTAAGTCCATCCGAATGTGCATCGAGTTGGCTGATCACTCTGTTCAATACCCCAAAGGGATGGTTGAGAACGTTTTAGTGAAGGTTGATAAGTTTGTGTTTCCCTGTGACTTTGTGATTCTCGACATGGTAGAGGATCTTAAGGTGCCGATTATTCTAGGTAGACCCTTCCTTGCCACTTCCAGAGCATTGATCGATGTTTTTGATAGGAAAATAACCATGAGATTGGGGGATGAGAAGGTTGTATTTAATGTGAATGAATCTATGAAATATCCAGAATCCGTGGATGAGACTTGTTACTTTGCTAGCATGAGAGAATTATCTGAGGATGACGAGAGTTTGCAAAGTTTGAAGGATGACGTAGATTTAGACCCAATGATTCTTGAAGGATGGAAGGGAAGCCTCGCGACAATCCGTGACATCGACAAGTTCGATAAATTGCCTGTGGAGATCGAGACAACGTGCGAGAAAGATTTAGAAAATGAAGGAATTAAGTTAAGGGAGAGTGAAGAGTCGATTTTGACAAATGGAATTTCGATTAAAACGAAGACGCGAATTACTAGGCATAGTATTCCATATTCAAGAAAGAAGGTTTGGATCAGTGATATTGAATCGCATCTTACGAATGCACAATTGGAGAAAGTGTTAGGGATGAATGCTTATGTTAACGCTCGACTATATATGGAGCGCACCAAGAAATGGCATGATTCACGCTTTAAATCAAATTGTTTATTTGAAAAAGGTGATAAGGTTCTTCTATATAGTTCTCGTCTGCATTTGTTCCCTGGTAAGTTAAAGACACGTTGGACAAGACCTTTTATAGTTGAAAAGGTTTATCCTTTTGGTGCTGTTGATCTGCAAGGTCATTCTGGAAAAACTTTCAAGGTTAATGGAAGTCGTTTGAAGAGATACGATGGTGATGCAAGGGACTTCAAGCGTGATTTGGAGATGAAATTGAGTTAAGTTGTGGAGCAAGATGTCGAGCTTACCGACGTGTTAAACAAAAGCGCTTTCTGGAGACAACCCGTTATTTTATCATTTTGTTATTTTGTTTTGTTGTTTTTGTTTGCAGGTTTGAACTTTGTGGGTATGTTCCCTGGAAACCCTCACGAGACTACAACTCGTCCACTCAGGATACTGAGGGGTTTAAAGGCTTTTTGCATACGCTAAATGCAACCGTGATGCCTACGGAAGTGTGCCGTTGTATTTTATTTCAGAACCAGTTCATTCATGAATTTTTCTTCTTAATCAGGGGAGTTTTTCTGTTTCACTTCTTTTCTATTCCCTAATATTATGTTTCTTTTTGCAATGAGGACATTGCATATTTTAAAGTGGGGGATGGGGAAAAGAAGTTCACTTGTCCTAAGTTATCAAATTGCATTTAATGGTAGATATCATTTTCAAGGGCATTCTGTATTAGTCATTTTTCAGTCTAAAATTTTCTTTTAAAATTTTAATTTTTCTTAAGTTTAGCTAATTTTGTAACAAAATTAGGGAATTCAAATGAATGAATAAATCTTAAATTGCAAATATGAGATAGTTCATAATGTGATGTATCGATAGGCAATCTATATGAAAGTTATTGAGCCATTGAATAAATTAATGTACTAAGTAGGTTTGCCTGAGAGGATCTTTAGTAAGGTATGGCTGTTGCCTTAATTCTTATATGGTAGCGTGTTATAGCCCTCAATTCTGAAATCTTAATGGTTATCATTTGGGAATATACTGGGTGTTGTCTCCTCTGTTGTACGAAAGTACAGACCTGGTTTCCGTCAGTATATTTATTTGAAAAAAAAATGAATAAATGAATAAACCAAGGCCAAGTTAAGTCGCTTTGTTGTACTAAGGTACAGACCTGTCACCAATGTCTTGGCCTGAAAAATGATTGATTTAATTTAGATTTTCTTTATTGAGGAAAGTTGTGGTGCGTTAGTTGTATGAGGATATCTTGCTATTGGGATTCGAAGGTAAAGCCTGCTAGAATAATAAGAATTAAGCTCAATGGCTGTAATATAGATTGTTTAGGTGGACAACAATATCGATAATCCGTGTGATTTATCTTTTATGCCGAATAATAATTAGTGAAGAATTTGGTTTCCTGATAGAGTTTCTTGATTGCTAGATTTAATGAAAAATTAGTTTTAAGAGTAAAATTTGGGTTGTGAAATGCTGGCTAGTTTGTAAGTCCCTATGTTCTGATATTTTGCCTGTTCATGATTTTAACTGATAGTCTACTTGAGGACAAGTAGGATTCAAGTGGGGGATGTTTGATAAACGCCAAAATGTACTAAATTATAGTACTAATTACCCCTTCGTTTAATAGGTTTCTAATGTATTTTGTGTGAATAAGATACTTATTTCGTTCATATTTGCATTTAGGAGTTTATTTGGAGCTTGGATTGAAAAGAAACGGAAAACGAGCTTATTTGGAAGAAAAGTTGCTTAAAGAATAAAACATTGGACAATAGAAGATTGGATCGAAGAAAAGAAGCTAAGAGAGTGAAGATATGCAAGATTGGATTGGATTTAAGTGTAAATTGTAACATCCTCATATTGGGTCTAGAAGTAATAGGTATTTCTTGTAAATTTTAAATACAATTTAAAATTGTTATAAGTGTTTGATTGTAAAAAAATTAATAGGTCAATAAGCCTCAGGAATTATTGTGACTAATGAAATATTAATTGTTTTAAATTAATATAGTTGACGGTAAAACAAAATAGTATTTCCCCGCAAATGGTTTTTAAGTTCCAGACAATAATAAGCACGGGGAATAAAATTTAACACTTATATGATAAGTTCCATATGTTGAGTCGGTTTCTTTTTCCCACTTTATACACACATACGTATGTATCATACATACATGAAGAACCAAAAATCAAATTCATGAAGAAATCATCAAATTGGAGCTTTATAACTCGAATTTAAGCTTCAAGATCAAGAAATATCATCTTCTAATCATCCTAAACAGTTTGTAAGTCTCTAATTCTTATATTATGAACCCTAGAATTTGGGGGTTTTAGTGTTCTTGATCAAAATCCGAAATTAGGGTTTCAAAAGTGTAAATTGATGTTAGTTAAGCTTCTATAACATGTATTAATCATTCCATCATCATTATAAACATGTTGTAATTGTTAATTCATGATTTTCATATAAACCTAGAAATTGGGGTTTTTGGGGTTTTTGCTAATTGGTGAGTTTAATCCGAAATTAAGATTTTGTTTTGTGAAATTGTTGTTAGTTAAACTTGTTTTTGTTGATTACTAGCAAGATTCAAGCTTAAGTTTGTAAATTAATCTTGGTTCTTAAGTTTTTGATGATTTTTGATGGGTTATTGATTATAATCCGAAAATTGAGGTTAATATTTATGAGATTGATGTTGTTATACTTGTTAATGATGTTAAATAACTTGAATCAAACTAAAACTTATAAGTTTGAGTTAGGGTTCATGAGTTTTATAGGAAACTTGATGATTTTGATGGGTTGATAGTAATTATTATAAACTAAAGTGTAATATTAGTTGAAGTAGTATTACTAAGTGCTAATAAAAGGGTTAGTAGCTTTAATCTAACCTAATAATGAATTAACCAAGTTAAGTGAATGGTAATTCGAGTGAAATTTGTGAAAGTGTGATGATTAGGTGTTAATTACCTTGATTGATAATAAAAATAGATTGTTATATGAGTTATTAATGAATTAATGGATGAGCTAAATTGTGAATTCTTAATATATGGGGTTGATGGTTTACTTATGTTAGTTAACTATAATTGATTTGGATTAATATGATAATGTGATTCTATGATCATAAATTGCTAGTAATGATGAACTAATAATCTTGAAATAAGTTATTATTAATCTTGGATTGAATTGTGTTAAATGACTATAAGTCATAATTTAAAAAGTTGGATACTTGAATCAAGTGTAATTAATTTCATGAGAGTGTTGAATTAGTAACTTGGATAACTTAATTATGTTGTTATAATTACTAAATATTGTATTGTAAACTACTTGATTGAGTTGTTTGGATTTTGACTACATTTATGTGATGTTATTTCACATTGAAACAAGTGACTAACTTGTGCCATTCTTTTGTAATTCCAGATATGGAGAAGACTCATTGATATTAGACTACTGAGTGGGCGATTGATGGTATTTGGTGAGTGGACTGGTTCTCACAGGATAAATTGGTGATGACATTGTGGTTACACCAATTATTAGTAGTTTTATGTTTATTGATTTTATTGACTGGATAATTTGCTAGTGGTTTATTTCATGATAGGCTGGAATAATATCGTTTGTTGATTGATTGATTGTTGGTGAAATATTCCATGATAGGTTGGAATAATAGAGGTCAGTTGCGATTGGGCTTAGTTGCTATAGGTTAGTCAACATGTGATTGGTGATCATTCGTTGTGAATTAGATTACATGTTGACTAAAGATAGCAATGGGCTATCGGTAATACCACTGTATTGGCCTGCAGTTGGTTATAAGTGTTCTTGGTGCGTCACCCGGGTCTGTGGACGTCACAAGGACCACCGATCCTCTATATGTTGATTGTGCGTTTATAGTTGATTGTTGTAAACAGACTGTTATGCTAAGTTATACTGTTAGATCTAGTCTATTCACTTAGCTTCGTGCTAATCCCCCACATTACTCTTGCAGGTTAAGTTTTTGGGATGGAATCTGTGCAAGAGGCTTTGATTGAAGGAATGTTTGACAGCTGGGCACTCTGATTATCTTTTGTTAGTGAAAACTCATTTTGTTGTATAATACCAGCCTGAAAACTTAGTTTAAAGTGCAAAACTTATTATTGATAGTTTGTGATGTAAAAGTATGATTTGACATTTACATATGTGGTATAATTTTAAAAAAAAGGGATAACGCTTCCGAATTGTTTATAAAAAAAAAAAAAAAACGGTTATAAATTCTGGGGTGTTATATAAATGAAGCTCGAATCGGAAAAAGAATGAAAGATGAGCTGAAAATGGAGGAAGAATGTAAAAGCTGAGTTTTCGGCTATGCGTTAGTATTTTGTCCGTAACTTCTTCATACGAACTCCGATTGAGGTGATTCAACTTGGAGAATTTAGCTAACTCAGAGGGCTACAACTTTCGTTTTTACTTTTTCTGAAAATGCATCCATACGGCGTATGGATGTCCATACGCCGTATGGATTGAAAACTGGGCTGAAACTTGTTATCGCGGGCTGGACTTATGGGCTTTTGCATCCATACGCCGTATGGAATTCCATACGCCGTATGGATGACTTTTTCAGCTATTTTAGTCCGATTTTGGGGTTTTCACTTGATAACTTCACCACCAAAACCCTAGTTCGATTACAAACGACCAGAGGGGGTTTTTCCCTCATTTTGGGAGCTTTTTGAAGGATTAGAAGCTTAGAGAATCAAAGGTTTTCACTCGTTCAATTGTTTCTTCGGTTTCTCGGTTTGAATACATTATTCCTTTTCATTTGATTATGATTTTGATTTCGTTTTCAATTCTGATTTTCTGTAAGAATATGATTGGCTAGACTTCCTATGCATTTGTTTAGATGATGATACTTAGATGATGGTTTGATTATTGAATTGCGAATTACATTGGATTTTATGAATGTTTATGTGTTTATTCGATGATCCTTAGTTATTGATTGATTATTATTGATTACCTAGCGTGGTTTCTTGATTGATTGTGATTGAGTTCCATTTGGTTAAGAGATTATTGATAATTGTTGATTGAGGTTAGCAATTATTGCTGAATAGATTGAGTTTGACAGGTTAGGGTTAATAATCAAGAGTAATCATTAATGAATAAGATAACTATTAGTTATAGACTTTGTTGATTCAAGTCATAAGAGTAAATCACATAAACGGCGTAGGTTTAATTTAGAACATAATTCGGTGGGCAACGTTAAATTGAACTGTTAGCGTGTTGAAAACAACATATGTGTCTTTCTTAATTGTGTTAGATTAATCTACCTCGGAAAGGGGATTGTCTTAATAGTTATATCGCAATAAAATTCATGTTCTAGCAATTCAATAAAGTGATAACCAGATTCTAAGGAAAGTAGTCTAAGCAAATGCATTTCTTTTATCATTTGAATTAAATATTTTATTTAATTAATTATTTTATCATTTAGTTATTTTTCTATTTAAGTTTTATTTAATAAATCATTTTTCATAATTGTTTGCCAATTGTTCGATCGGAACTAAAACGCCCCTAATATTTACAGTTTTCATTATTTGTATCAATTTCCAATTTATTTAATATTGACATCCGTTCCTCGTGTTCGACTCGGACTTATCAAGCTATACTATATTATGACCAGGTATTCTTGCCTGAGTTGTGTATAGTCAGTAAGATATTTCCATTTATAAATAGTTAAACTTTGACTCTGTTTACACAGCATCATGTTGCCTTTTATTTGCTTACTAATACCCTAATTGAATGTTGTATTAATTTTGTTTACAATATCATCAACTACTATTTATTTGGGATAACGGTTTTCGTTTTTTATTCAAAAGATGAGATAAAATTGATCTTCATCAAATAGCTTGCTTTCGTCGGTTTATTCTCACTTTTTTGTTTGCTAATTTGGTTTTTTTACAAATTCAAATACTTAAGTGATTTTTAATTTTCAATATCTTATGGCAGACTCTTAACGTACTCCATCTTGATTGAAGTTGAAAATGAGATCAATGGACGAGGACAATGACAAGGCAGTGGCCCATGAGGTGATTAACAAAGAAGCTGTTAATTTGATACAAATTTCATTTACACATTGATCAACAAACCAAGAAGCATAGATATTATGAAATCTATCTGAGATGGAAAACAGTAGCAAAACAACTATTAATCATTTACAAACTAATTACATATAATAAGTTTGATGAAAATTGTATGAATCATGGTCTATTTCAAATCAATTATTGATGGGTTTTACATTTTAATGGTTCATGTTTTTTGTGTGTGTTTTTGTTTTGTTCGTAGTCGAACTTGGTCAGAAAACATATCATAATATTTGGCAGTGTCATGTCTGAATATCTGTCTATCCAGGATGCAACCTTCACGAGGGATTAACATATATGAACTTCAAGCAACTTCATATTCTCTATTCCAGTCAATCTGCTCATGTTTTAAAGGTAATGTTCCAATATTTTAATCCAATTTTGTTTAGTTAATTTTTCTTGAGGTCTGTGCTCTCTTGCTGGCTTATTGAAAAGTTTCCACTAAAAGGCAATATTAAATTTCACTTTGGCAAGAATTTAGATTTCATATGCGAATGATATTTTCCCTGTATAATTATTAGTGGTTAATGTTTAACTAATAGTCCCAGTAGGTAGTTTGTAATAGAAGCTCAAGTTCAAATTTTATTCTTTACTTTTCTTTGTATTAGTACCATGGCCTTTCCACCAAAGTTGTTATTTCCATAGCTTGAAGATCAAATCTTGGTGTTGGTCCATGGATGAAACCTTGATCTTGGTAAAATTAATGAAATAGCAGTCTATAAATTGGCAAGAATGGATATCATATCCTTGGATAGGTGTCTGATCGTGTCTTTATTTAAAATTCCCTTCAGTTGGTTTTGTATGGTTCACTGTTGTTTGAGTTTACATGTTCAACTAGGTTAATCCTGACATTGCTCTATCTGATCTATAAAGTATGAATATTGTAATGTCTTAAATTTATAATATATTCACACCATACAAGTACTTTAAAGTGTAGCACATCTTAATAATGTGTGCACAGCAGACAGGGAATTCTTCATTTATCTGATACTCCAAGGAAGCAAATGGACAAAACCGTTGATCATATTGCCAAATATCTTTATCATATAGACGTCCTCACAAAAAGGTACACCTGTATTTTTGATATTGTACATGCTTCTCATCTCACTGTTTTGTATAACAGCAAGCCAATGAGTAATATATGAAAATTTTAATTGTATTCTATTTAAACTTAAGTTTCATGTTATGCAGTTGCAATTTAAGTTGAATAAAATCATTCCAAAGGGCTGCTAGCTTTGGATGTGGTTATTCACACCAGTCTTAAGCATACTGCACATTCTAAATTACTGATTACAAAATTTATATATTGGGTACCAACAAATGTGAAGTTCTGAAGTCGCCTTCTGCCACTTCTTGGTACACTATTAGATTTCTAATATCCTTTGTGTCCTATTCTAAATGATTAATTACTTTTGTAGCCGTCTCTTGGTACATTGTTAGAATAAGATGCAATGAGATTATTTTATGTACTTTTTGATTGTGTGTATATAGAAAACAATAGCCATTGTTGGTGGAGTGATGACAAAGTGGGTGGATCAGTTGGGTTTCCTTGAGCACTTTTCTGGATAATTTTCTGATGCAGTTATGGATCCACCGCCAACTGAATCATTATTCAAACTTCTGGAGCTACTATTTGCATTAGGTGCACTTAATAAACGTGGTGAATTGACGCCACTGGGTAGAAAGATGGCTGTGTTCCCACTTGATCCAATGATGTCCAAGATGATTGTTGCATCTGACATGTATAAATGCTCAGACGAAATTATTTCAAGTGCTTCTATGCTCTTCACTGAAAGTGCCATCTTCTATCGTCCAAAAGACAAACAAGTCCATGCAGACAATACTCACTTGATATACTATATGGGTAACGTTGGGGATCACATAGCGCTACTTAAGGTTTACAACTCATGGAAGGAAACAAACTATTATACTCAGTGGTGCTATGAGAACTACATTCAGGTAAGGAGTATGAAGCAAACCCAAGACTTACGAGATCAATTGGAGAGGCTGTTGGAAAGTGTTGAAATTGAATTCACATCAAACCCGGAGGATTTGGAAGCAATTAAGAAAGCCATAACAGCCGCATAATTTCCTCACTCAGTAGAGTTGCAAAACAATGGATCCTATACAAGGGCCAAACATCCCCAGACTATCCATATTCATCCAACTTCTGGTTTAGCTCAAGAATTTCCTAAGTGGGTGGTTTACCACGAGTTAGCCCTGACAAATAAGGAGTTTATGCGACAAGTCAGCGAGATAAAAGCTGAGTGGCTTGTGGAAATCACACCTCATTATTATGAGTTAAAGGAAATCGAAGATCAAGCATCAAAGAAAATGCCCCGTGGAGAAGGTCGTGCATCTAGGAATTAATTTTCATTCACAAAGATAGAGACTTTGAGAATTGGATACTTACTGTTGTAAGGTTGATTGTGCAAAACATAGTTGTTAACGTAGCTGCCTGTTATTCATCTGTACACCTGATGTCATTTGTACAAGTGGTGCAGAAATTGCAATAGATAATGTAGTAAACAACTCTGAAACATGTCAATTCTTGGACAAGAAGTTGTATATGTGTATCATGAATTAAAGGCAATTCATGCTATCCTTCTGCTGTATATTTGCCTTTGTAAGTAATTACTGATGAATCTAAATTTTATTTTAGTTGTAGTTTTCTTTCTTATGATTTCTTTTTGCCTCTGCTTCTATTACCCCTTTTATTAATGATGTCAAAAGAAGTAATGTTTACTATAATGATCTGACGGGAAACCACTAATTGCAGATGGGAAGAATGTGGTGGTGAATCAACATGTTAAGAAGTTTCTATACACAACTATGAAATTAAACTGGACATTTATGAATTAATCAAGAATGGCAGCAACAGTGTTGTTGAGCCTACCAATTGTATACACGTCGTATTTAACTACTAATTTAGTATTTTAGTAACTATTGAGTTTAAAACAAAATTTACATCTAACCCATAACTAACCACAACGCTAACAACAAAAATCTTAACTAAAAAATGAAATTTTATAAAAATAAATATATAAAGCCCGCGTTGTCGCGGGTCCATCACCTAGTATCTATATACATGTATATAGTTGTGTATATATATATATATATATATATATATATATATATATATATATATATATATATATATATATCGTTTCGTACTTTGTCGTTTGTTAATACGTAAATATATATAACATAAATGGTTGGAGTTTTATATATATATATATATATATATATATATATATATATATATATATATATATATATATATATATATATAACCCTATATATATATATATATATATAAGTTTATAATATGACTTTCATTTATGTCATAACGTTGTAAAAGTAAATCATTCGTTCTCGTATAAAACTACTCGTTCCAAATAATAACTCTAGTCGCTTTTTATATTTTAAAGTTTAAATGGTTCGTTGGACCATTGGGTTTTAGCCCAAATATTCGGCCCAATAACAAAACTAGCCCATTTACAAAATAAAAGGTTTGGCCCAATTATAAAATAATAGTTTTGGCCCATTTATTAACAAACTCGTTCGGCTCAAATTAAATATCATAACTCGTCCGTTTGGCCCAATAATACTTAGCCCATTTTATATTTATGTTTTAATATCATATGACCCAACTTTTTTATTTAACCCGTACGGTCCAAACAATCTGGCCCAAACTAGTCTCGGCCCACATACTAAGCAACCCGTTCGGTTTGACAACGTAACCCGTCCGGCCCAATTTATTTGATAACAAATCCGGCCCATAATGGTTTTGGCCCAATGCGGTTTCGGCCCAATATCAAATTAATGATTCACGGCCCAATCCCAATCTAGCCCAATATATTTTCGGTCCAAAAGTTTCAAGGTTTAATATTTGTCGGTTTACGTTTATCGTTTGTGGCTCGTTTGTATCGACTTGGTCAAACGTGCTCGGTTTGACCCGGAACTTTTACACGTCACTTAAATATGTTATTTGAGCTCGGGAAAATTGTTGTTGCGTTTTGTGGTTAACCAAAAAGTGTCGTTCTTTAAAGTATGCCAAAACAGTCCCCGAACACATTTTTTCTGATTTTTCGACTACTTTCGGGACTGTTCTCGGGGGTCAAAACTTATCGAACGAATCCGAAATTTTTACACGATGTTCCCATATATATCACCTACTTCCAGTATCGATTTCATGAATTTTAGACATCCACAATATTTTTAAAAAATTCGTGATCAGGCCTGTCCAGAAACCCATTTTTCAGAGTTAATCCTCACAAATCGGTTACTAGCTCAGAATCTGTTCACTTTCAAGCGAAACATTCTACACGAAAGTTGTTATTAACATAAATACGAAGTTTTTGGCACTAGTTTCACACATTTTTGTTACTCACACAATAAGTTATGATTTTTCTACCAAGAAGTAAAAATCTGTCCAAAATTTATATGTCACCAAAGTTATGTTTTTGTTACTTTTTGTTGTGTTTTCATGCAAGGTCTTTCAAAACATAAAATTATAACATGTTTAGGCATTAAATACATGAATGAAAAGTTGTAGAGAAAGGGGTTCTCACAAGGCTTTTAAGATGGAGGATGCAAGAGATGAATGATGATGATTCTTGATGCTAGCTTTCCTTTATTTCCTTTGCAAATTGTGGATGATTGTGGTGTGATTAAAGCGTGAGTTTTGGTGAAGGTTGGAGGCTGTTTTCTGCTGGAGTTAGAACCGAGAGAGAGAGGTGGATAAGAGGAAGAGATTGAGTAAAAAGTGAGGTGAATGGGTTGTGTGTTTAACTTGCTCAAATAATTCAAGAGGTATGGGATACATGATGGGGGTGGTGGACGGTTTATTTAGTCAACAAAGGTATGGGTTTGAGATTTACTTGTCCCCAATTATTGTTGTTTAATACCCCGTGTTCGTTTACCCGATCGTTATACGGTAAAACGTATCTTAACATTTAGTTTGTTACGTTATTTTGCGTTAATATTTTTTTGAGGTATTGCCTCAAATACTTTATTTAGAGTTTACAAATTATAAAATTTGACTCATTTAGTTGTCGGGCTCGATTCGTGTATTTTAGTCGTGTATGTTACGTTTTATATAACACGTATAAACGTTTAATTTTACTCGTTATGTTTTATAGTTTAGCATAATATTTTCGAGTAGATAACTTACTATAAAAATAGTGTCAAGTTATTTATAAAGTTGTATCACCAACTTACGTACTTGTTTTTGTGTAATTATAAGTAATTACAAAATAGTAATACATCACGTATTAAAATAGTTGGGCACACTAGACTTATCTAACATCATAGGTTTAGTTTAATTTTTAGCAGGGAATTAGCGTAAGAAATGCATGTAATTAGTTGTATACTAATACCTAAATTGGAGGAGTGTCACATTCTCCCCACGTTAGCGAAATCTCGTCCCGAGATTTAAGTGAGTCGTGAGTCTCGGTCACATGTTCAAATAGGTGAGGATATTTCTTTCGCATATTTTCCTCGCGTTCCCATGTAGACTCTGGACTGCGTTTCGAGTTCCATCGAATCTTGACTAGTTCGATCCTACTGCGTCGGAGTTTATGTGTTTTCCGATCAATTATTTTGATGGGTTCCTCCACAAAATTGAGTTTTGCATCAATGAAAACTTCGTTAGAAGGGATTATTAGTGTCTCATCGCAAAGACACTTTTTAAGGTTACTAATGTGAAAAGTGTCGTGGATGCTACTAAGCTCTTGTAGTAGTTTGAGCTTGTAGGCGACAGGACCAATCCTCGTAAGGATTTCAAAAGGTCCAATGTAACGTGGGTTAAGCTTTCCTCGCTTACCAAATCGTGCTATTCCCTTCTAGGGCGATACTTTGAGTAGGACTTTATCTCCTACTTGAAACTCAAGAGGTTTACGGCGGTTATCAGCGTAACTCTTTTGTCTATCACGTGCCGTTTTCAGTCGGTTCAGTACTTGAGTTATCTTGTCGATGGTTTCTTGGACAATTTCAGGTCCAGATAGTTGTCTGTCACCTAACTCTGCCCAACAGAGTGGTGATCGGCACTTGCGTCCATACAACGCTTCGAATGGTGCCATCTGTATACTGGTGTGATAACTATTATTGTAAGAAAACTCTGCGAAAGGTAGATGAGTATCCTAATTACCCCTAGAGTCTATCACACATGCTCGCGATAAGTCTTTGAGCGTATGTATCGTTTGCTCACTTTGGCCGTCGGTTTGAGGACGGTAGACAGTACTCATGTCTAATCGAGTACCAAGCGCCCTTTGAAGTGATTGCCAAAAGTGAGATGTGAATCGTGCATCTCTATCAGAGATGATGGATAGTGGAACACCATGTCTGGAAACGATTTCTTTCATGTAGATTCTAGTTAGTTTCTCCATTCTGTCCGTTTCTTTAATAGCAAGAAAGTGGGCTGATTTCGTCAATCGATCGACAATCACCCATATGGTGTCTGCTCCCGACGTTGTTTTAGGTAACTTCGTAATGAAGTCCATCGTTATTTGTTCCCATTTCCATTTGGGCAATTCGGGTTGTTGTAAAAGCCCGGATGGCTTTTGGTATTCGACCTTGACCTTTGAACAGGTCAGGCATTTACTCACGTATGTGGCAATGTCTCGTTTCATGCCAGGCCACCAATATAAACCTTTCAGTTCTTGGTACATTTTGTCTGCACCAGGATGTATTGAGTAGTTGGACTTATGAGCTTCATCAAAAACCAGTTTGCGTAACTCATCTACGCACGGTACCCAAATTCGATTCATGAAGTACAACACTCCGTTGTCCTTTGTTTCAAGTTGTTTATCCATTCCCTTCAAGGATTCTTCCTTAAGGCGTTCGGGAACGAAAGCTAATTGTTGAGCGTCACGAATTTGAGTAATGAGGTTCGAGTGGATAGTCAATCCCAAGGCTCGAACTCTACGAGGTTTAATTCGTTCCTTACGACTCAGGGCATCTGCTACAACGTTTGCTTTTCCTGGGTGATACTTGATCTCACAGTCGTAATCGTTAAGTAATTCGACCCAACGTCATTATCTCATTGAGTTCTTTCTGTTCGAATATATGTTGCAGGCTTTGTGGTCGGTGAAGATCGTACACTTCGTACCATATAGGTAGTGTCGCCAGATCTTCAATGCAATAACAACAGCTCCCAACTCTAGGTCGTGAGTCGTATAGTTTTTCTCGTGCACTTTTAGTTGTCGTGATGCATATGCAATGACCTTGTCATTTTGCATCAATACGCAACCCAATCCCTGATGCGAAGCATCACAGTAAACAACAAAGTTATCTACTCCTTCGGGCAATGATAGTATGGGTGCGCTACTTAGTTTCTATTTCAATAGTTGGAATGCGTTCTCTTGTTTCTCACTCCAATCGAATTTCTTGTCTTTTTGAGTTAACGTGGTAAGTGGCTAGGCTATCTTTGAGAAGTTTGCGATGAACCGCCTGTAATAGCCAGCCAGACCAAGAAATTGCCGTATCTCAGATGGGGTTTTAGGGGCTTCCCAGTTCTTAATCGCCTCAATTTTGGATGGGTCCACGTGAATTCCCTTGTCATTGATCACATGACCAAGGAAATGAACCTCTTGTATCCAAAATTTACACTTAGAGAATTTTGCATAAAGCTTCTCCTTCTGAAGTAGTTTGAGGATAAGTTTCAAATGTTGTTCGTGATCCTCTTTCGTTCGTGAGTATACTAAGATGTCGTCAATAAACACAATGATGAACTTATCAAGGTAAGGTTTACATACTCTGTTCATCAAGGTCCATGAACACTGCTGGTGCGTTTGTCATCCCGAAAGGCATAACTAGGAACTCGTAATGACCGTAACGAGTCCTAAACGCAGTTTTTGGTACATCCTCTTCTCGTACCTTCAGTTGGTGGTAACCAGATCGTAGGTCAATTTTTAAATAGTATCTTGACCCTTGTAGTTGATCAAACAGATCGTCGATGCGTGGTAATGGATATCGGTTTTTGATAGTTACCTTGTTCTGTTCTCAGTAATCGATGCACATCCGCATGGATCCATCCTTCTTCTTTACAAACAAAACCGGAGCTCCCCAAGGTGAAAAGCTCGGCCGGATGAATCCTAAGTCTAGGAGCTCTTGCAACTGAGTGGACAGCTCCTGCATCTCTGATGGAGCTAGACGATAAGGTGCGCGGGCGATTGGCGCAACTCCAGGCACCAGATCAATGTGAAACTCAATTTGTCGCGGGGGTGGTAATCCTGGCAACTCCTCAGGAAATACTCCCGGGTAGTCACGTACAATGGGTACATCGTCTATACGTCGCTCCTCGGGTTTCCCTTCTACAACGTGTGCCAAGAATGCTTGGTATCCCTTTCGAAGATACTTACTGGCTTTCAAGCAAGTAATCATTTTTGTGGTACTCTTTCGTTTCTCTCCTTGTATCACTAGAGTTTCTCCTGTCGGTAACGGTAAACGTACCAACTTATCGAAACATATGATTTCGGTGCGGTTCTTTGACAACCAGTCCATGCCAACTACAACGTCGAAACTTCCCAACTTAACCGGTAGTAAGTCTATTTCGAAGAGATGACCTTCTAATTCCAAGGTACATCCCGGTACTATTTCTCCTAATTCGATCAACTCAACATCGGCTAGTTCTATAGTGTATTTGTTATCTAGCTTACGTGATTCAGGTTCTAATAGTGGTTTAAACTCAGTAGACACAAAACTTAAATAAGCACCCAAATCAATTAACACAGAGGCATAATGGTTGTTTACGAGAAACGTACCAGTGACGGTGTTAGGGTCCTGGCGTGCCTCTTGTGCTCCGATCACGAATGCCCTTCCTCGAGCCGGTTGATTGTTGTTGTTGTTGGCTCGGTCATTATTGTTACCACGGTTGTTGTTGTTGTTTTGGTTGTTGTTGCGGTTCTGGTTGTTGTTGTTGTTGTTGTTATTACGGTTGTTGTTATTGCGGTCGTTGAGTTTAGGACACTGGTTTCGGAAATGCCTCGTGTCACCACACTCAAAACATCCTGTGTTCTGTCATTCATTGTTGGCTCTAGCAGGAGGGTTACCTCTACATTGTTGGGTCGGATGACCCCAGTGTTTGCAGTTGCCACAGTAGGCACAATTACCCTCATGGTGCCTCTCACACTTGTCACACTTGTACTTGCTTCCCAAGTATGGTTTCGACTCAGTAGTGGCGGCGGCATAGGCCTTTGGGTTTCCTGAAATTTTCTTGTTTGATTGACCCTAACGGTCATTCCACTTCCGTTTCCCTTTTCCCGAACTTCCAGCATCAGTACTATACGGTTCACCTTTTCCAGACACAGCTTTCTTGGTCAGGGTTCCCATTCTGACCTTCTCATCGGTCAACCTCTGTGCTAGAGTAACAGCACTCCTGAATGTGGCAGATTCTGATGATGTAACCAGACTCCTGATCTGAGGTGCCAATTCCCAGATGTAACGCTCAATGCATTTAAACTCGGGTGTCACCATATGTGGCACTAGTCACGCTAGTTCCTAAAACTTAGTGGTGTACCCAGTGACATCAGCACCAATCATCTTAATGTCCCATAAGTCAGTTTCTACCTTTTGCATCTCACTACGGGGACAGAACTCTTCCAGCATCATGTTTTTCAGTACTCCCCATGAAATGGAATGGGCAGTTTCCCGTCCAGGGGATTGAAGTTGACTGTTCCACCATGTTAACGCCTTGTCAGCCAAGGTGCAGGTGGCATACTTCACCATACAGTCTGGTAAACAGTCACTTATATCCAACACCGATTCCATCTTTTCTATCCAATGGATAATACAAATTGCACCCTCTGTGCCGCGGAAAGTAGTTGGCTTACAAGCCAGAAATGTCTTGTATGAACACCCTCGGCGGGTATTCACAGTAGTCTCAGCATTCACAGGGGTAGACCCACTGTTATTTATCACATTCTCGCGATTTCGGCTTGCTTCATACTGAGCAATTCCTTCAGCTATTCGTCTCGCAATCATTTTCTCAGTAGTTTCCTCGTTGTTGAGTGGTCGAGTGTTTTCAGGGACTGGAGGTGTGGTCGTCTGTCGACTGTTCTTAGTTGTTCGTCGTTTTGGTGGCATGATTCCGTTCTGCGATGTATAAAATGCAGAAGTCAATTCCAAGATAGTGAATGTGAAAAGAACAAGATTTCACATTGTTTAACAAAGGAACAGTATGAAGGATGAAGAACAAGATTTCACATTACGTGTCACACGACTTTGAAACGCCCATATGTACTTAGTACAATATAATTACGTTGGCCAGGCGTCATTATATAATGCCAAATACATATTTCTTTTCATAATCATTTAACACGATTAGGTTCAAAGGAATTTAATACAAGAATCAACAATCAGTGGTTAATGTGTTTCAAGAAGTACAAGATGTGATTATAAGAAGTGATCATTTCGTTTTTGTTCTAACACACGTATATAGATATAGATAAAGTATTATAGTCGGTAACAACTATAAGGAACACGAAATGTAAACCAAACATATAATATCATTAGTTAAGCGTTTGTACATAAGTTTTCGATACAACAAAAGATGGGATCACCTATATACCCATCTAACGATAGTGCTATACAAAAGTGATGGGGTTTTTCCTATACATATACCCATCCGATACAAGTCTATACAATATGTAATGGGTCTCCTAATATGCCCATCAACCAAAAGTAGTCAGTCTAACCCTAAGTAGGCACAACCCGCCATATATGGGTCTAATGAAAATATGGTAGAAACATCCCTACTACCGTCCTAGCCACGGCCATCATAACACAAACTCCAATCACAAACCCTGCAACCCTCGCACGTCTCTCTAACATCCTCATGCGATCACGTGCAGACTCAACAATCTCTCTGGCGGCAACCATGTTGCCCATCAAGAAGTGGCAATGCTCATGTATGTAAGCCATGTCTCCGTCCAAACTGTGACAACCGTCAAATTAGGACTAGTAATTAGTGCCTAATCAAGTTTTAGTACATGTAATTAGTTCTGTGTTAGGCTAATTAATGTATCAATATATATATTGTTGAATATATACAATTATATGATTTGATTAAATCGTACGCGTTTCAAAATCGAGTGTATTTCGATTTTGAATTAATACGGACGTTGGTGAACAATCTTATTAAATAATATAAGGTTATTTAATAACGCAATTAAATTCAAAATATTATTCTGATAATATTTCCTAATTAAATCATATCGTACAAACTGAAACTACGCGGTTAAAATATTAAACGCGCAAACACTCGAAACAAAGTTAAGTTATAATTATTATAACTCAAATATAAAGTATTTGATGAAATACCTCAACCAAAACATCGAGTAATTTTTCTTCTTTGGAAACGTACATTTTAACGCGTAAAATAAATATTTAACGCTTAAACGATCGGGTAAACGAGCACCGCGCGGAACACGGAGCGGGGACTGAAAAGTGAGGCTTTCACCTACACCTCACCTCCTCCCCATTTCCTCTTTCATTTCCATTCCATACAAAACACACACACACCATTAAACACTCTCAAACCCATCACCACCAAATTTTCGGATCTAGCATAACCGACACCAAAAATTATATTTTCGGAATCACCATCAAGCAAGGAACAAGATTTACAAACGCATCATTATCATTTTCGGCCTCCTCTAGCTCCGATTTGCAATTGCAAGAAAATTTCTAAAAACTTAGATTTACTAATTTTGGTGTATTATTTCGGTGTTATAATGTTTACACAACTTAGTATTGTCAAAATGTATGAAGAAAACATGATTTTACAGCCTAAAAATGAGTTAGATTTGGGTTTTGGGTTGAAAAATTATGACAGTCGCTGGGTTCTGGGCTGGTGTTCATCTTTGCGACACAAGCATTGTGTCGCATATTGTGTCGCAAAACATAAGACACAATCATTGTGTCGCATTTAGTGTCGCATTAAGTTACATATCATAAGACACAAGCCTTGTGTTGCGGAACAAAAGCATTGTGTCGCATATTGTGTCGCAAAACATAAGACACAAGCATTGTGTCGCATTTAGTGTCGCATTAAGTTGCATATCATAAGACACAAGCCTTGTGTTGTGGAACACAAGCATTGTGTCGCATATTGTGTCGCAAAACATAAGACACAAGCATTGTGTCGCATTTAGTGTCGCATTAAGTTGCATATCATAAGACACAAGCCTTGTGTTGCGGAACACAAGCATTGTGTCTCATATTGTGTCGCAGACATGAGACACAAGCCTTGTGTTGCAGAACACAAGCCTCGTGTTGCGAAACACAAGCATTGTGTCGCATTTAGTGTCGCAAAAACCCGAAAATAGAAGCCAAAAACATTCTAAGTGTTTAAAAATCACTTTTCAATAACCAAACCAAATACGATACGATTAATACGCAAAAATGGATAAATCAAAGTATAATAATAATAGTTAAGGTTATTATTATAAATCTGTCACCAACGGGCCGTACACATTTTCAAAACACAAATCAAATAATCAACCAAATCGTAGTAATTTGGACATATATAGTTATGTAGCAACTACAAAGGTAGTCCTTTGAGATACCGACTCACATTTATAACCATCGCGTGTCGTGGACACCCTCAGGTTACAAGTCTCCGGACATCAATTCAAGGCAAATCAATTCAAGTCTATTTAGATAAACAAACAAGGCTCAGGTGAGTCTCATGGCCCCCATTTTACTGCTTTTCAATCAGGGGTGTGATATTATTGCTCGTTTTGTTTTACAAGTTGAACGCAAGTACAAATCAAATCAAATACTACATGAGTTTCAAGCTAATCAATTTAAAGCCCTCCATAGCATAGTCTGGTAATACGTAGTAGCGTGAATGTTAGTATATGATATCATATAGGATTGACAATCCTTGTCCGGGTTAGCACGCACTAACTGGTCAAACGGACGTATTAGCATTTGGGAAGACGAGTGTGGATTAGGCACTCGTAGGAGGCATTCAAGTTGGGTTTCCTTAATTGGACCTGACACTCAAGTTAAGTTCAGACTATGTGCTCATGGCTGTATAACTTTTATTTTGCTTAATTGCACTTTAAATTCAATTATAAATCTTGCGGTTCATACAAATATGTGTTGACATACAAACCTGTGAGCTCACCAGCGTTTCGCTGACCCATTTTAGCATGTATCATAGGTACACCGCAGTAGGTTGGACTGCCCAAGCAGGAATCATTAGCTCGAGTCAACATTCATACAATCAGAGATTTAGCTGTATTATTATATGTTGTATAGATTAATTATGTACTTAAATCTCTCAATTTCAACCGAGCTAATGCAACTATATTTTTGATGTAAACTTTGATTTTATCAATACAAGTTGTAAACGACGCATATAGAGTCGTTCATTATATCTTATGTGCTGTGATATGTAATTAGTCGCGCCCCGACCCGAACCCCTTCCGCATCATAATTTGGGGGTGCGACAGATTGGTATCAGAGCCTAAGGTTATAGTGAACTAGGTTCATGTAGTGGGCCTAGACTATGACCGTTAGGCGGTATTTCCTTATTAGGCATGACTGGTTCAGGAATTATAGCATACGACTTTAATTTAACATAGCCTGATCAACTATGTACAATTAAAGAAAGATGATGTAAGGTCTGTAGTAGTTATGTGGAACGGGAATACACTAGTTGACTCTGACCTCGAGAGAACCGAGACTCAAAAATGTCTGTGTTAGACACCCTAGGCTATATTGTATTATATGGATATAGGCCTCATTCTTTCTAACGCTTTGTCTCAGAATGGCAAACACACCACCCGGTTCATCGCGCTCTTATCCGTACGAATCACAAACCTCAAGGGTAGCTAGGAGGGACACCAGGTCGCCTCGGGCTAGCCCATATCCAACTCACCCCACTCTACCGGACTTAGCCGCTAGGGTACTGATGCGTACGTGACAGCGTCTAGTTTTATTATTTATAAAGTACGGGAAATCTCAATTACTACTATCACACAACCAGGCAAGAATACCCGATCGGAATAGCATAGCTCATGATAAGTCCAGGTCGAACACTAGGAAAGGGATTAAAAGCAATAATAATCTTGTAAATTACATAACCAAGGGGGGTAACACTTTAGTTCCGTTAGAACATACAATAAAATACTAATTAACATAAACTAAACAAACTTAAAATAAAATAAACACTAATGCACAATATGGAAGGAACATATAGCATGTAATAATTCACCTTAGATTCGTACATCCTGATACATTCGCACGTTAATTATCTAGTTGTGATTTCTTTTAGATCAACCTAATACCAAATTCTTCAATGAATACTAAGTCGAATGTGAACTAGCCAACGGTTCGGGTCCAACTAATTCCTATAATTTAGGGTCCAACATAAAACACTGGTTCCAATGTCACAAGATGATCAGTCAATTGTGTGCTTTTCTTTAAATCATGCATTAAGTATATCACGATCTATTATGATTATCCTGTGATATGACTCAACAATACCTACTTATAATTACTTATTAGTCTTGTTCATCGTAGGGATATTGATTACTAATTCTTAACCTATCAGACTCAACGTATTTAGCAATAACTATAAACCTAAGTTCATTATTATCAATGATTACTATTACCAAAGGAACTCAATCTCAATGATCCTAGTAACCACGTTAAGCAAGCAATCGATACAGCACCAATAAACAAGGATTCACGGATAACATAATATTCTTCAACTAAATAACTCAACAAACGTGCAAATGAAATCATTCAATAATCATAATCTAAAATTTATTAAAACAAATACTACAAGTATCAATTCATCAAATAAGAACAGATCATAATATTAAATACTAAATTCTTCAATAATACTTAATAAAAGATTCAAACCAATATGACGAATCACTCGAAGATTAGTTGAAATGGATCCAACCATCACTTCTCGTGCCTCCAAAATGTACCTACGACTCAAAAATATAAAAACCCTAACCTAAAAACGAAAGAAAATTCGTAAACTACATTATTGGGACTGAAAAACGTAATATGTATATATCAAAACTGGTCTGCCAAGGCTTCTATTTATATAAGTCGAAATACGGCTCCCGACCGTCTACCAAGAAGCTTGACCGCCGGTCGAGATGACGTCACCCAATCAAAAGTCAACTCACGCGTTTTCTGTTGCCGACTTCTCTTTTTTGTTTTTGACCGCCTACCAGCCATCTTGGCCGGCGGTCAAACTGTGAAATCCGGGCTCCAGCCCAACCAAATGGATTTGGGCTTGAACATTGACTTTGGACTTGTTTTGCATTGGGCTTTAGCCACACTTTTCCTTGGATTTGATTCTTGGACTCAAACTTGGGCTAATCTTCACTTTGCAAACACAATTCCACTTGATTCTTCATAATTGCGCCATTTAGCTCAATTATTTACTATTTTTCGCTCTTTTCTCCATAAAGCTTGATTTTAATACCTAATTGCAAATATGAACGAAATCAGTATCCAATCTTATTAAAATGCAATAAAAACATATAATTAATGGGGTAAAATACTATAGAAATATAGTACATTTAGGCACTTATCAAATATCCCCCACTTAGAATCCTACTTGTCCTCAAGTAGACTATCGATTAAAACAATTAAAAACTCGTATCACCACTAATCTAAACAACTCAAAGGGTTTACATAAATCTTGCCCCATTTCAACTCAAACGTTTAAATTTAAAAACCTGTTATCTCTAAAGAAAACTTATTAAGAAACTATGAAAGTGTAACAGTCTACAACTATCCTTAGTGTTATATAATCCACATAAACAATCTATACATAAGCAATTGAGCTCAAATCTTATTATTCACGTAGATATTTCCCTTAGATTCCCAATAATTGCATACTCCCATATTCATAACGTGCCAATACATAAATGCAAGAAATCTAATTAAAAACAATCATTTTTCAAATCAAGTCAGCGGTGACAGGTCTGTGCCTCAACACAACAAAGCGACATAACTTGATTTTGGTTTAGCAAAATATTTTAGTCAAACCATTGGTGGCAGGTCTGTACCTTAGTACAACAGAGCGACATAATTTGACTACATTTTAAGAATTATGAGTTTATTTAAACTCTTTTTGCTCTTTTCATAATATATACTGACGGAGACTAGGTCTGTACTTTCGTACAACAGAGGAAACAACACCCAGTATATACCCCAAATGAAATTAATTAGATTCAAAAATATTATATATCGCACGCTATTCCTACGGGAATTAAGATAAGAGTCATACACAACTAAAGTTCCTCTAAAAGTAACATCTACATTATTTATCTTCACTTAAAGCTCAAAAACCTATATATAAACTGCTCATCAACATTTTCTTTTAAATCTCAAGAACTGTTAATTTATCCTTCATTGTTACAAAATAAATTAACCTTAGAAAAACAAAAATTTAAATTTAAGAATTCGGTTGAAAAACGGGCAATTTATAACCTTGTACTTGCGTATCTTAGTGGGATAAATACTTAATTAAGGACAAGTATGTGGAACATAATTCTTTTCTCTCCTATCCCCCACTTAAAGATGTACAATGCCCTCATTGTACTAAAACTAAAACAAAAATGGGAAAAAGAGAAAAGAATTAAATAAAACTTCCCTGAATTCGAAGCAAGATGTCCGCGGCAAGTTGTTCGGCAGACGTTTTATTCTTAGAAAAATACAACAGCTCACACTTTCGTAGTTAATCACGATTGCATTTAGCATATGCAATAAGCCTTTAAACCTCTCGGTATCCCAAGTGGACGAGTTATAGTCTCGTGAGGGTTTCCAGGGAACACACCCACAAAGTTCAAATATAAAACCAAGAAATAAATTACGTCCTGAAAATTAAACTTGCATAGCATAATAAGTTCAGAATAATAAAGGTTAGCATAATAATACAGTCATCCAACAAATAAAAATAAAAATAAAATAAAAATAAAAATAAAATAGAAGTAAAAATACTAGCTAACCACATCACTCACTATCACCATCCTCCTCGTCTCTGCGAACACCGGATGGTCCTCCATACTCAGATGGTACAAATGGATCATAAGAAAGCTGATGGTAATCAAACAGCTGGTGCACCAATCTGGTGGAGTAATCAAACTGTCTCTGCTGCTCACGATAATGGTGCTGCTGCTCCTGATACCTACGATCCTGATAGCGATGCATCTGCTCAAACTGCTGCTGCTGATACGTCTGCATCTGCTGGAACTGCTGCTGCTGAAAATCATACATCCTACCAATCTCTTGCTGTAAGTGATACATATCATAGACTGGACCCTGATGAACCTGTGGCTGTGGTGGAATATCTGCATGTTGCTCCTCGGGTGCAATCTCAACCTGTGGCTGTGCATCACGGCGTCTCCTCACACGCCTAGCACCCGGAAGTAATGGTGGAGTCCAAAGATAGAAGTCTCCCTCCATAGGTCTCATGATAATCGAAATCTCTAGGAGCTTAGGAGCTCCCATAAACTGCATACCCGGTAGAACAGGAGTACACGACTGATACATATCCTGTGTAACACCAAACCACCTAGCCAATCTAGTCACATACTGACCACCACAAATAACACTCGAAGCCTTCGTACCTGTGGCCCTATGTGTCATCCAATCTGCCAATCTCCAAGGGATATTCACACTCCTACCCTGACTAATAGAGTGCAAATAAAACAAATCAATCCTATGCACCTTCTCGTGACCTGTCTTCCTAGCACATATTGAATGAGATAACATCCTATGAATAAGCTTATGTGCAGGGATCCTCACTAACACATCAGATGGACTTCGGTCACCAAATGCTCTATTAGCAATGTCTGTCCATCCTGCAGTAACCTCTAAATCATCATACCTATTGGTACGCGCAGCTATCAAAAAATCCCTAAAATGAAGATTATCCTCATCCTCCGCAGTGTACAACCCAATAGCTCGTGCAAACTGAATCAAGTCCAAGTGACGTGGCTCACCACCAAGCATAAAGGTCAGAGTATGCTCCAACACATCCTCAGATGATATATCAAACCTAACTGTGCTATAGAACTCAACAACCAACTCCCTGAAGATAATCTCATGAATATCAAATAATCTCTCCCAAGCAAGAGAAGTAAAACCAACACTACCATCATCCAACAAATAATCAACTGATAATAGTCGGTGTAAATACTGAGTACCTGTCTCATGAGTATCGGGATTAATTACCATTTCCATAGTATCCCAATCTAACACCTCTGAGGCTACGATTTCCTGATCAATGTTGGCTTGTAATCTATTCTGGATTCTAGCTCGGTCACCTGGCGATATAGTAGGGTGCATAAACTGAAGAATAGGGTGAGTGCGAATAATCGGGTTAGCAACAACAGCCGCTCCCCTATCTACACGCATATCGTACTCCATCTGAAACAATAAACTTACAAACATTAAAAGAATTCTAGTAATTGAAATGCAATTAAATATACATTTATTAAAAAGCTTCATAAATAATTAGTACAAAAATTATAACTACAATCATGACATAAACAAGTTAGTTCAAATTATACTTATATACACTTATCAAAATTATATAATAATATTCACATAATAATAATATTTACATAAAACTTATTTAAACTTAACTACTTACAAATAGTTACTAAAATTCCGAAAATTCCGAAAACCTACCTACTAATCTTTTTGAAACCTGAACATTAAAAAATAGATTATTAAAACATGTATATACAGATCGAATGGCCTGATTCTGCCTAAACCCATTTTGGACGGCGGTCAGACGCCTTGACCGGCGGTCTCCGGCGTTGACCGGTTACCTCCGGCGTTGACCGGCGGTCAAACCGCATATTCCCATAAATCGGACAACAAACTCGATTATAATTTCAACATTCCCATACCCTCAACCGATTTATTCACACATTCATTCATCAATCACAAAATAATAAGCTTATTACTACATTACCACGTATACAAGTCACAATCCGTATAAACGAACTAACATTATTCAACTAAACTAGGGATTCACACAAAAAGAATAACAATTCGGGTTTTTAGCCAAGAAACCCTAAAATGCGAAACCCTATAATTAAATCCTTAATGTAAAAACGAATTGAAAACGAGAATGCAAGTAAAAGCCACATACCTTCAATGAAATAACAAAGTTCAATGTTGAAACCGGTTGATTAGTAGGAGAAATCGAAATTTTTCGAGAGGTATTTTGAGGAAAATAGGTGTTAAAATGAAGAAGAAAGGGTTTTCTGCCGTTTTCTTTATCCCAGGCGGTTTAGCCGCTTACCAAAGCTCGAGGCCGGCGGCCAGAACCCAAAAGTTTGGACACGACCCGGTTCTGTGACCCGCGCCTTTTTCAGGTTTTTTTTTTTTTTTTTTTTTTTTTTTTTTAGAACAATAAGAAATAAATAAAAATTAAAAATTAATCTAATTTAATTTATACACATTAACAAAAACTTTATTTTATAACATCTACTAAAATCAATTCAAACCAAACTCATATATTAACAAATTAACAATTTACAAACTATATGGAATAAGCAACTAGTCAAATAATTTTAAATTGAAAATTGGAACAAGAATACTCCCCTCTAAAATTAGTTGATAGGTTGAGCGGGGGTAAAGAGTCTTCAAGCTAGCAATTTCCTTGACCATTTCTTTCGCCTCCAATTGCTTACTCATTAATTGCTAAACATTAAACACTTCTAAATACAAACATTAGATCAACAACAATAAATATATAACTATTCACAATATTCACAAACAATCAATCAACAATGTACAAAAATTTACAAGATTACATTCTTTTTAATACTGCTTTCCCCGGAAGCGGCGCCAAAAACTTGATGCGTACGTGACATCGTCTAGTTTTATTATTTATAAAGTACGGGAAATCTCAATTACTACTATCACACAACCAGGCAAGAATACCCGATCGGAATAGCATAGCTCATGATAAGTCCAGGTCGAACACTAGGAAAGGGATTAAAAGCAATAATAATCTTGTAAATTACAGAACCAAGGGGGTAACGCTTTAGTTCCGTTAGAACATACAATAAAATACTAATTAACATAAACTAAACAAACTTAAAATAAAATAAACACTAATGCACAATATGGAAGGAACATATAGCATGTAATAATTCACCTTAGATTCGTACATCCTGATACATTCACACGTTAATTATCTAGTTGTGATTTCTTTTAGATCAACCTAATACCAAATTCTTCAATGAATACTAAGTCGAATGTGAACTAGCCAACGGTTCGGGTCCAACTAATTCCTATAATTTAGGGTCCAACATAAAACACTGGTTCCAATGTCACAAGATGATCGGTCAATTGTGTGCTTTTCCCTAAATCATGCATTAAGTATATCACGATCTATTATGATTATCCTGTGATATGACTCAACAATACCTACTAATAATTACTTATTAGTCTTGTTCATCTTAGGGATATTGATTACTAATTCTTAACCTATCAGACTCAACGTATTTAGCAATAACTATAAACCTAAGTTCATAATTATCAATGATTACTATTACCAAAGGAACTCAATCTCAATGATCCTAGTAACCACGTTAAGCAAGCAATCAATACAGCACCAATAAACAAGGATTCACGGATAACATAATATTCTTCAACTAAATAACTCAACAAACGTGCAAATGAAATCATTCAATAATCATAATCTAAAATTTATTAAAACAAATACCACAAGTATCAATTCATCAAATAAGAACAGATCATAATATTAAATACTAAATTCTTCAATAATATTTAATAAAAGATTCAAACCAATATGACGAATCACTCGAAGATTAGTTGAAATGGATCCAACCATCACTTCTCGTGCCTCCAAAATGTACCTACGACTCAAAAATATAAAAACCCTAACCTAAAAACGAAATAAAATTCGTAAACTACATTATTGGGACTGAAAAACGTAATATGTATACATCAAAACTGGTCTGCCAAGGCTGCTATTTATATAAGTCGAAATACGGCTCCCGACCGTCTACCAAGAAGCTTGACCGCCGGTCGAGATGACGTCACCCAATCAAAAGTCAACTCACGCGTTTTCTGTTGCCGACTTCTCTTTTTGGTTTTTGACCGCCTACCAGCCATCTTGGCCGGCGGTCAAACTGTGAAATCCGGGCTCCAGCCCAACCAAATGGATTTGGGCTTGAACATTGACTTTGGACTTGTTTTGCATTGGGCTTTAGCCACACTTTTCCTTGGATTTGATTCTTGGACTCAAACTTGGGCTTCTAAATAATCAGCCCTTTGAATTGAATAAGCGAGGCTAATCTTCACTTTGCAAACACAATTCCACTTGATTCTTCATAATTGCGCCATTTAGCTCGATTATTTACTATTTTTCGCTCTTTTCTCCATAAAGCTTGATTTTAATACCTAATTGCAAATATGAACGAAATCAGTATCCAATCTTATTAAAATGCAATTAAAACATATAATTAATGGGGTAAAATACTATAGAAATATAGTACATTTAGGCACTTATCAGGTACATCACCACGAACAACGACTTAACGCTATGGATATCGAACTCCAAGAAACTCGCGAAAACTGGAGACTCACAGCTATGGAACGAATCGAGCAAGTCTCTGAAGATCACGAGCACACTGTCAACACATGAACACTCTTCAAAATCAAGTGGAAGAAACAGTCGAAACCATGGAGGTTGTCCACAACCAAGTGATTGGCAACCAAAATGAAATCTCTGTCCTACAATCAAGGTTACATCAGTGCGAGACACGTCTAAGGGAAACCGAGGACGCCCTCCGAACTGCTAACAGACTTGCAGAATCTGTGAACCATCTCACTGCACTGCTGCCACAACTCAATCTACGTCAGAATTAGCTTAGGCTGAAATCTGTACTCCATTATGCTTTCGTAGGACCTATGTAATTCGACCGGATGTAACAAATCCCGGTGCTTTTGTAAAACATCTAACCTTGTAACTTTTGGAACTCGTAATATCAATTGACAATTTCCCTTGATTATTCTACATTATTAATTTTACATAGTGATGTCGTATGTTACCGCTTTTACATATATGCATCTATTGTAATTTTCATTCTGGTATAATTTCTTATGTACCTTTTGTTTCTTTCTTTCTTGAAGAATCATGCCGCCCAAGAAGAAAAGTTACAGTGATGCGGAAATCAATGCTATCGTTTCTCGAGCTGTGGCCGATGCCTTGGCTGCTCGGGACTCGCCTCGAAACTCCCGAAATACTGGTGAAGCTCCCAGTAATACCCCTGTCATCAAGCCTTGTTCTTACAAGGACTTTCTCAGCTGCAAACCACTATACTTCAAGGGCACGGAAGGTGCCATTGGACTGATCCGTTAGATAGAACAGATGGAATCTGTTTTCAACCTCTGCAACTGTACGGAGGATAACAAAGTCAAGTTCGCTGCATACACCTTTCAGGAAGGTGCTCTTACGTGGTGGAACACCCACACCAACTCTGTAGGCATCGAAATAGCAAACCAGCTCCCTTGGGCTGAATTGAAGAAGAAACTAACGGAGAAGTACTGTCCCGAAGAAGCCCTACACCGTCTGGAGGAAGAGTTTTGGCACTTGGCGGTGCAGGGTACTGATGTGACGCAAAAAGTCATGTTTTGTAGACCATTATTCCACACTTTTTGAGCACATCTTTAGTGAAAACATTCCAAAACAATCATTATTTACTAAAAATCACTAAGGTGCTCAAAATATAGGCGTTGCTACAAAAATCAGTAAAAACATCCGAATAACGAACAAAACGGAGCAAATAAGCAGCAACCAATTCTCGCACCCTCATTTATCCTATGATAAACATATTATAACTTTATGATATGATGTAATAGGTAAAATCGAGACGAGAAAATCAAGAATCATGCAAATCGGACAAAGGACGGAAAAGACTGGACGGTTACAAACTCTTATAAAGTGATTTCGGCTATGCTAAAGTTGTACACATCCAATTTCAGTGAGATTGGCACAATTAGAAGAGTAACGGAATTACGAAGACACAGGCGAAAGAATCAGGTCAAACGGACGTATAACGAAGGAGATACGGACGTTTTAAGCAACGAACGAAATCAGACAGAAGCCGTATACGACCTTGCACACCGTATACGGCCCTTCATAGACCGTATACGGCCCTTTATACACCGTATACAGCCCTATGAAGGCCGTATACGGCCCCTGCACCCCCATATGCTGCCCGTTTGTGCTTCGTTTGCTTGTACGTGCGTGCTTCGCGAGTTGTACGGCTGATTTCAAGCTTTGCCTATAAATAGGAGGCCACCCTTCCATCATTCCACACACTTCAACCTTCCATTCATTTCTCCATTTCCACTTTCTCTCTAACACACACACTCTCTCTCTCTAAACTCTCTTTCTTTCTTTCTCTCTCTCGAAATTAGGGTTAGGTCTGTTTAGTTCTCAGTTAATATTTAACTGAAACTAACGGAGGGGCTACTTTTGTAATAGCATAGGGACTAGTTCAGGGGCTTTTATTGTAATATTGTCAAGGATATTGCGGAAGTTCTGCTTGTACTCTCTCTCTAAACGCTTATTCAATCTACGCTTTATTAACGGTTACTTCTTTCCTTATCTGATATATTGATAATTGCTATTGTTATTATGCTAGAGTTAGGATCTGTTATTATGAGTAGTGAGTAGTTTCCTTGTGTGTTTGTTATGATGTAGTTAGTTTATATATGTGTGGGGTGATGCTGTTTTAAACATATAATTGGATAACATTATGAAATAACGGAGGTAACGTTATACGGCTTTCATTTGTATAGCGCCGGAATCATCACTTATGTGTGTAGTACGGAACGTGGAAGCTATGAAAGTCGTGGGCACAATCCATTGTGGAAATAATGTTTCCAGTTATATTATATAAATGAAAATCGGTGATCTATTAATCTTGTATTTATGAATTTCTAAACCAAACCGCCTTTCCTCCAATTAAACGTGGTTAGAACCTTTATGACAAGGAGTCGCGAACCTTGATCAAATGGTCACTACCTATCTATGTTTTCTGAAACTGTAAACATGGTCTGAATTGCGTAGCTGTGGAAATACTATTTAAAACCTTTCGTATAGTACACCGTGAATCAATCAGGGATTTATTGGGAAATAGTGAGGGCTGGTTTATATCATAGATGGTTGGGCTTTAATACAAACTTAGTTTAAACTAGTCTAGAGTGACCATAAAGTATGTGACCCCGGAAAGACCACGGTAAATGGCACTGTACTTCGTGTAACGTTGGAAACACCTTCGGTGGAGTACAAATACGTAGGAGCTAAGGAAATGTCGGTGGTTGAAGACTGTGTCACATCCTGGTTTGACTTCAAAGCTGTGGAAATGTTTGATCGCACTGTACACCGTTAGTACACCTAAAGAACAGGAACACTGTGGAAATGCTTAATTGCACTGTACACCGTTAGTACATCTTGGGTCTGGAAAACTGTGGAAATGCATAGTCGCACTGTACACCGTGATGAAAGCTCTAGGCTAAAATAAAACCATTAATATAAAGTTAATAGTCACCAAACCAAGTCTTAATCTTAAATGCCTTGTCTGACTTCGTTGTCCCCGTAGTGTTAAGAAAGGTCGGAACCTTAGTGGGTATGTTACTCTATCTCATGCACCTAGGAACTAACATTCCAAGAAGGGTCGTTACTCCGTCACTGGATAACGTTGAAGAGTTGAGCATCCTCCTCCGATCATACTCAATTTGGCCTGGTACTCAGTGACATATTGATTGGTTTCCCCAATCAGTAGGGTACTAGTGTTTACACTATGAACAATTAAGCTCAGATAAGACACAAACCTTTAAAAGACATTTTCATATCAAAAACCCTAGCATCACCCCCGCATAAGCTAATGAAGTCATAACAAACACATCTCCTCCATACTGATTTCATCCCTATTTCTATTTTTCATTTATTTACTTTTTATTTAATTGCTTTAAATTACGGACCTACGTAACAAAAACCCACTCAAACTCTGTTTTAAAATCCCATCACTAAAATAAACAACTTGTCTTGATACTCCCGTTTCACAATACGATAAGCTTGAAGAACGACCCTAGGTCATACTGCTGCTATACAGCCGTAGTAAAACTTAAGTCCCCAGCTCTACAAATTTAAAACACTCCACTGCCGTGTCCTCCTTCTGTTGCGTTGACAACCGTGACCGATTGAGGTGACGACAAGTTTTTTGCGCCGCTACCGGGGAGTTAATCGTAAGACTCTGAAGCATCCAGACGAGTTTTCTATTTAGTGATACTTCTTTCCCATTCTTATTTTCTTTTCCTTGTTCCAACCGACAATATCTTCCCATATCCCACAACGATATTCGACCAGATCATCCGGATATGAATCTCTCATTTTCGTACCCGATCCTGAGTCGATTATCCGTACCATCCGCAAAGAAAGACGTTCCCGTTTTCCACAAATGGCCGCTCGTGTTACTCTCGCCGACAACACCAAACCATCCATCGAAGGACGAGGAGGACCGATTAGCTATCCAGTGATTGACGGAGCTTCTTTTGAGCTTAAACACCACATCGTACAACTCATAAAAGATAACTGCCAATTCCACGGTCTACCTCGTGATGATCCCAATGCTCATATCGACAAATTCATTCAGGTTTCAAACTCCTATAAGCAGAATGGGGTTGAGCAGGATATCATCAGCTTATACTTGTTCCCCTATTCTCTCGCTTTACATGCTTCTACCTGGTTTAAGGGACTTGAGACCGGCTCAATCACCTCATGGACCGACATGGGTAATAAGTTTCTCGCTAGATACTTTCCCCCGTCCAAACAAACTCAGGCAAAGAATGACATCGCAAACTTCCAACAAGCCCACGATGAATCTATCTACTCAGCATGGGAGCGATTCAAGAGTTTACTGAGGAAATGTCCAAACCACCAAATGACAAAGACTGACAAGGTGTGCACCTTCTACCGAGGTCTTGATCCTAACCATCGCATCAATCTTGACGCAGCAGCTCAAGGAAACTTCATGAAACTTACTGATGATGAAGCATGGAGCTTGATTGAGGATATGACGATGCATCACCATGATTGGAAGTCTGATGAGCAATCCTCATCTTTACCCCTCTCCGCAAATAACACCCGCCAAACTGAAGCCATTAAGTCTCTGAGCGAACAAATTGAGACTCTGACAAAACAAATAGCAGATCTAAAGAAACCAGCACAGCAGATCCACCAAGTTCAGGCTTGCCAGAACTGTACCAACCATCCCGTTGAAGAATACGAGGTTGAGTACGAGGATCCTACTGACGGTTCAGTTTACTATGCCCAGTTTCCTGTCAGACCTCAAAATCCGCCCGGTTTCGCTAGAACTTCACCACCCAGAACTCGAGGAAACCAATACCCTCCACGGAACAACCAACCCCCTTTCCAGCCCAGGTTTCAGCCACGATATCCGACGTACCCGCAACAACCACAACTTCCATACAATCAACCACTTCCATTAACCGCCACTGAGGATACCCAGCCTGCTGAGCCTGTGAAGACCATCATTCCAGTCACAAGTACTGATGACAACCTCAACAAATTCATCCAAGGTCAAACCGCTTTCAACCAAAAGACTACGGCTCGACAAGACCAAACTGATCTATTCCTTCGAAATCAACTCTCGGTCCTAAAAAGCCTTGAGAACCAGATCGGTCAGTTAGCCTAACGTCTCGATACCCGACCGCAAGGGACCTTACCAAGCAATACTATTCAGAACCCCCACGTCGAGGAAGCCAAGACCTTAAACTCTGATAAACCAACTCCTTCTATGACTGCTTCTCCAAGGGAACATTCTCCTGTCTCGCCGACAGTTGAGACCAAATCAATGCCCACGCCGAATCGTGAGGTTGAGATTCCTTTCCCTAACCGCCTGCACAAGAAGTACAATGCCAAGTCATTCTAACTTGATGGAAAATTCTTAGACACCGTGTCTAGAATCCCTTCTAGTACAAAATACATCCGACGAATGCTGGCAACTAAGGAAAAGATTCCTTCCACTCCTAAAGTCTCCCTGAATGCCGAGTGTTCAGCCGTCATCCAGAATGCCTTACCGGAAAAACTAGGAGACACGGGTCGATTCACCTTGCCCTGTTCCATCTATCACTCAGGCACAATACGCTCCTTGGCCGATCTTGGAGCTAGTATCAATCTGATGCCTTACTCGCTCTACTCCAGACTAGAATTAGGACCTCTCCAGCCCACTAAAATGAGCGTCCAGCTTGCCGATCAATCAGTCCGATACCCGAAAGGCATTGCTGAGAACGTCATGGTAAAAGTTGATAGGTTCTATTTCCCCACTGACTTTGTAGTGATGGATATACAAGAGGACATTAACATACCCATTATCCTAGGTAGGCCATTCATGAATACTGCACGTGCTATTATTGATGTATATTCTCAGGTTATCAGTCTACGAGCGCATGGACAAACAATATCATACAAGATTGATCAGACCGACTGTTCAATAATGGAGCATGCAGAAATATACGCAATATCCATGGGCAGAGTTACTTTGGATGATGACACTTCTGATTCAGAGCCAGAACCATACAGGCCATACGAGCATACTTGTCTTATCTCAGCTACTGAAGAGTCAGAATCAGAAGACGAGGAAATGGAAGAATCTGAACCAGAAGAAGAAATAGAAGAGGAGGAAGATTCAGAGCAGGATGAAGAAGAAGAGGAACAACCTGAAACAGAACCAGAGGAAGAAGAGATGGAAGAAACGGAACCAGAAGAAATGGAAGAATCCGAGGAAGAACAAGAAGAATCAGAGCCCGAGGAAGTATATCAGTCCACACCACCTCATCAATACCTTCCTGACTCATATTTACCGACAGGAGAGATTATGCAGATCGAGAACCTCGAGAACTTCATCCCTCTGTCACAAGATGAATCAGATGAAGATCCACCGACTGATTACTCTCACGATGTAGAATTTGGTCTCACCATGGAGAAACTCATTGCATCAGCTATTGATCCCACCAAACCTCTCGTGTCTCCCCGACTTGACGCTCTGCTAAATATTGAGAAGACTATAGCCTTATCCACACAACACCCAGAGCTTCGAGACAAACTCTTGAGAAAGATTGCAGCATATAAAGCATCCCGACTTCCCCAAAGGATTCAAACCTTTGTCACATCTGCACCTCGAAGTCAGTTCGAGAAGGGAAGTTCCTCCGGATCTAGCCGTGATTCTGATTCTCAGGAGGAAAAAGACATCGAGATGGATTCCTCTCAGCCGATATCTCAGATTACTGATGACACCCTTCCTCCATCCGATATTGTTGAGTTCCCTGATTTCCAGGCTAGGGATACTCCAGCTGAGGAGAGTGATGACAATGACATCATCTATACTGATGTTCCAATAGATATTCGGTCTGTCCGACTTCTTGCATCTTCGACTGTTCCCGCTTCTCCCCAAATTCCGACTATCTCCAACCATGAGGAAATGATAAGTGCTATTGAACAATTCGAAAACGACATACCTATAATGACAAGCATTATCATTAACTCCACCAATGATTACACTCCACACCAAAGGAACCTGATTGAGGAAATCATAGCCGAATCTGAGGTCAACCAAGCCGAGAATTCCCAAGATTACAGATTCTTCCACAACCGCCTAAATGCCTTTGCCGAAGACCTTGCTGCTCAACTGCTACGAGAGCACCACACTACTGGACTAACACCTGAGGAGCTAGAGTTCTTTGAAGACCAAAGACGCATGTACAGGAAGGTCTATGACACACTGTTCAGATCCGCATTTCCATATTCTGCTGAGCAACACGAGTTCTTAAATTCTTATCGCAGCAATATGTACAATGCTACTGGGAATCCCGACGCAGACATAGACATCCGATTGATGAATGATCTTAGGGGACTTCTAGTTTCTATGGCTAGGAATGATCATATCGACGAGACTTCTCCTCGTCGGTTCTACATTGACTGCACCATTGAGTACCACGCTCACAAGATTGCCGAAGATCTCGAGTACGAGAGTTCTGACGAAAGGACGCGTGTCATCCCTTCTTCTATACCTGAAGGTTCGATGGTTAACATCGCGAACTTCCTCACTGATCGAATCAAAGAAATTTTCGCTGAAGTACCTGATGAAGAGCACAGCCAAATATTCAACTACGGATTACGTGAGGTTTACGACATGATGAATAATACCTTTAAGAACTCCGACCTCACGTTTTCCCACTACCAGACCAGTCTCATCCAGGGTATTCATGAATCTATCCGAGAACTTGGAGTAAACTCCAATATTGCAGATCACAAGACTTTACACCTGCAGTTCTTTGGATTTATGGACTCGCTCAGACAATACCATCCTGAACGAGAGATGATCGAAGCTGATGGATTCTCTTTTGTGAATTCCCGCAGAATTATCTCCAGCACAGTAAAGGAGATTACTTGGGACCTGCTGCACATAAAAAAGATTACAGAGCAGCATCTGCAGAGCTTCCCCATATTTTCATCTGAGATTCCAAACATCGTCGACATCATCGCTCGCCATTTTCTGAGAATATACCCACGCAACCCCAGGATTCCACTACTGAGCACTTCCGGCCCTGGTGGTTCCAGCACCAACTAAATCTGAAGGAAGGCAAAGTCGAGCTCTCGACTCTAAAAGCAGCGCTTCTCGGGAGGCAACCCGTGCAATAAGACGTGTAGAGAGAACAGTGTCAATAAGTGAAGATATATCTCTGACTATCCTTCACACTTGGTCGTCACCAAAACACTTTTCTGATATTACAACTCATTTGCAAATAAACCACTCATCTCAGAAATAAAGAAATCAATTTGAAAATGATAATTCATGTGTTTCAAGCATTTGAGGTACTTGCATACTACTTTTATGCATTATGCTCGAACTCGTTTAAAAACACATGTTTTATAAAAATGATTTGTAGTAGAAAATATCTTTTCAAGTTCTGAGACGGTGATTTATCTTTTCATTTGCAAATACTTTGAGTTTGTAAAACTGGTACGACCAACGTGTTCACACTTACGAGATTGATTCACAAAGGGAATAATGAATGGAGAAGAAAACCAAATAGCAAGACGCTTGAAGATGTGCCGCTCTTCATGAATGCAGAAAAAGATCTTGGCAACATCTCTTTTCAGCAAATTCAGATTCTCGGCTTCTTTGCTGCTCGCTATCTGGGGAGTGTCTTAACCTTTACTCTCTTTTGTTTATGATTCTGTTTATTATTTGCCTTGTTAGTTTGTTAAAGTAGTCTATACTCTATCCTAAGCTTATCACTAAGTGTGGGATTCCAGCCCAAAACAAACACTTGAGAAACATTTTCTTACATGTTCAAACTCTAAGTGTGGGATTTTACTTCCAGTAAATCTCAACTAAAGAGAACATTAGGGACAATGTTCCTCTAAGTGTGGGATAGCAGGTATAGAATACCTTGGTTATTTTTCTTTGATTTTTAATGTCCGAAATAGTAAACTCAGAAAATGTTCCTCAAATTTTTCAAAAATTTTCAAAGAAAATTAAAAGTATGAGCTAAATCTATTGAATAACTCTGCTAATTTTGAGCTAAAATATCTTTTGAGAGAAGCTATTTTCAGATGTGAGTAATATATTTCGGAGTCTAGGGAAAATAAGGTAGAAATTGCTTAAACAAGAAATAATAATCTGATGGAAGCATGACGAAGCACATACAACCCTATTGGCAGTGAGGTATCTTGAGCCTAATAGCATTCATCTTTAATGCTTCACTAACCATTTCTTGTGTGTGCCGATGCATGCATCTCTGAATTAGAACTTGCTCTTGACATACGCTTCAAGACCACATTGGTGTGTACCGTACGCGGTATAGGTGCAATTAGATGACCTTGACATTCCCTAGGATTTAAACCCCTTTTTACATATCTTTTCAAGCCCAAAACCCTTTCCGATACTCACTTTTAGTATCGATGATCCGCCTAGTAAACCCTGTTGAGCCTAAACCTTTCGTTTCATAAAACCCTCAATAAACCCTACTTCCCAAAATACTCCCAAACTTATCTTAGAATTTCTGAGGTTATGAGGAACATCTTTTAGAATATCTTATCATACCCCTTTCGTGCTCTCAAAAAGATTGAAGAATCCTTGGTGTGTAAAATTGACACCGCGAAAAGACTCGAAATGTTCAAGATAAGGGATTTCTGAAAGAATCAAAAGAAGAAAAATATCCTTGGAAATTCTCTGGCAAAGAAATTCTGAAGAAGAAAAGAAAAATAGAAAAATATAAAAGCAGAAAAAGAAAATAAAAAGAAAAAAAAAAGAAGAAGAAAAGAAAGAAAAATAGTTCCGCAAGAATAAAGCTTAAAGTCCTTTGAAGTATCATCCTCACAAGAAGATTCTGATAGAAGACCAAAAGCTACCTTTCTCTCCGTTCTGAAATAAAGTTGTTCATAATCTCAGTTGTTTTAAGATAAGCAACCCTTACAACCCAAAAATACCACTATCTATACCCTTTACCCCTCATCCAAAAACTACAACCCTCATGAATGTCTTGGGATAATTAGCACCGTCCTCACCTAAGTGGTGGAGATCCGATTCTCGACCAAGCCTATGACGATAAGTGCTGCATGACTGGCTATTTGAGCGATTTCTTCTGTTCTAGACTGATAGGAAACCCGAGACACTTTGAGTGAATTGAGTGACCACCTTTAGTGAGATCGCCTAGTCATGTGTACTCCAAGATCATGAGATTTGGATGTATGCCTAAGAGAATCTTTTCTTGTTTAAGGAAGGATCATCTTATCTTCCCCTAAATTCCTGAAACTATCTTATTTGCATTTGACAGTGGTAACTCTTAAAAAAGTTGAAGCTCGCTCTAAAAATTGTTTTAAAATGTTTTCAAAAACTGAGTGTTGCTTGAGGACAAGCAACGTCTAAGTGTGGGATAACTTGATGTGACGCAAAAAGTCATGTTTTGTAGACAATTATTCCACACTTTTTGGGCACATCTTTAGTGAAAACATTCCAAAACAATCATTATTTACTAAAAATCACTAAAGTGCTCAAAATATAGGCGTTGCTACAAAAATCAGTAAAAACATCCGAATAACGAACAAAACGGAGCAAATAAGCAGCAACCAATTCTCGCACCCTCATTTATCCTATGAGAAACATATTATAACTTTATGATATGATGTAATAGGTAAAATCGAGACGAGAAAATCAAGAATCATGCAAATCGGACAAAGGACGGAAAAGACTGGATGGTTACAAACTCTTATAAAGTGATTTCGGCTATGCTAAAGTTGTACACATCCAATTTCAGTGAGATTGGCACCATTAGAAGCGTAACGGAATTACAAATACACAGGCGAAAGAATCAGGTCAAACGGACGCATAACGAAGGAGATACGAACGTTTTAAGCAACGAACGAAATCAGACAGAAGCAGTATACGGCCTTGCACACCGTATACGGCCCTTCATAGACCGTATACGGCCCTTTATACACCATATACGGCCCTATGAAGGCCGTATACAGCCCCTGCACCCCCATATGCTGCCCGTTTATGTTTCGTTTGCTTGTACGTGCGTGCTTCGTGAGTTGTACGGCTGATTTCAAGCTTTGCCTATAAATAGGAGGCCACCCTTCCATCATTCCACACACTTCAACCTTCCATTCATTTCTCCATTTCCACTTTCTCTCTCACACACTCTCTCTCTCTCTAAACTCTCTTTCTTTCTTTCTCTCTCTAGAAATTAGGGTTAGGTCTGGTTAGTTCTCAGTTAATATTTAACTGAAACTAACGGAGGGGCTACTTTTGTAATAGCATAGGGACTAGTTCAGGGGCTTTTATTGTAATATTGTCAAGGATATTGCGGAAGTTCTGCTTGTACTCTCTCTCTAAACGCTTATTCAATCTACGCTTTATTAACGGTTACTTCTTTCCTTATCTGTTATAATGATAATTGCTATTGTTATTATGCTAGAGTTAGGATCTGTTATTATGCGTAGTGAGTAGTTTCCTTGTGTGTTTGTTATGATGTAGTTAGTTTATATATGTGTGGGGTGATGCTGTTTTAAACATATAATTGGATAACATTATGAAATAACGGAGGTAACGTTATACGACTTTCATTTGTGTAGCGCCGGAATCATCACTTATGTATGTAGTACGGAAGGTGAAAGCTATGAAAGTCGTGGGCACAATCCGTTGTGGAAATAATGTTTCCAGTTATATTATATAAATGAAAATCGGTGATCTATTAATCGTGTATTTATGAATTTCTAAACCAAACAGCCTTTCCTCCAATTAAACGTGGTTAGAACCTTTATGACAAGGAGTCGCGAACCTTGATCAAACGGTCACTACCTATCTATGTTTTCTGAAACTGTAAACATGGTCTGAATTGCGTAGCTGTGGAAATACTATTTAAAACCTTTCGTATAGTACACCGTGAATCAATCAGAGATTTATTGGGAAATAGTGAGGGCTGGTTTATATCATAGATGGTTGGGCTTTAATACAAACTTAGTTTAAACTAGTCTAGAGTGACCATAAAGTATGTGACCCCGGAAAGACCACGGTAAACGGCACTGTACTTCGTGTAACGTTGGAAACACCTTCGGTGGAGTACAAATACGTAGGAGCTAAGGAAATGTCAGTGGTTGAAGACTGTGTCACATCCTGGTTTGACTTCAAAGCTGTGGAAATGTTTGATCGCACTGTACACCGTTAGTACACCTAAAGATCAGGAACACTGTGGAAATGCTTAATTGTACTGTACACCGTTAGTACATCTTGGGTCTGGAAAACTGTGGAAATGCATAGTCGCACTGTACACCGTGATGAAAGCTCTAGGCTAAAATAAAACCATTAATATAAAGTTAATAGTCACCAAACCAAGTCTTAATCTTAAATGCCTTATCTGACTTTGTTGTCCCCGTAGTGTTAAGAAAGGTCGGAACCTTAGTGGGTATGTTACTCTATCTCATGCACTCAGGAACTAACATTCCAAGAAGGGTCGTTACTCCGTCACTGGATAACGTTGAAGAGTTAAGAATCCTCCTCCGATCAGACTCAATTTGGCCTGGTACTCAGTGACATATTGATTGGTTTCCCCAATCAGTAGGGTACTAGTGTTTACACTACGAACAATTAAGCTCAGATAAGACACAAACCTTTAAAAGACATTTTCATATCAAAAACCCTAGCATCACCCCCGCATAAGCTAACGAAGTCATAACAAACACATCTCCTCCATACTGATTTCATCCCTATTTCTATTTTTCATTTATTTACTTTTTATTTAATTGCTTTAAATTACGGACCTAAGTAACAAAAACCCACTCAAACTCTGTTTTAAAATCCCATCACTAAAATAAACAACTTGTCTTGATACTCCCGTTTCACAATACGATAAGCTTGAAGAACGACCCTAGGTCATACTGCTGCTATACAGCCGTAGTAAAACTTAGGTCCCCAGCTCTACAAACTTAAAACATTCCACTACCGTGTCCTCCTTCCGTTGCGTTGACGACCGTGACCGATTGAGGTGACGACAGGTAACAATATTGAGGGTTATACCACCAAGTTCCAACAGTTCGCCTTACTATGCCCGGGATTGGTTGAACCGGAGGCAAAAGGCATCAAAAGGTACATCCGCGGCCTTCCTGAGAGCATTCAGGGGAATGTCGCCTCGGCCAAACCAACCACCACTGAAAGTGCTATCCGGCTAGCACATGAACTAATGGCACTAGTTGTCAACCGTGAGACATCCAACAACTCTTCCAACAACAACAAACGCAAATCATCTGAACCCCACAACAACCAAAACAAAAAGCCTAATACCATCCAAGTGTACAACACCAATTCTGAACCCAAACGCGCCTACACTGGGGACAGACCATACTATTCCAAATGCAACTACCACCAACATGGTCCATGCAAGTCTCCCTGCAACAACTGCAGGAAGTACGGGCATTCCTCTAAGGATTGCAGAGCTCCCAAACCCAACAACAACACCCAACAACCCAAATCCTGTTATGGATGTGGAGAGACTGGACACTTCAGAGATGAGTGTCCTAAACAGAAGAACAACAACAATAACGCAAAAGGAGGGGCTTTTGTTCTCAATGCTAGAGATGCCCGTCAAGACACGAATGTGGTCACGGGTATGTTCCTCCTCAACAACTTAACTGCATCTATTCTGTTCGATACTGGTGCCGATAGGAGCTTTATATCTGATGAGTTTTGCCCACTACTTGACATCACCCACGTGGCCTTAGATGTTAAGTACACCGTAGAACTAGCAGACGGTAAACTCATAGAAACCGATAGTGTGATACCTAATTGCACTTTAAACCTAGCGGACGAAACCTTTTCAATTGACCTCATGCCTGTTCGAATCGAAAGTTTTGACGTCATCGTGGGTATGGACTGGTTGTCCAAGCATCGGGCCGAAATCGTTTGTCATGACAAGATTGTCCGCATTCCTCTCGCCGTCGGTAGAACCTTGGTCATACAGGGGGAGACCGGTGGGACGAGACTCAATATCATATCTTGCTTGAAAACCCAGAAATTTCAGAGAAAGGGTTACCTAGCAATCCTCGCACACATCATGGAGAAAAAGTCGGAGGAGAAGCGACTTGAGGATGTGCCGATCGTTCGAGACTTTCCATAAGTCTTTCCCGAAGAACTGCCTGGTCTACCACCACCTAGACAGGTTGAGTTCTCAATCGAACTCGTGCCAGGTGCCGCACCTGTGGCCCGAGCACCATACCGATTAGCCCCATCTGAACTTCAGGAGTTGTCCACCCAATTACAGGAACTCCTGGAAAGAGGATTCATCAGACCGAGTTCTTCACCTTGGGGAGCTCCGGTCCTGTTTGTTAAAAAGAAGGACGGTTCATTCAGAATGTGTATCGACTACCGAGAGTTGAACAAGTTAACCATCAAGAACCGATATCCACTTCCACGCATTGATGACCTGTTTGACCAACTTCAAGGGTCGAGTTTTTATTCAAAGATCGACCTGTGGTCGGGTTATCATCAATTACGTGTTCGCGATACCGACATTCCGAAAATCGCTTTCAGAACCCGTTACGGGCATTACGAATTCCAGGTGATGCCATTCGGTCTAACCAACGCACCGGCTGTATTCATGGACCTTATGAATCGAGTGTGCAAACCTTACCTCGACAAGTTTGTCATTGTCTTCATCGATGACATACTCATATACTCGCAAAACGAACAAGATCACGCGCAACATCTCAAAACCATTCTAGAACTACTTAAGCACGAGGAACTTTATGCCAAATTCTCTAAGTGTGAGTTCTGGATGCAAACCGTTCAATTCCTTGGACACGTCATCGATAGTCAGGGAATTCAAGTAGATCCTTCAAAAATAGAGGCTATCAAAAATTGGCAATCGCCTACAACTCCGACAGAAGTACGGCAGTTTTTAGGACTGGCCAGCTACTATCGACGATTCATCGAGAACTTCTCAAAAATAGCCCTACTGCTCACGACACTGACTCAAAAAAGACAAAAAGTTCGATTGGACTGATAAACAAGAGTCAGCATTCCAACTTCTGAAACAGAAGCTTTGCAGTGCTCCAATCTTATCATTACCCGAAGGCACCGATGACTTCGTGGTATACTGCGATGCTTCTCATCAAGGTCTCGGTTGCGTGCTGATGCAACGGGACAACGTCATTGCTTACGCCTCACGACAACTCAAAATCCATGAAAAGAACTACACTACTCACGACCTCGAACTAGGAGCTGTCGTGTTCGCTCTCAAAATCTGGAGACATTACCTCTATGGCACTAAGTGCACAATCTTTACCGACCACAAAAGTCTCCAACACATTTTCGATCAGAAGGATCTCAATATGAGGCAACGTCGATGGGTCGAGTTGCTTACCGATTACGACTGCGAAATCAAATACCATCCAGGGAAGGCAAATGTTGTTGCCGATGCCCTCAGTCGAAAGGAACGAACGAAACCACTTCGAGTCCGAGCCCTCAGTATGACCATTCATAATGATCTGAACATTCAGATCCTCACCGCTCAACTCGAAGCCCTGAAAACCGATAACATCAAAAACGAGGCCTTGCGAGGCATGGATAAACAATTTGAAATCAAACCTAACGGAGTAAGGTGTTTCTCAAACCGAATCTGGTTGCCTAGTTTTGGGAACCTGCGAGACTTGGTGATGGATGAAGCTCACAAGTCCAAATACTCTATTCACCCGGGATCCGATAAAATGTACCACGGCATCAAGGAATTCTATTGGTGGCCGAACATGAAAGCCGAAATCGCCACCTACGTCAGCAAGTGTCTTACTTGCTCAAAAGTTAAAGCTGAATACCAAAAACCTTCTGGTTTACTTCAACAACCCAGCATTCCTAAATGGAAATGGGAACAACCCAGCATTCCTGAATGGAAATGGGAACAAATCGCCATGGATTTCATAACCAAACTACCAAAGTCATCGAGCGGTTGCGATACCATTTGGGTGATCGTCGACTGTCTCACCAAGTCTGCTCACTTCCTGGCGATCAAAGAAACCGACAAAATGGAACGCCTTACCCGAATTTATCTGAAAGAAATCATAACCCGACACGGTGTTCCAATCTCGATTATCTCCGACAGGGATAGTCGTTTCACATCTCGCTTTTGGCAATCACTTCAAAAATCACTGGGTACCCGTCTTGACATGAGTACCGCATACCATCCTCAAACCGACAGCCAAAGTGAACGAACAATTCAAACACTTGAGGATATGCTACGAGCCTGCGTAGTTGACTTCGGTGTAAACTGGGAACAACACCTACCATTGTGCGAGTTTTCGTACAACAACAGCTACCATACCAGTATCGGGACTGCACCATTCGAGGCACTGTACGGTCGTAAGTGCCGCTCACCTATCTGTTGGACCGAAGTTGGGGATAGCCAACTCACGGGTCCGAAAATCATTCACGAAACAACCGAGAAAATAGTAGAAATTCAAAACAAACTCAAAGCCGCACGTGATCGTCAGAAAAGCTATGCTGACGTGAGACGCAAACCACTCGAGTTCCAGGTTGGAGATCGAGTACTACTCAAAGTTTCACCTTGGAAATGTGTCATTCGTTTCGGCAAACGCGGTAAACTAAACCCAAGATACATTGGACCTTTTGAGATCCTCGAAAGGATAGGTCCAGTGGCATATCGGTTGCAGCTGCCATCCGAGCTAAGCAGTGTGCACCCCACCTTTCACATTTCAAATCTAAAGAAGTGTCTGTCTGATGAGACACTTATCATTCCACTCGATGAGATACGTATTGACGACAAGCTTCACTTTGTTGAAGAACCCGCTGAAATCATGGACCGTGAGGTCAAACAACTCAAACAAAGCCGTATTCCCATCGTCAAATTAGGTGGAATTCGCGGCGCGGCCCGGAATTCACCTGGGAACGGGAAGATCAAATGAGACTCAAGTATCCTCAGTTGTTTGCTGACGCTACTTCAAACACGACTCCAAACTAAATTTCGGGACGAAATTCTTCTAACAGGGGGAGAATGTGACAACCGTCAAATTAGGACTAGTAATTATTGCCTAATCAAGTTTTAGTACATGTAATTAGTTCTGTGTTAGGCTAATTAATGTATCAATATATATATTGTTGAATATATACAATTATACGATTTGATTAAATCGTACGCGTTTCAAAATCGAGTGTATTTCGATTTTAAATTAATACGGACGTTGGTGAACAATCTTATTAAATAATATAAGGTTATTTAATAACGCAATTAATTTCAAAATATTATTCTGATAATATTTCCTAATTAAATCATATCGTACAAACTGAAACTACGCGGTTAAAATATTAAACGCGCAAACACTCGAAACAAAGTTAAGTTATAATTATTATAACTCAAATATAAAGTATTTGATGAAATACCTCAACCAAAACATCGAGTAATTTTTCTTCTTTGGAAACGTACATTTTAACGCGTAAAATAACTATTTAACGCTTAAACGATCGGGTAAACGAGCACCGCGCGGAACACGGAGCGGGGACTGAAAAGTGAGGCTTTCACCTACACCTCACCTCCTCCCCATTTCCTCTTTCATTTCCATTCCATACAAAACACACACACACACCATTAAACACTCTCAAACCCATCACCACCAAATTTTCGGATCTAGCATAACCGACACCAAAAATTATATTTTCGGAATCACCATCAAGCAAGGAACAAGATTTACAAACGCATCATTATCATTTTCGGCCTCCTCTAGCTCCGATTTGCAATTGTAAGAAAATTTCTAAAAACTTAGATTTACTAATTTTGGTGTATTATTTCGGTGTTATAATGTTTACACAACTTAGTATTGTCAAAATGTATGAAGAAAACATGATTTTACAGCCTAAAATGAGTTAGATTTGGGTTTTGGGTTGAAAATCATGACAGTCGCTGGGTTCTGGGCTGGTGTTCATCTTTGCGACACAAGCCTTGTGTTGCGGAACACAAGCCTTGTGTTGCGGAACACAAGAATTGTGTCGCATATTGTGTCGCAAAACATAAGACACAAGAATTGTGTCGCATTTAGTGTCGCATTAAGTTGCATATCATAAGACACAAGCCTTGTGTTGCGGAACACAAGCATTGTGTCGCATATTGTGTCGCAAAACATAAGACACAAGCATTGTGTCGCATTTAGTGTCGCATTAAGTTGCATATCATAAAACACAAGCCTTGTGTTGCGGAACACAAGCATTGTGTCGCATATTGTGTCGCAGACATGAGACACAAGCTTTGTGTTGCAGAACACAAGCCTTGTGTTGCGAAACACAAGCATTGTGTCGCATTTAGTGTCGCAAAAACCCGAAAACATAAGCCAAAAACATTCTAAGTGTTTAAAAATCACTTTTCAATAACCAAACCAAATACGATACGATTAATACGCAAAAATGGATAAATCAAAGTATAATAATAATAGTTAAGGTTATTATTATAAATCTGTCACCAACGGGCCGTACACGTTTTCAAAACACAAATCAAATAATCAACCAAATCGTAGTAATTTGGACATATATAGTTGTGTAGCAACTACAAAGGTAGTCCTTTGTGATACCGACTCACATTTATAACCATCGCGTGTCGTGGACACCCTCAGGTTACAAGTCTCCGGACATCAATTCAAGGCAAATCAATTCAAGTCTATTTAGATAAATAAACAAGGCTCAGGTGAGTCTCATGGCCCCCCATTTTACAGCTTTTCAATCAGGGGTGTGATATTATTGCTCGTTTTGTTTTACAAGTTGAACGCAAGTACAAATCAAATCAAATACTACATGAGTTTCAAGCTAATCAATTTAAAGCCCTCCATAGCATAGTCTGGTAATACGTAGTAGCGTGAATGTTAGTATATGATATCATATAGGATTGACAATCCTCGTCCGGGTTAGCACGCACTAACTGGTCAAACGGACGTATTAGCATTTGGGAAGACGAGTGTGGATTAGGCACTCGTAGGAGGCATTCAAGTTGGGTTTCCTTAATTGGACCTGACACTCAAGTTAAGCTCAGACTATGTGCTCATGGCTGTATAACTTTTATTTTGCTTAATTGCACTTTAAATTCAATTATAAATCTTGCGGTTCATACAAATATGTGTTGACATACAAACCTGTGAGCTCACCAGCGTTTCGCTGACCCATTTTAGCATGTATCACAGGTACACCGCAGTAGGTTGGACTGCCCAAGCAGGAATCATTAGCTCGAGTCAGCATTCATACAATCAGAGATTTAGCTGCATTATTATATTTTGTATAGATTAATTATGTACTTAAATCTCTCAATTTCAACCGAGCTAATGCAACTATATTTTTGATGTAAACTTTGATTTTATCAATACACGTTGTAAACGTCGCATATAGAGTCATTCATTATATCTTATGTGCTGTGATATGTAATTAGTCGCGCCCCGACCCGAACCGCTTCGCATCATAATTTGGGGGTGCGACACAAATGGGAGACATCGCTCTGTAACTCCGAAATGTGAGTACCCCTGCCACCAGAAATTTGAAACAATGTACGAATCACAGCAATCAAAGTAGGGAGGGTCAACTCTATAGGCTTCCCAGTGGTAAGAAGTGGAGCTGGTGATCGCGAAGACTCCCCAGTCTCAAACGTAGAGGGAATACCCTCCAGTGATCTCCACCGCCCTAGCATAGGAGTCATCCACTCCAAATGAGCAAACCTAGGTACTCTCTGTGGTGGCTCAGTAGACTCGACCATCGGCGCCTTGTCGCGGGGCGCAAGGGGTCCTCTGGGAAGGTCTCGGACACACATCATGGGTGTCCTCCTCAGTATAGGTCCACGAGAGGTCTCAGCGGCCTGGTGATGAGTGCCTGCAGTAGAAGGTACGGTGGCAGGTGTGACCACAGGTGCGGTCGGTGGTGGTGCTACATATGCATCACTAGAGTGGTCAGATGTAGCCCTAGGATGAACAGTCGGGCTCTCAACTCCTGAACTCGCAAGGCTATGATAGGTGTCCTCAGTAGGCTCCTCATCAGAATCATAGATGTTGTAACACCCCCAAATTCGTTTAGCGGAAGCATTGGTATAAGCTGGGGATACCACATTTACATTGTACATGCATACGTATCAGAGCTTATGATTATAACCAAACATATATTAAGATGCCAAAAGTATTAGTTACAAAGTTTACGATTCATCAAATCGTACGAATGTAAAAGTATATAAGTTACAAAAGTAGATTTCGTAAATATGACTAAACAGTTTTAGTTATATAAAAGAAATCCAGTTGTCAAAAGTTGGCATCCTAAACTTCGCGGGTCGCCTAAGTTCCATGTGCAGGCGGTTCTTACATGCGCAGCTAATTCCCTGAAAAACATAGTAAAAAGTCAACAACGAGGTTGAGTGAATTCACAGGTTTTATGTTTGCAATAGTTGAATCAAGTTTGTAAGCACAGTTGATAAACCAAATACGTTCACAAATAAGTATTGCCATAATGGTTGAATAAGCGTTTAGTGGAATGTTATCCAAGTATATTTCGGTTGGGATGTTACCCAAAACACAGTTTACGTGGGATGTTACCCAAATTACAGTTTACGTGGGATGTTACCCAAAACACAGTTTAACGCACGGGTCGTTCTCCCGTCCAACAAAATAGTTTACCGGTCGTTCTCCGGTCTAGATACACACGGGTCGTTCTCCCGTCCAACAAAAACAGTTTACCGGTCGTTCTCCGGTCTAGATACGCACGGGTCGTTCTCCCGTCCAACAAAAACAGTTTACCGATCGTTCTCCGGTCTAGATACGCACGGGACGTTCTCCCGTCTAACAAAAACAGTTTACCGGTCGTTCTCCGGTCTAGATACGCACGGGTCGTTCTCCCGTCCAACAAAAACAGTTTACCGGTTGTTCTCCAGTCTAGATACGCACGGGTCGTTCTCCCGTTCAACAAAAACAGTTTACCGGTCGTTCTCCGGTCTAAATACGCATGGGTCGTTCTCCCATCCAAAACGTACGGGTTGTTCTCCCGTCCAGTGGCCAGTCGTTCTCTGGCACTAAAATACGTTGCTGGTCGTTCTCCAGCGTTTACATAAAAAGTACCGGTCGTTCTCCGGTCTAAAAATCAAGTTTTACCACGTTTACAGTATGAAAATGTTACTTCATAAATATCAGTTTAGTTGTAAATGTTCAATCATACAAAGTACTCAAATTGCGAGAGTAAACAAGTATGATAAATAATCATATAAGCAAGAACAGTTATGGCAATCAGTAAAGCAGTTTGACTATGTTTTCCACCCCTGTTCAAAGCAGTTAAAACAGTAAAAGTAGGGGCTGTGAACTCACCTGTTGAGTTAAGTAACGTGCGAGTGCTAGCAAACCTAAGCCCAAGTATGGTCCAGAATCTCCTAACGCCCTAAATGTATGAGATTAAATAAGTACGTGGATGTCTAAGTTTGGCCATCCATGGTAGTGTTCACGCAACTAAATTATGTCCAAAGTGTTTGTTTAACGTTTACGTTTGTATTTCGCAGTTGTGAAAATGTATACGACTCGTTGGTACTAGTTTGAAATCATGATTTCAATAAAATAAGTTTGTTTGAAATGTCTGTACAGTTCGTATATCGTATCGTGTGTAAGTATTCATTTCCGATTAAGTTCGACACTAAGTGGAAAAATGATTTGCAAGTTGAGTTCCGCGAGTTGAGTTCTGCAAGTTGAGTTCTGCAAGTTGAGTTCTGCAAGTTGAGTTCTGCAAGTTGAGTTTGCAAGTTGAGTTTCGCAAGTTGAGTTTCGCAAGGCGAGTTGAGTTCGCAAGTTGAGTTTCGCAAGGCGAGTTGAGTTCGCAAGTTGAGTTTCGCAAGGCGAGTTGAGTTCGCAAGTTGAGTTTCGCAAGTTGAGTTTCGCAAGGCGAGTTGAGATTGAATCTCAACTCGCGAAACTCGCTGTTCGCTATTTTTATGCAAATTTCGATTTCTAAAACGTTTTTAATGGTGTTTTTGGACATAATCTTGTTAGGTGAACCTATAAACATGTAAATACAAGTATTTTAAGTAATATTTCTTACCAATTTGAGGTGAATCCGAAAATTAGGTGAGTGATGAAGATGATGATGAAAATGGTGATTTTGAGCTTGAATCCTCGTGTAGATGATGATGATGACGAGTTGTTGTTGTTGTGTGTCCGATTTGTAGTTGTTTTTGTTGATTTTGTGATGAGTTTTAGAGAGAGAGAGAGAGAGAGTTTAGAGAGAGAGAGATGAGAGAATATGTGTGTTTTTGGTAGAGATGAAAGTGAAATGAAAATGGGGTTTGGGTGGGGGTTTGGGCAGATTTTTGGGAACCAAAGGGGAGGAAATTTTTCCCCAATTTTGTGGTATTTAACCCGTGTTCGTGTACTCGATCGTTAAATGTTACAATATTTTAAATAATACATTTTTAATTACGCATTTTATTATATTTTTAATTGAGACATTTTATAAAATTAATTTAGTTGAGTTCAAAAATTTTAAACTTTGTTTTGTTTCAAGGTATTAAATAAATGTTTTTCGTTACGAAATATTTGTAAATATTATCGACATAATATTTATTACACGTTAACGTTATTTAATAACTTTCGTTTTATTAAATAAATTTGTTCACCAACAGTTGTATATTTTTGTCGCGTTTGTTCCAATCGTTCTGCGCGCAATTATAAAAATTACGAATCGTATAATACTACATGTACTAACTAGTTGGGCTTTGCTAGACTTATCTCTAAAATGTGTTGTGAATTCACTCAAGTAGGGAATTAGCCTAGACATGCGTGTTAATTACGTTTATAATTTTGTCGAAATCGCGGGGTGTTACAGATGTAAACCGGGAATTGTCTCGACATGCTGAGACAAAAGAAATCGTGTGGGACGTGTCAGTCGTATGTTAGATGTATGCAAATGTATGTATGTATGAATGCATAAATGTTCTAGCCAAGGCTATAGTCTAGGTCTCTAAGGTTTCAAGTCACTTAAAGACTGCTAGTTCGCTATAACCAATGGCTCTGATACCAAGTCTGTCACACCCCGCCAAACGGTAATTGCAGTTAGTGAGAGTAATTTGCGGAAGCTTAGTGATGTGGCGGGGCTGCGAGCAGTAATACCAACAATAGATACATACATCCGGAACATATGGTTATTGCAGAACGAAATAGTTTAAGATGCCATTAGTTAAAGTTTTACAAAAGGTTACAACTTAAAAGGTTGTAACAGTAATAGTAGTAGTGTTAAAACAGTATTTTATAAAAATACACAACACAAAAGTAGATTTCATAAATATGACCACAATGAATTGCGGTTATATGAAGAAAATCCCGTTGTCCCAAAAGTAGTGGCATCCTAACAAGTCCAGGGTTGTCCGTCCTGATATGCATGCAGTTTCTTACTTACGCTGCTAATTCCCTGAAAAACATATAGAAATCGTCAACATAATTGTTGAGTGAATTCACAGGTTTGTATAAGTAGTGTAATAAACTAGGTTGTTTATACATTGTTGAATAGTTGTAGTGTAGGAGACACAAGTTTAACCGATAAAGGGAAAACATTTCCTAATAGTAATAGTTGTTTGAAACACAGGTTAATCATTTAAGAATAACATTTCCAAGTCATAGTAGTTGTTTGTTTGGTAGGAAATACAGGTTATTCCTGTTAAGGAGTAACATTTCCTAAATAGTTAATAGTAGGAAACAAAGGTTAATCTAACTAAAGATCGACATTTCCAAGACAGTAGTTTGTAGGAAAATACTTCCTAAATAGTATAGTGGGAAAACTTAGACTGTGATCCCTCGTAAGGTGAGCAAAACCTGACGAGTTAAAGTAACGCGACCTAACCCTATAACCAAACCACGACAATCAATAGTTGTTTGCCTAATAGGACATGTAAGTATACGCTCCGTATTTGTAGGAGGGTCGTCACGGCGATAGTGCTATCTGTATACTCAGTGGTTAGAGTCACCTAGCTAATGGTTATAGTCTGTAGCCATAAGGTCTTTTATGCACTACATTGCAAGTCTGGGTCCGTACTAGGATTCGTTGTCTAGTTCCCAAAATAGTATGAAAATAATATTTCATAAATAGTAGTTCAAGTATTCGTATGAAACATCAGTTCATAAATAGTTTAAGTAAATACATACAGTATTTAAACAGTTATCGCATGCAGTAGCATAAACGTTTGCTATGTTTTTCACCCCAAGTTTTAAAACATTAAAACAGTGAAAAGGGGGCTGTGAACTCACAGTAAAAACGGTGGATGTGAGAGCTAGCAAGTGAGAGTAGTGTCGCCGAAAGAAAGTCAACCTATATACAATAATGTATTAACATAAGTACTTGACAGTGTGCCGAATTGTGTTAATAGTTTGATTGTTTTGAAGAAATTATAAATTTCTTAAATTTTGTACAAGTTATTGGTGATGATGTTGGAAATATAATTATTATTTCTCGAATCGTAAATCTTGTTAAGTATATATATCTATATACATGTATATAGTTGTGTGTGTATATATATATATATATATATATATATATATAAGTTTATAATATAACTTTCATTTATGTCATAACGTTATAAAAGTAAATCATTCGTTCTCGTTTAAAACTACTCGTTCCAAATAATAACTCTAGTCGCTTTTTATATTTTAAAGTTTAAATGGTTCGTTGGACCATTGGGTTTTAGCCCAAATATTCGGCCCAATAACAAAACTAGCCCATTTACAAAATAAAAAGTTTGGCCCAATTATAAAATAATAGTTTTGGCCCATTTATTAACAAACTCGTTCGACCAAAATTAAATATCATAACTCGTCCGTTTGGCCCAATAATACTTAGCCCATTTTATATGTATGTTTTAATATCATATGGCCCAACTTGTTTATTTAACCCGTACGGTCCAAACAATCTGGCCCGAACTAGTCTTGGCCCACACACTAAGCAACCCGTTCGGTTTGACAACTTAACCCGTCCGGCCCTATTTATTTGATAACAAATCCGGCCCATAATGGTTTTGGCCCAATGCGGTTTCGGTCCAATATCAAATTAATGATTCACGACCCAATCCCAATCTAGCCCAATATATTTTCGGTCCAAAAGTTTCAAGGTTTAATATTTGTCGGTTTACGTTTATCGTTTGTGGCTTGTTTGTATCGACTTGGTCAAACGTGTTCGGTTTGACCCGAAACTTTTACACGTCACTTAAATATGTTATTTGAGCTCGGGAAAATTGTTGTTGCATTTTGTGGTTAACCAAAAAGTGTTGTTCTTTAAAGTATGCCAAAATAGTCCCCGAACACGTTTTTTCTGATTTTTCGACTACTTTCGGGACTGTTCTCGGTGGTCAAAACTTATCGAACGAATCTGAAATATTTACACGATGTTCCCATATATATCACCTACTTCCAGTATCGTTTTCATGATTTTTAGGCATCCACAATATTTTTAAAATACTCGTGATCAGGCCTGTCCAGAAACCCATTTTTCAGAGTTAATCCTCACAAATCGGTTACTAGCTCAGAATATGTTCACTTTCAAGCGAAACATTCTACACGAAAGTTGTTCTTTACACAAATACAAAGATTTTGGCGCTGGTTTCACACATTTTTGTTACTCACACAATAAGTTATGATTTTTCTACCAAGAAGTAAAAATCTGTCCAAAATTTATATGTCACCAAAGTTATGTTTTGTTACTTTTTGTTGTGTTAACATGCAAGATCTTTCAAAACATAAACTTATAACATGTTTAGGCATTAAATACATGAAAGAAAAGTTGTAGAGAAAGGGGTTCTCACAAGGCTTTTAAGATGGAGGATGCAAGAGATGAATGATGATGATTCTTGATGTTAGCTTTCCTTTATTTCCTTTGCAACTTGTGGATGATTGTGGTGTGATTAAAGGGTGAGTTTTGGTGAAGGTTGGAGGCTGTTTTCTGCTGGAGTTAGAACCGAGAGAGAGAGAGAGAGGTGGATAAGAGGAAGAGATTGAGTAAAAAGTGAGGTGAATGGGTTGTGTGTTTAACTTGCTCAAATAATTCAAGAGGTATGGGATACATGATGGGGGTGGTAGACGGTTTATTTAGTCAACAAAGGTATGGGTTTGAGATTTACTTGTCCCCAATTATTGTTGTTTAATACCCCGTGTTCGTTTACCCGACCGTTATACGGTAAAATGTATCTTAACATTTAGTTTGTTACGTTATTTTGCGTTAATATTTTTCGAGGTATTGTCTCAAATACTTTATTTAGAGTTTACAAATTATAAAATTTGACTCATTTAGTTGTCGGGCTCGATTCGTGTATTTTAGTCGTGTATGTTACGTTTTATATAACACGTATAAACGTTTAATTTTACTCGTTATGTTTTATAGTTTAGCATAATATTTTCGAGTCGATAACTTACTACAAAAATAGTGTCAAGTTATTTATAAAGTTGTATCACCAACTTACGTACTTGTTTTTGTGTAATTATAAGTAATTACAAAATAGTAATACATCGGGTATTAAAATAGTTGGGCACGCTAGACTTATCACACATCATAGGTTTAGTTTAATTTTTAGCAGGGAATTAACGTAAGAAATGCATGTAATTAGTGGTATACTAATACCTAAATTGGAGGAGTGTCACACCTAAGGTGCTGTTTCAAGAAATACAAATAAGGAGTTTTGAATGGGTGAAAGCGACCCAAGAACATTGGGTTTAAATTTGATGGGTCCAAATGAGTAAAACAGTGAGCAGAAGGATGATGTTGTAGGGGTTGTTTTGGGTCGAGCTGCGGATGGGTTTGGAGTGAATCTGGATGCTACACTTATAAACGACTACAAGAAGGGGTTATGGTCATACAATATAACTATATTTATTCGTGTGTGTAACTATTAGGAATATGTATTCTTATATATTCAAATATATATTATATTATATGTAATATAAACCAAATTTGTTACCGGAATATTCGGTTTGATAACCTGCTACTAATTCTTCTTCTACTTCTGGTAAATCAAATGGTATGTAGCTAATAAAAATTTGTTTTTTTATATGTAAAATGTATATGTATATATTTGCAATTGTAAATAATCTTACAATTAAAGCTTCACCTCTTATATTGTAGTAGTCTACAATCACCATTACATACTATTATGAAAAACGGTTTGATGTTTGAATTGTAGAATATATATAACTGAAGTATACAAGATATATTATGCATCCACTTGGTAATTACGTTTGTTTTGTACACAATTAACACTTGCTATATACAATATTATTTATTTGATTTGATTTGATTATTATATAATATTTTATTTTTTGAAAAATAATGTGGTTTCCCGTGTATTCGCGGGTCAACTATACTGTAACACCATATTTCACAATTTGTATTGAAATCGGAAATTTAAATAACAACTAGAATTGTGTAAATATAATTAACTTTTATCATTACATGACCATAATTATTTGGCATATGAATATACATTTCATAAAACAATTGAAAATTTTATAGAAAATTATATAAAGTTAAATGTCACATATAACAAAATAAATGAAGATACTCTAATAAGCATATGGATCAAACATGCCACCTAAAATAAAAGGAATAAAACTTAAAAAAAAAATGTACAAATCAGTAAAAAGAATAATATGTTCCAAAAAAAAAGTAGAAAATTAAAAAAACGTACCAAACACCCCCAAAAAAACGGATCAAATCGTACCATATCTACGTTTAACTCGATTTATATTTCATCATTGATTTTTGATTTATCAATGTTCATCTTCAGTTTCAGGGTTTGATTTTAGGATTTTGTTATGAGCTTGGTATTTCTTCCATCAATGATTCAAGATCATATGCAGTAACGTTGAAATCCTCATCTTTGCTTAGACTAAAGTTTATTTTTATGATTTTTCGATTTCTTTTTGTAACAATTGTTTGTTAAAGTTTGTCAATTTATAAAATATACAATGTTTAGTAGATTTGAGTGACAGATGTTTTGGATTTTGTACAGGTTTTTTGTTTACTATTGGAGAATGAATTAGCCAAACAATGATTCCTTAAATCGTTTTAAAGTTTATATTTTGTGTAATCTGATCAATGGGAATAATTATTAGATTCCCTTAAAGATGGCTACATATTAGTTGTGTCAAAAAGCAAATCAAAGCATGAAGGTCACAAGCGCTAAACACCATTAGATTTTAATTTTGAATTATAATATGTTGATATAATGAATATAGGTTGTTCATTTATGTTTCCGGAAAGCTTAGGGGGTGTTTAGTTGTGGAAAAAAGGGGGTGTTTTCTACAAAATTTTTCCAAGAAAAGTGGAAAACGAGTTCAAAATGAATTTTTCGGACAAAATTTCCCAAGAAAATGGAAAATCCACTTTTCCAAAATATAACTTGAAGGTGGAAAACACTTCCCCCACACTTTTCCAAATTTTCCTTTATACAATTCCCCCACACTTTTCCAAATTTTTCAAGATATAACTAGTTTTCCAAAATCCATTTTTTCAACATTTGAACGCGTTTTCTAATTTTTCAACACTTTTCTGGAGAATGATTTTCTTTAGAAAATTGAAAATGGAAATTTGTGGAAAATTTTCTACAACTAAACACACCCTTAATGTTTGTGTTGTTTGACAAATGTTTGTGTTTATATCTTTATCTTACTAAAGTTTGATAATTTTATTAAAACATTAATATGATGTTATTACCACGTATACATGGTATGCATAAATTCTCTCTTCTATTCGTGTTTGGAGCTTAGAGCAAGACAAGGAAGATTAAAGATTTTGGTAACGTATTGAAACATACATCTATTTGCTTTGAATGTGTTTTGGATATGTTGTTGTCGTTGTTGTAGGTTGCTTGAGCTTGAAATATGTTGGATTTGGTTGTCGCTACATTTTTATCTGATCCAAACAAGTTCATATTGCTAAGGTGGTACTAAGTATTAACCTCATTTTATATTTTATTACAGTTTAAGCTTTTAATTTCTTATTTTAAGTTCTTATTTAATTTTGTTTGTTCGGCTAATCGAATGTAAAATGTAACTTGAATCGACCTGTTTATAAGCATATGGATCAAACATGCCACCTACTTTTATGTACAGTTCAGTGGAGATTCTATTTGGAACATCCCATGTTTTCTGTCTTTAAATGTAACTTGCTCAAACTGTTATGTAGAAGGTTTATGCGTTGTCTTTGTAAGGTTTATGTGTGTCATATGTAAGCAATCGTGCTTCATCTGACCATACTGTTGCTCTTAAGGTACTAAACCACCTCTTTATGCTTTCTTTTAGTGCAAAACTGCGTTTGTGGTTGACTTTACATATGATCAATTAGAGCCGGAACTTTTGCTATTTTCTTATAAATGATTCGATTTCGCTAATGCAATATCTACGTCGGGCAGATAAAAAAAAGATGGGTCGAACGGGTCAAAAAAACTTTCAAAGTGTATATTTAAGGAATGCAACATTTTAAATCATCTTATATTAAATTTCATATATTTGGACCCGAATCTCCCATTCATTTTGCTACAACTAATCCATGCAACCTAAAGGTTTACACGCTATGACATAATTCGTGTATTCTTAATTTTTCTAGCTACCTTTTTAAGTAATTTAGGAAGTCAACAAATCCATATGATCTTATACGTATCTCTTACAGTCCATTAAGTGGATAGTAAGATGTTGTTGTGTGTGCAGGGTTGTGTCGAGTAGCCTTTACTGTTGATGGAAGAGGTAAACTAAGCTCATAAGCCATAAGTGTTGATGGTTCAATTGCATGGGGTTCTTTGAGAGTGTCATAAAGAACAAAAACCTTAATGCAAATGTTTATGCGTTGTCCATTTGCTGGTGTGATGATCTTATCATATCCGCTCTCTCATGAGGTACTCTTGGTCCCGCCTTCTCACGGTTAAAAGTATCTAGATTTCAGTATCTATAATTCAGTATGTTAGGTTCAATCATGCTGCAAATAGTCCTCTACTATGTTTAGTGTGAATCAGGGGATGCTTGGATCGGATTATGGTATCTTCAAGTCACGATAAGTTGTTGAAATTGCTTAGATAGATAAATTTACTACTGTTTCAATGATCCTATCGATAATTAAGCAAATTCTAGGTTATATGGATACTTTCATGGGAAGTTTAATATTTTTTAAAGTTGGAACTGTTGGTAAACGGTACCATTAATTAGATTTATATTGCGGGTATTCATTTAGGAATTAGGACATATGGTTTATTTGTGCTCAAATCATGTTTTTCATTAAAATATATATATATATATATATATATATATATATATATATATATATATATATATATATATATCACATTTTTAAGACTCTAAGGCTGCAAGTATATAAATTATATAATTAAATTTGGGAGATGGCCCATGCTAATATTCATAATGTTATTTTTAGGTTACGATGATTGGTTTTTCATATTTTTGCAAATTTGGTACTGATTTGCATTCTTAGGGCCTGCTCCCGAGTCTGTTTTTTGAGAGAAAAGAAGTGATTTGGAAAGAAACCAAAATAGCTATGTGTTCCTGAGATTTTTCTATGGGGAGAAAGGAAAAGAAATGGAAGGAGGATTAGGCAATATCTTCTCTCCAAAATTGGGAAGAAGTGGAAGGAAGGAAGCCTGAAACAGTTATAAAATTGATACTTCCTTTCATTTCTTTCCAACTCGGGAACACAAAAGTAGTATCTTTTCTTCTCTTTTCTTTCTAAGTCGGGAACATAAAATTCATAAAAAGTATATCTTCTATTCTTTTCTTTTCTAGCATTCTCTTTTCTTTTCTATTCATTTCTTCTCATCAAAAACTCGGGAGCGGGCCCTTAATTTCATTTACATGTTTGTTTTGTCTTCAGATTTCACTACCTGTGTCTTTGATTACAGCCTAAATCGTAGAATATAACTCTAGGGTAGGGTTCAAATGAGAATAGGAATTTGTGTGAGAATGAGGGAACCAATTATATCAAGTCATGTGTACAAAGAGAATGTTCCACATGTACAAAACCCATTTACCCCCAACATCAATTATCTCACAAACGACAAATCGAAAAATTATGAAAATTGCACCATTAAATTCGTCGTTTTCTCCTCTTCGATTTGCCGTCCCTCAAGACATACTTTCGATAAGTTTTTTTTTTTCTTCATTTTTTTGGTGGGTTTCACATTTACTAACACATGTGTTAAAGTGTTACGTTTAGGGTTTAGGGTTTGGGGTTTAGGGTTTAGGGTCCTAAACCCTAAACGCAACACTTTAACACATGTGTTAGTAAATGTGAAACCCACCAAACCCTAAACCCTAAACCCCAAACCCTAAACCCTAAACGCAACACTTTAACACATGTGTTAGTAAATGTGAAACCCACCAACACTTTACAAAACGTTAAACCCTAAATCTTTCTAAACCTTAAACCTTGAACCCCTTCTAAACCCTAAACCCTTATAAACCCTAAACCATAAACCTTACTAAACCCTAAACCTAACCCTAAACCCTAACCTTAACCACAAATTAAATGTACAACTAATCACTAACACATGTGTTACTAATTTGTGAAACCCACCAAAAAATGAGAAAAAAAAAAAAGTTGTCAAAAGTATGCCTTGAGGGACGGCAAATCGAAGAGGAGAAAACGCTGAATTTTATGGTGCAATTTTCATGATTTTTCGACTTACCGTTTGTGAGATATTTAATTTTTAAAAATGTGGATGAGAGAGAATAAAGTGTGGAGGAGAGAGAATAAAGTGACACATGACAGAAATCTGTTGGTTCCCTCATTCTCACTTAAAATTGGTGTACTCATTTGAACCTTACTCTATAACTCTAAACATATTTCTACCCACAAAACAAAAACTTATTTTATCCTATAATTAACAAAACAAATAAATACATCATTTTACTTAAAACAAAATTTTACACACTAAAATATCAAAACCCATGCTGTCGCGGGTCCTTTACCTGGCTACATTAATAAATAAAAATATTACAATACTAAAAATAAAACATTACAATCATTAAATAAAATACAATAATAAAAATAAAACGTTACATTTATTGAAAACAATAAAATAAACTAAGAACGGTGCAGGAGACGAAAGCCATGTGGGAGATGCCAAATGTGTTCGATAAGAGCATTGCGAATGTAACACCCTCAAATTTCGGATTTGCGGAAGCGGTCGGGTCGGGTGTTACCAATCAAATATCACAAGCACAAAGGTAAATAATGAACGACTCTAAATGAGACGCTTGAAAATAGTTATACAATTCCCAAAATAGAATGTATACATATTGCGAGTTCGCAAAAATAATTTCATTACATAATTGTAATACAAAGGTTATGCAAGAAATCCATTTGTTGAAAGCATGCGACTCGAGCTAGGATCTTGACGGGCCGATCCTACTAAAGCGGTACCTGAAATGCATACTAAAATACGTCAGCGATAAGCTGGTGAGTCCATAGGTTTAGTTGACAAGGATTAAAGTATAAGATTATAATCCTATGCTGGAAGTACACCCCTGTGTACAGTGTTGAATTCCTGAGTTTCTTAGATTGAGTGATGAACTCAATTGAAGTGATTCTTGAACTAGTTCCTTGATCTAAGCAGTTCACACAATAATAACACAAGTAATAATATCACAGAGTAGCAATTAACACGTATCAATTAATTTAGATAAATAGCAAGTATCACATAAGTAAAGTAAAGCGCACATAAGTTCTTGAAAAATCTTGTTTACTGATCTTGTCCTTGAAAATCTTGATCTTGAAAACCTTGTTTTATTGATCTTGAAAACCTTGAATTCTTGACCTTGCACATAGTTCTTGATCTTGTAAATAGGTTCTTGATCTTGCAAATAAGTTCTTGACCTAGCACATAATCCTTGATCTAATCTTGTTTTCTAGTTTCTTGATTCTTGTATGTTCTTGTATTCTTGACCTTGAATTCTAGTTCTTGATTCTAGTGTTCTAGTCCTTGAATTCTTGTTCTTGATCTTAGTGTTTCTTGTATTCTAGACCTTGAGTTCTTGTTCTTGATTCTAGTGTTCTAGTCCTTGAATTCTTATTCTTGATCTTAGTGTTTCTTGTATTCTAGACCTTGAGTTCTTGTTCTTGATTCTAATGTTTTCTGGTATTCTTGACCTTAAAGTCTTGTTATCTAGTTTCTTAGTATTCTAGTTTCTCGATTCTTGGATTCTTGAATTCTAAGTTTCATGTACTCTAGCCTAGAGTACAATGATTTCAATTGTTCCAGTGTCGTACAGTGTTAGCCTATAGCTATTAATGTTCTTGAATCCTGAGTGATGTGTAAGGATAATCCCTATTATCCATCAATGTTCGTGTTCCTGAAACCTATCTCATATAAGTGTTTCATTGGCGACTAGTGACCTAGTCTAGTACGAGTTGTAATAAATCATTTACAATGATTGGTTTCATAAATAGATTTTGAATAATAATCGACGAGTATGCATTCCACCCCAAAACAGTATAACAGTTTGAAAGGAGGGGCTATGGAAACTCACCTGTGAGTTGTCAGCGATCCTACGATACGTGTGTTGTCCGAATGGTAACCTCCTAGTGCCCTAAACACGTGAGGTTATATGAGTAAGATACTAATCGGTTTAGCTAAATGTGTCACGAAGGTACATTTCTGTTGTTTAGTTTTTAGAATTGCGTACAGTCCGTTTGTGATGGTTTGTATTAATAATAATTCTCAATTAAATCATTATTAAAATCGTTTCGTTATCTATTTTATAAAAATATAATTTTTGCTCGTAAGTCATCGTTGTAAAAAGTGTAGTTGTTGTTACGCGAAAGTCGAATCGTTGGGCAAAAACTCATTTCGCAGACCAGGTCAGTTCAGGAAGCTCGACTCGACTCGAAGCTCGACTCGGCTCGCTACTCGATCCGGTTCGAGCTAGGCTCGGTTCACTGCTCGGCTCGACTCGCAGCTAAGCTCGGTTCGCTGCTCGGTTCGACTCGCATTTCGGCTCGGTTTGCTGCTCGGTCCGGTTCGTAGCTCGACTCGGCTCGTTACTCGACTCGGCTCGCTCGACGAACTGCTGCGATTCTTGAAGTGGGTTTCGAGTTTTAAAACGTTTTTAACCGATTTCTTGGACATATTCTTGTTGTGTGGACTCAATAACATGTTAATAAACATAAATCGAGTAGTTTAAAGGTGTGAAATCGGGTGTTCTTACCAAATGTCGATTTCGAGCTCAAAAATGGCGGATCGAGATGGTGAAGATGATGGTGATGATGAAGATGATCCGCAGCTGCTGCTGCTCTCGTTGTTGTTGTTGATGATTCCGAAAATGATGATGGTGGTGGCGGATCCGTGAGGTAGAGAGGGAGAGAGTGAGAGATTGAGTTTGGTGTGTGTGTGTGTACTAAAATGAAGAATAAATGAGATAAAAAGAGGGGAAAAGGGGTGGGTCGGTTCGGGCTCGGTCCGCGGGTCTGGACCGATCCATCCGGGTCTCGATTTCGTGTTATTTCGTTTCTCCCAAACTCATGTTATGTTGAATTTTAAAAAAATAATCACGTACGTTTATATAATTATATATATAAAAGTTTTAAGTATTTTAGCATTAATACGTAACTAAATACGAGTAAATAAATGTTTAAATTGGGCGCGAATTTTGACCTTTTTGACCGGGTGTTACATTCTCCCCCTGTTAAGAAAATTTCGTCCCGAAATTTCGTGTGAAGTCGTGGTCGCGTGGGGTCTGGGGAGAAATGTAAGTGCGAGATGTTTGTCGAGTAAATAGTAGACGTACAATGTCTATGTCGAGTTTGAAAGCAGTCAATCCATGACTGTGTCGTGGTTTAACATAGTAGTCAGTCAGTGACTATTTCATTCGTTCCAGTTTTAGCTATATCGTGGTTACAGGGTAACCATTTACGTGGTAGTCCATCCAGGACTATATAATTGTCACAAAGTGACCGTTTAGAGAGTAGTCCCATCAGGACTGAGTGATTAGTAAACGTTCAGTTTGTCCAGTCTGCTGAAAGCAAACTCTAAGTTTTATGTGGGCCTAGGTTAACTAGCCCTATGATGCATTCGGCATTAAGTCGATGAAATGGTGTCCAGGAGTAGGAGTACACGCTTAGTGTAAACCAAAATTAAGTGTTATGTTTTCGAGGAAGGATGTACCTACATCATCGTCGGAATTTGTTCGGTTCATTCGGAGCTGATCAGCTGAATTTTGCGTTTCCGTTTTGGGCGCGAGATCTTAGGAGTAAGATGATTGAGTTGCTTAGGCGTTTCGTTCTAATGATTCTTGTCGCGATCTGAGTTTTAGATTACTTGATCTATAGTTTCTTGCCTTAAAATTTCTTGACCTACGGTATCTTGGCCTTGAGTTTTCTTGTTTAGCGGTTCTTGACCTATGGTTTCTTGAGTTACAGTTTCTTGTCCTATTATTTCTTGGCATATGATTTCTTGATCATGGGTTTCTTGACCTACTGTTTCTTGATCTACAAATTCTTGATTTAGTGTTCCTTGATTCTATGAATTCTTGGCTTAGTGATTCTTGATTCTATGAATTCTTGACTAGTCTATTCTTGTAACAGCACCCTATCTCCTAATATGGGCGTATAGAAATTTGGGTCTCACATCCGTATGTTGTCTAGTTCCTACCTTATCTTCCTCCCCCTGTTAGGATTGACGTCCTACAGACGACGTGAGGATTCAAAACCCTCAGTCAATATCGGGAATGTGTGAGGAGTAAGTTTTCATTGTCAATGACTACCAACAGTAGTGCGAATCTTGAAATAAATAAGAGTGAAATGAATAGGGTCACAGTAAGATACGTACCCTAATATTATGTAGTGTCTTAACAGACGTGGTTATTCTAATCTTGACGTTCCGGACAATCCTTCATGAAATGTCCTGAGTTACCGCACACAAAGCAGACTCTCGGTGCGTTGGGATTGACGTGTGTGGTTGGAAATTTACATTCCTGAACCAGGTGTCCCCTAAGATTGCATCTTGCACAAGGTGCACTACAGGGGCCTACATGATGATGTTTGCAGTTGGAGCAGTATGGAAGATAGCCTCCATAACCGCTACTACCTTCAGTTCTAACGACGTAAGCCTTAGGCGCTTCCAGTCGCTTGGTTGGTGATCGGTACTGGTCGTTGTCATTGGGATTCCCGTCCCAAATACGTTTGTGGTGATTTCCGGTAGGGGTCACAGGTGTTTCCCTTTGGTCGATCATGGCCATAAGCTCATGAGCCAGACGGATGGCACTCCGGATAGTGGTAGGTTGAGATGAGGCGACATTCCCTCGGACAGGTTCCGAAAGGCCTCGAATGTACTTTTTGATACGTTTGGATTCAGGATCCACCATGTTTGGGCATAAGAGCGCCAGTTGTTGAAATCGAGTGGTGTAGCCTTGAATGTCGTTTCCCTGAACAGTTAGGTGCCAGAATTCTTCTTCCAGCTTTTGTATCTCCTCCGGGGGACAGTACTCTTCCCTGAGCATGGTTTTCAGATCTTCCCATGGGAGTTGGTAAGCAGCATCAATTCCCACAGACTGAACGTAAGAGTTCCACCACGTGAGAGCACCTTCTTGAAATGTGCAGGTGGCGAATTTGACCTTGCACTCCTCGGTGCAATTGCAGATGCGAAGGACTGACTCCATTCTCTCGAACCATCGGACCAAACCGATAGCCCCTTCGGTGCCAGTAAAATCGAGAGGTTTGCAGTTTTGGAATTCCTTGTAGGTACATGGTTTGACAGCAGGTGTGTTTTCGGGGGTGTCGGTATTCCTCCGAGAGTTTTGTGGTCGTTCCCGAGACAAAGCCTCAGTCACTGCTTGAGAGATGATGGATGCCATCTGAGCATCAGTGTAGTTTCTTGACTTTGGCGGCATGGTTCTTTAAGAAAGAGAAACGAAGATACATGAGATTCGATTTTGTAATTGTGGAGGTTAACGCCGACATAGTATTGAGAAAAGTGTAGGAAACGAGTTGATATACAACATGAATGTGCACAGAATCAGATAATATACGAAGATGTGTCATTGATTTTTGAACGTATTACAAGTTTTCAAAAAGTTGTGCCGGATGATTTTTGTCACGAGAGGGGAGAAATACTCCATGTTTAGCAAGATCTGGTAGCGTTCGCGCGATGTAATAGGTGAAATAGGTGACGCATCGTTTCTAAATGTCGTGTTTTAGGTGATGTGAACGCCAGCGAGTAAGGCCTATGTATATATAATAGCCTAATAAGTATAGCATACGCTAAGTCGGTTCAGCTCTAGCGAAATTAGAGTCATCTATTGTATTCCCGCTCAGTATAACTCCTTTCAGATTTCACATCATTCGTATTTAATTATACATAGTTAGCTACGCTATGTTAAATTAAACCCGTAGGACGTGATTTCTGAACCAAGTCATACCTAGTAGGAAATACTGCATAACGGTCATAGTCTAGGCCCACTAAATGCAACCTAGTTCACTATAACCTTAGGCTCTGATACCAATCTGTAACACCCTCAAATTTCGGATTTGCGGAAGCGGTCGGGTCGGGTGTTACCAATCAAATATCACAAGCACAAAGGTAAATAATGAACGACTCTAAATGAGACGCTTGAAAATAGTTATACAATTCCCAAAATAGAATGTATACATATTGCGAGTTCGCAAAAATAATTTCATTACATAATTGTAATACAAAAGTTATGCAAGAAATCCATTTGTTGAAAGCATGCGACTCGAGCTAGGATCCTGACGGGCCGATCCTACTAAAGCGGTACCTGAAATGCATACTAAAATACGTCAGCGATAAGCTGGTGAGTCCATAGGTTTAGTTGACAAGGATTAAAGTATAAGATTATAATCCTATGCTGGAAGTACACCCCTGTGTACAGTGTTGAATTCCTGAGTTTCTTAGATTGAGTGATGAACTCAATTGAAGTGATTCTTGAACTAGTTCCTTGATCTAAGCAGTTCACACAATAATAACACAAGTAATAATATCACAGAGTAGCAATTAACACGTATCAATTAATTTAGATAAATAACAAGTATCACATAAGTAAAGTAAAGCGCACATAAGTTCTTGAAAAATCTTGTTTACTGATCTTGTCCTTGAAAATCTTGATCTTGAAAACCTTGTTTTATTGATCTTGAAAACCTTGAATTCTTGACCTTGCACATAGTTCTTGATCTTGTAAATAGGTTCTTGATCTTGCAAATAAGTTCTTGACCTAGCACATAATCCTTGATCTAATCTTGTTTTCTAGTTTCTTGATTCTTGTATGTTCTTGTATTCTTGACCTTGAATTCTAGTTCTTGATTCTAGTGTTCTAGTCCTTGAATTCTTGTTCTTGATCTTAGTGTTTCTTGTATTCTAGACCTTGAGTTCTTGTTCTTGATTCTAGTGTTCTAGTCCTCGAATTCTTATTCTTGATCTTAGTGTTTCTTGTATTCTAGACCTTGAGTTCTTGTTCTTGATTCTAATGTTTTCTGGTATTCTTGACCTTAAAGTCTTGTTATCTAGTTTCTTAGTATTCTAGTTTCTCGATTCTTGGATTCTTGAATTCTAAGTTTCATGTACTCTAGCCTAGAGTACAATGATTTCAATTGTTCCAGTGTCGTACAGTGTTAGCCTATAGCTATTAATGTTCTTGAATCCTGAGTGATGTGTAAGGATAATCCCTATTATCCATCAATGTTCGTGTTCCTGAAACCTATCTCATATAAGTGTTTCATTGGCGACTAGTGCCCTAGTCTAGTACGAGTTGTAATAAATCATTTACAATGATTGGTTTCATAAATAGATTTTGAATAATAATCGACGAGTATGCATTCCACCCCAAAACAGTATAACAGTTTGAAAGGAGGGGCTATGGAAACTCACCTATGAGTTGTCAGCGATCCTACGATACGTGTGTTGTCCGAATGGTAACCTCCTAGTGCCCTAAACACGTGAGGTTATATGAGTAAGATACTAATCGGTTTAGCTAAATGTGTCACGAAGGTACACTTCTGTTGTTTAGTTTTTAGAATTGCGTACAGTCCGTTTGTGATGGTTTGTATTAATAATAATTCTCAATTAAATCATTATTAAAATCGTTTCGTTATCTATTTTACAAAAATAAAATTTTTGCTCGTAAGTCATCGTTGTAAAAAGTGTAGTTGTTGTTACGCGAAAGTCGAATCGTTGGGCAAAAACTCATTTCGCAGACCAGGTCAGTTCAGGAAGCTCGACTCGACTCGAAGCTCGACTCGGCTCGCAGCTCGACTCGGCTCGCTACTCGATCCGGTTCGAGCTAGGCTCGGTTCACTGCTCGGCTCGACTCGCAGCTAAGCTCGGTTCGCTGCTCGGTTCGACTCGCATTTCGGCTCGGTTTGCTGCTCGTTCCGGTTCGTAGCTCGACTCGGCTCGTTACTCGACTCGGCTCGCTCGACGAACTGCTGCGATTCTTGAAGTGGGTTTCGAGTTTTAAAACGTTTTTAACCGATTTCTTGGACATATTCTTGTTGTGTGGACTCAATAACATGTTAATAAACATAAATCGAGTAGTTTAAAGGTGTGAAATCGGGTGTTCTTACCAAATGTCGATTTCGAGCTCAAAAATGGCGGATCGAGATGGTGAAGATGATGGTGATGATGAAGATGATCCGCAGCTGCTGCTGCTCTCGTTGTTGTTGTTGATGATTCCGAAAATGATGATGGTGGTGGCGGATCCGTGAGGTAGAGAGGGAGAGAGTGAGAGATTGAGTTTGGTGTGTGTGTGTGTGTGTACTAAAATGAAGAAGAAAATGAGATAAAAAGAGGGGAAAAGGGGTGGGTCGGTTCGGGCTCGGTCCGCGGGTCTGGACCGATCCATCCGGGTCTCGATTTCATGTTATTTCGTTTCTCCCAAACTCATGTTATGTTGAATTTTAAAAAAATAATCACGTACGTTTATATAATTATATATATAAAAGTTTTAAGTATTTTAGCATTAATACGTAACTAAATACGAGTAAATAAATGTTTAAATTGGGCGCGAATTTTGACCTTTTTGACCGGGTGTTACAGCGAAGTTGATGATGAACCCTTTGGTCGCGTAGTTCCTTATCCATGCGCAATTGTGTTGCAACCCTCTCGTCCCACGAACGTCTTGTTAGGTTTCTCGGGTTCGACGGATAGTCTTCCTCAAGTTCACATATATTACATCCGATGTTCTCGGTGATCATGTTGTGTAAAGAAAAGTGTTGTGTCGAATTGTATAGAATAATTGTTAGAATGGAAGAGAAAAGTGTGTGAATTATAGTTTAGTTGTTTGTTTATTTATAGTGTGTTTGGGGTGGATAAAAATGTTAAAAATAAATAAAAAATATATAAAATTTTTTAATTTAACGGATATATTATCGTTATTTTTTTATATAACAGCTATAATTCAGAAAAAAAAAAACAAGTGGACCCCACAGACCCTCTTTTCCTTTCATCGCCTAGCCGAAGAAGCTCCACCGACGAAGCCACCGACGAAGCTGTGCCAACGACGTCGGTTCGCCGGGGCTCGTTGGTTCCCCACCGACAAAGGCCAATGGCACCAGTCTTATATTGTAGTAGTCCATAATCACCATTACATACTATTATGAAAAACGGTTTGATGTTTGAATTGTAGAATATGTATAACTAAAGTATACAAGATTATATGCATCCACTTGGTAATTACGTTTGTTTTGTACACATTTTAACTTGCTATATATTATTTATTTGATTTGATTTGATTATTATATAATATTTTATTTTTTGAAAAACAATGTGGTCTCCTGTGTATTCGCGGATCAACTATATTGTAACACCATATTTCACAATTTGTATTGAAATCGAAAATTTAAATAAAAACTAGAATTGTGTAAATAAAATTAATTTTTATCTTTACATGACCATAATTATTTGGCATATGAAAATACAAAGTTAAATGTCACATATAACAAAATAAATGAAGTAATACTCTAATAATAAAAACCACATATTTTTCTTCACATTACTATAATTATTTTGTATTTTGTATATGGAAATACAATTCGTTGTTAAACTCTTTTAAGAGTAATTATTTTGCATATGGAAATACAATTCGTTGTTATACTCATTTATCTTAAAATGTTATAATTATAACTGAAAATTTTACAAAGTCAAATATTGTCGCTCGCTTCATTTGATAATAGTTAAATACAAATTCTTTGAAAAATCTGTCACTAAAAATTGTTGTTTTTACAAAAAGATTATAAAATTAAAATTTTTATGTATAAATAATTTATTTACATTTTTTTTATATTATTATTCAAACAAATAAACCAAAAACAAGAAAACTAAAATTGGGGATTAACACGGGAGATTGAAGTACGACAAAGCTTCCCAAGCTCATTAAATCCCAGTTACTTCACGATTTAGGGATTTAAAAAAAAAACACGAGATGGAGAACGCCAAGCCGGCGTCTTCGGCGGCGCCGTACCTTGCCGGCGCCGGCGGAAAATTTAGAAAACCACCAGTCTCAAGGCAACGACCTTCAACACCTTACGACCGTCCATCAGTAACTACTTCCAATAATCAATCAATCGAATCACAAGACGGTAGTTGGTTATCAAAACTTGTTGTTAATCCTGCTCGCCGTCTCATCGTCGGTGGAGCCACCAGGATCCTCCCCTCGTTCTTCTCCAAACCGGAATCATCCTCCGGAGAAGATTCCGACAGTGATCGCGGTGAGTCGGTCACAGCTACGATTTCGTACACTAGATATGTATGTGAAGTTTAGGTTTTTGAAGTGAATTAGGGTTTTAGTTTAATTGTTTGCTATGATGACGTGGTATGATTATATATCAAGTTGTTAACTTTGTTTATTGTGATATTCGATAATTTGCTAATAGAATCAGTTTATTTTATTGGACAGATATACAAGGAGTAGATACAAATGTAAATGCAGATAGTGATGTTAAACATACTTCTGAGGCAAGTTCTTATTTTCCTTCTATCTTAAAAAATAAGAATGTATACATTATTATATTTTTAATGTAGCATATCTAAAGATTTGAGATGTGAGTAGGTGACGAGTAGTCGCGTATGTGTATGCCGAGATAGTATGATTTCAGGTAGTATTTCTTAATGAATAAATAAATGAACTGGAACTAGATATCCACAATGATAGTTATAAGCTAAGATATGGAGTTACAAAATGTTCAATGACCAAAAAGATTGAGAATTTATCGAACACTGAAATTCTGAGTGTATGCACCACTTAAATTTGACAGAAGGGCTACCTTACTCTTGCAAAATATTGTCTAGATACAAATTTCAGTATATTTTGTGTATCAGCTGGGATGTAGATTCATTTCATATATTTCCCAGAAAAGGAAATGTTGCATTTCGTACTGGTCATCTCAAAAGGAAATAAAGCAATCTTTATGGTGTGAAAGAGTATACCACTTTCTCTATACTGAGTTATATATGCTAGTTTGATTCCATCTTGTTTGTTCTTCCAGGTCCCCTCCAAAATCACGAAAATGCTAAATGTATCATTTTATTGACCAATATTTGGAACTTTTTGTCAAAACAAATCAAGAATGCCAGTACAGATTTCAAATTTTGATTTAATTAAGTTGTTATGGACCTATGCTGTTTCAGGACCACATTTTCTGACTAAGTGTTGGAACTATGTATCTTGTATAGAGAAAAGTTTGGGTGCACTGTCATATCCCTCATATCAATAAAGGTTGTATATTATGTATAAGATCCCTGTATAAATAAATAACTGACCATATTTCATTTTGTACCTGCATCTTCTTCTTCTTCTATTTTGTGTGTGTGTGTGTGTGGAAACCTTAGCTCCCATCCACACTCATTTAGGTGGATGATCCTTGCTCCTGATTTGTTGTGTACTATGCATTTCCAGTAGAACAAATTAATTTCACCAGAACATTTAACATATCCATATATGTGTGGTTTACATTGAATTTTACTGTTTAAATTTTTACTTTACTCATTGTTATGTTATACCATGTGGGAAGAAACTTGCGCACTTCGGTATAAATGTTTATTGAATGATGGTTCTACGTTTATATGCATTTGTAAATTGTTTACCATTATCTCTTAACAGAAGTGGATGCCATCATGTTTATGCAGGTTGGAGTATCCAGTTTTAGTGGAGATGCAGGTCCCAGTAATAAAATGGATAAATTGAAGGGGAGCTCACAATGTAATAGTGTCGGACAAAATAAATCAAGGAATTCAATTGGTGATCTTGGTGTAGATCAAATTGAGAACATGTTGAAAGGGAAACAATTCTCTCGGTAATTTGTTATGTTGAATTTTTGGCTTGGTCATAATTTAGACTCTACACGGATGTTCCTCTTCTAAATGTTGAATTGTGATCCAGGGATGAAACCAAACGTTTAATGGAGATATTGAAGTCTAAATTGATTGATGTTTCTGATGCTGAGGGTAAGAAGAAAACAGCAACTGTGTCTTTTCAGGGGCAAGATAAAGCGGATGTGTTGGACCGTGAAGTCCCGTCTACGTTAAATACGGTGAAGCAATATGATGTGGAGAGGGCTGTATTGGAGACCCCAATGCCTCGCTTGCAATCAAATGTCAGTCAAATGCTTACTTTGCTGACCATTTACTTACAACTTAGTGTTATTATTATTTACTATTCCAATTTGTGTGAAAGAAATATAGACATAGTGGTGCATGTATAATAGTTATTTGTAAGGCTATGATTTATGATGTTGTTGTATAATACTTGGAATTAATTCTTTTGTTGTTGATTTTTTCTATTGCAGATGCAAGATGATGTTGCTGCATCTCCTATTGATATTGCAAGAGCTTATATGGGAAGACGAACATCTGAAGTAGGCGTTAATACTTACGATAGCACATTAACAGGTGGGAAGGAACAACAGCATAATGATGTGTTCCCTTCAAAAGCTCATATCTTCACACCTTCTTCCAAGTCATCCACATGTTGGCCAGGTGCTATGGTACAAGACCAGCGGGGTTATATGACCCCGCAGAGCCAAAGAGGTGGATATGGACTTCATAATTCTCGACAAACACCATATTCTAGAACGATCTACTCAAGGAGTAAACCGAAAGTACGTCCATTATTCGTTTTGATATTAAAATATGGAATTTATTGGATATTGTAAGGTGGTCAGTTTATTTATTTTCTTATCTACAGCTAAATCAATTACAAGGTAATAGCAGGCCTTCTAATATTTCTCTGACCCCATTCCAACAATCACAGACTCCTAATCCTTGGCAGGTGCTTACCATCCTTGATTCTTCATATGTTCGTCTTCCTTCACATAATGATTGTTGATTTTAGTGTATGTACATATAGTATGAGTCTAACACACCAAACCTATAAGTTTAGATAAAGTTCTCATGCTCATTGAGCATGTATTATAATACCAGAAGTAGAAGTAGATTCTAGTGCTAGGAGGGAGATGCTATGTGGTATAAAAAACCTTAAGATGATAAAGACAATGTGCCATGCCCTAGCAATATAATGCCGTATCTCAATATAAGTGTTATATAGAACAAAGATATATACCTGTATGTTCATCTTGGTTTACTTTAGTTTGTTCAACAAAAAAAATCTAAATGATCAAGGGGATATAATAAGTTTCATCATTTCACCTTGTCCCCTAAGATATAGTTGTTTCACAAGGCACCGAAGGTATTTTTAAATATTTATTGTGTTTCGCCAAACAGTCTGAGAAAGCCTTGAATTTGCAATGACCATGTAATCTTACTGTTTGTCTAACACCAGATGAAGACAAGTAGTGATGTCATGGATGTTGGCTATGGATCAGTAGGACCCATTCGTCGTGTAAGAAACAAGTTTGGCTCTGAACCTCAGTCGGAAGGACCTAGACGTCTCTCCTCTGCTCAAATTGCATCTTCTTCCAGTGCTTCTAGAAGCTTTGTGCCTGTATTCCAAAAGAATCCAGCAACTGCTGGAACTAGTGTCAATTCAGACCTCCAATTAGCAGAGAGACGAGAACAAACATATAAAGAGGGAATTCCTGCTGGACCGTCTAATGAAGCAGTCAGAAAGATATTAGAGCGACTCGACAGACACAAGCCTACCCCTAAAGAAAAAGCTGCTGAACTGAAGCTAGCAACTGAATGGAAAAGTTCATCTTCTAAAGATACTAATTTGATGGCCAAGGGAATTACTGCATTACCAGATCTAACCGGGCCTTCATCTGTAAAAGGAACTGATGGTGGAACAAGTTCTAAAGCTCCAATGAAAACTGTAAATGCAGAAACCAAAACATCCAGTGTTGGCAATGATGCTGGTGTAGGGTCTTTATTTCGTTTCAAGAATGCGGGTGTTGCAAATGAGGTACTTTTTTTTCTTTCTTCGTATTTTCATTGTCTAGAACAGTTTGTTTCTATTAGAACTTGTTCTCACACTTCCTCTAAAACAGAAATCTACAGTCACCAACAATCAGGAACAAGATAAAAGACAGAAATGGTCATTTGACAACCAAATAAACGGCCAGGATCTCACTAGGAAGAGGCCCTCTCAACCGATCTTGAAGCCAATTTCCTTCAAGCGGCAGGACCCACAGAAAGTCATCTCATCTGATAATGGTCGTGGTTTTACCTTCCCATGGTCTGCCACTACCAACTCAGCATCAGAGCCACCTACACCATCCATTATGCCATCAATACACCAGTCAAAGGATTTGCCTGCTATACCGACTTACAGTTTTGGTGCAAAAAAATCTGGTGAACGGGTTGTTTTCAGTTTTCCTTCTACAAGCGGTGGTCCTATTGATGACAGTGAGTCTGATATTAAGTTCAAATTTGGGTCAGATAAGAAGAGGGTGTCTTTTGGTTCAATAGGAACTGATCCTATTGTTACAAAATGATTTTTTGTTTGTAGGGAGTCTGTTCTTCAACATATCTGATTTTTATGTTTTATGATGGATGGATTATATATTATGGCATTTCTTCATATCATGGTAAATACAATAGTAGACTCTAGGGATCGGCAAAAAACCTGGTGATCATGGCCGAAAAAACACTAGAACCGTTTACGACTGGTTAAGGCCAGTCACCAGGCTTTTGGCAATGAGAATAGTAATTACTTTTTGGGTTAATGTACAAATTCGTTACTGTACTTTGCCAAAATGTTCATATTGGTTACTGTACTTTTAAAATATGCAATTGGATTACTGTACTTTCAAAAACTGTCACCACCTCTATTTTTGCTTAATTTTGGTTAAAAGTTTAGTGACCCAATTGCACATTGTTATGTACATTTTTACAAGTACAGTAACTTAATTGAACTATGGCGAAAATTTGGTAACCTAATTGAATACTTTTACAAAGTACAGTAATCCAATTGCATAATTTAAAAGTACAGTAACCCAAATGAACATTTTGGCAAAGTACAGTAACGAATTTGTACATTAACCCTTACTTTTTCAAAGTCAGCAGTTTGGCTTGCTAAATCTTGGAAGTTAATTTTGCCGCTATTTGTAATTTGTAAAGCTTCACAAAAGATAACGAGAATTATTTTGTAAAATTTTAAAAAGACTTAAAAACTAGACATCGTCGATCTGGGAAATTCCCAGCAATATAACAACAGAATGTAGAATCTTTCATGTGTACCCGAAACACCTTCTCAGTTTCTTCTGTAAGTGACATATAGAAATGTGATACTTTTCGCAGTTGGATTGTTGTGTAGCGTTTAAGGGTGTCTTTTTCTCAGTTTCTTTTGTAAATGACATAGAAATGTGATACATTTAGCAGTTGGATTGTTGTGTAGCGTTTAAGGGTGTCGTGATGAACCGTCTGATTCTAGGCGGATAGAAAGTCCTTGAATTATTTAAAAACTGCAATGGTCTTGACTTGTGACCATAAAAGGTTCAGTCGAGCACACATGTACACAGAGGTTACATGCTGTAGGTTGACTAGACTCGATGGAAAAGAAAGTACGCTACATGTTTCGATCCAGCTGATCAATCGGTTCATGGTACATTCGTACTTACTAGGCTACTATATAATAAAATTTTTTTCCTCAAGCAATACACGATACAAAATTTGGTACAGTAGTAACTTTTTATTTCACTTTCTCTAGTGAAGATACCTAACAAAGAAAAAGTTACAAAAACATTGTCTTGGGCTCCACTTGCTAAATTTGGAATGACCATTTAACATGGTTGTATCAAAGAAAGTACTCATGAAAAGACCCCATTACTCATCGTGCATGTGAACACCACTTTAATAACTTAATAAGTCTTGTGTACAAGATAAACAAGTATTTAACTTCTGAGATCACTATTTGAAACTTTATAATATGACAACCTTGTCAATAATTTATTTATGCAAAAATCCCTAAATACCCTTTCTGGAAATTAATTACAAAAAATACTTCCAAAAAGAAAAAAATTCTTTAAAAACGCCTCTTGTTTCGCAACCATTGGTGACCGAGTTGCATAGCCATGTTTCTAGGTTGTAGCGATCGGTTGGGGAGTTGACTTTCATTTACTTTTATCTTATTTATTTTTACCTTTGTGTTTTGAAATTAAGCATTCATTATGGAAAATTTCCCACCAATATCATGTGTATACTAGTATATTACCCGCACAATGCAGCGGATAGAAGATTCTTTTTTATCCGGAAGGATCACGTAGGTTGTAACACGGAGTGAATCGCTCCGCAAGGTAACCCCGAAAGGGCTTATGTCTTTCCGTTTATGTTCTCATTCCATTACACTATTACAGTATTTATTTTGCAGTTTTGCATAGTATTTGAATTTTGAACAACTATTATGCTATAGAGATATTCATAGTTAATTAATTGAGGTCAACTGTGATTTAATCAATAATTTTTTATTTACTTACTTTTAATAAAGAATAAACTTTGTGTACTATATATACCGTGAATATCTATAACACCCCTCACTTATAGTTATTTAAATACAATATATCGGAAGCGTCTGTCCAAATTGATACTTTAATCAATCAAAACATAAAAGTTCAACTAATTTAAAACACAATTTATCAATTTGGGTGTTATATAAAAACAAGAACAACACTGATTTATAAAATTAAATATCAAAGTAACACTTAGTAGTCAAACATTCTTCAATCCATTCCCTGCCCAATCCAAATCATCTCAAGACCTGCAAGGTTAAATAGTGGGATTAGCACAAAGCTAAGTGAGTCAACCTGTCACAATCAGTACAACTCAGTATAACAATACTGATTATCACCAAATTCACATAGACACTGACACAACATCACCAAGAGGATCGGTGGTCCTTGTGACACCGCTCAGACCCGGGAGGTTGAAACGCCCCAAAACTCGAGATTTTTTTTTTTACTCACTTATTTTCTTCACTAAAAACACACTCAATAGGTCCCATAACTTTATTTTATACATATAAACTCGACACATAAGTTAGAACATCATTTTTAAGACATGGTGAAGGGACATGGCCATGGCGATTACAGGACATGGTCATGGCTTCGTGCTTACAGAAAGTGAGCATACTGTTAAGGGACATGGCCATGGCGTTTATATGACATGGCCATGGCATGTCTGCTCAGCAACACTTGTAATTTTACGAAATTGAAACACGCATAACTTTTTACTCGTAAACACTTAGACCATCAAATTTTGCAGGCACCTCCACAACGCCAAAATGAAACTTTCTCTTTTTACACTTTTCCAAAATACACGTTTTACGAGAAAACGGACGTATAACCACTTTTTGACCATTTTAATCACTTTTTGACCATTTTAACCACTTTTTGACTACAACCCAAATCACAAACCATAAATACTTGGACTCTAACTTTTTGCACACATGATCAACCCATCAAAACAAGTCTAACACACTTATTCAAACCCACATAACTATATTCTAACCCGATTTAACCCTTTTAACCCGTTTTGGTGTCCATTTGGACACTTTTACCAAATATACCATATACAACCACAACTCTACCCAATACCACATACGTTTGACTATTATAACTCTGTTGACTATATGTCAACTTCACATTTGACCAACCAATCACATTCGACACTAAATCACTTTTCACCACTTTGACCCAAACCAAACCAATCATACGACTTCATACTCTTGACAACCACATACACTAGACGTCATAACTCGGTTTGACTTTCAAAGTCAACTACTACACATTGACCAACATATTTAATTCAAAAACTCTTTGTTTGGGCGATTTACACAATTGAGCATCAAAACAACAATTCAAAAGAAAGAAGCATATTCTAACCACAAGCATGCTCCATATCCATGTCACTAGCTTCTCATAACCCTTCTATCCACATGTCGCTAGCGTAACATCAACCTACAACATAAACACTTAAACGGGTAAGCACAACTGCTTAGTGAGTACACAGGCAAATCAAACAAGCAATTCACATAAACACAAAATCATTAATCTCTGAACACACTGAACACTGATCACTGAGCACCATACCACATTGATGTGCATGCTAACACTATTTCACTGAGTACCATACCACAACGGTATGCATACTAACACTGTTTCACTACATAAGCATATTCCACAAAATCCACAAACTACATAATCACCCAACAATCGATTCACATAACATTATAACTACACTATCTCCACTAATTAATCCACATATGTAAACACATTTTCTTCCACCCAATTGTGTAGCCTCTTGCTCGAAAGCAATCCGGATCCAACACAATCGAATCATACACTATCAATTCAAAATAACATCATAAATACATAATCTCAATTATTTAATCCACATATATCAACACATAATCTTTCACCCGATTGTGTAGCCTCTTACCCAACAGTAATCCGGATCCAACACAATCGAATCATACACTATTCTCCACCAATTCTTTCCTTTACCTTCAAGCTAGTGACATACTCATTACTCGCTAATGAGATAATCACTACTGACTTTTCCAAATAACATGTATTCACATAACAATTAAGCATAACAAGTAATTTAACACAATTAACTATTATAAGCAATAAACATAAATAAACAAACTTAACAATTAACTTTCCTTGATTGTGCAAACCTTTAGCCCGCAAGCTATACGGTACTACACAACCAAATCACCTGTTTAACCCCCCGTATCACTCACCATACTCTATTAGTCGATTTCACCATTGAAAGCACTCCACGTCTTTATCACCTACATAATTCATATATGATACATACAACACTTTTAGACACTAATCATCATTAAGCTAACTATTAATCATATTCATACTCTATTAACACTTCTAATTACACTATTAAGCTTATTACATGAATTCCTCTTAATTCATCAAAACCTTTATGAACATATTACTAACTTATATATCTTTAACTCATTTTAACACTAATTCTTTCACTATTTAGCTTCACTAGCATCAATTTAACATATTAAACATATATTCATATCATAATCACTAGTTTTATGAAACCCCACCAAAACCCCACTTTGATTACTAGCTTTTTACTTCAAATTTATCACTTTCATGATGATACATAGTTTATAATCATAATCAAAACACTAAATAACACTAATTTAAACCAATTCAAACCCTAATTTCGTAGTTAAATTCAATAATTTCATAAAACTCACTAAAACCCATTTTAACTAGAAACTAGGTTAAAACTAAAGAGAAATCACTTACATATGAATGAAGATGATGAAGAAGATTATGAATTGAACCTTAGAAAGAATTAATCAAAGAATTAAAGAAAGAAATTGAAGTAGAATCGTCCCTGTGTTTTTCTCTTTTTTTTTCTCCCGCTCTCTCTAACTCTCTGGAACATTTTTAGAACAAATAAAAGGTAAACACTGATCGTACATATATATCTATATGTTTTAATACCCTTTTAAACCCTACAGTCTGGAACTGATAAAACCGTTTACGTTTTTCACTATATCTCGTTATCTACATAATAATATTTCATAATAAAAATATATCCGCGTACGATATTAATTTCCTGAAATTTGGGGTGTTATAGAGGTGCACCAAGCGACACTTACAACCAACTGCAGGCCAATACAGTGGCATTACCGATAACTGTTTGCTACCTTTAGTCAATATGTGCTCTATTCTCAACACATGATAACAAATCTCACATTGACTAACCTGTAGCAACCCAGTCCAACTAATCAGTCAAGTTGACCTCTGAATCACAGACTGCTCAAAGGCAACACATCACTTATTACACGTGTATTTAACAATTCAACAGTTCAACAATCACAATCACAATTACAATCACTATATCACTATGTTCACCTGTTGTAACCAATTATGTTACAACTAAATCACACTGAGAGTACAAGTCCACTCACCAATACCTCAGCTGCACGCTCAGAGATCTAATGTTACTGAGCCTTCTATCCATCTGAGAATCACAACAAAATACACAAGTCAGTAACTTGGTATCAATAACGAACTCGTTATAATAAGCAACACATGTTATAATCATATAACATATCACAGTATCTCAATACACAATATATCATATTAATTTCAATAACCCTTATCAAATAGCAACCAACGCTTATATCAGCTTATTTATATCACCACTTATCTAAATATATCAACATATTATGTCAAACCACAAGTACTCATTTATCTTTAGTTAGTTCATGACTAACATCACATTTCAACCTATTATCCTTGGTTTAATACGCACGAAATGTTTTTATAAAAATTCTCTGTTCTGCGTTGGGGCCATTTAGCCGCCGGCTAAACCGTTTGACCGCCGGCCAAAGCAGCCTCATGACCGCCGACCAAACGGCTTGATCGCCGGCCATAGGCCACAAGTTTAACCCTGTTCTTCCTGTTTCAATCTAACAGCTCGTTAATTTAATCAAAATCATCAAATCTCGCGTTCTAATCGATTATAACAGTTTATAAGAAGCATATAACATCACTTATCATCTTCCTATGCTTCAATTTCATAGTAATTCACCAATCAACTTTCTAAATTTAAGAAAAGGAATTATACATACCTTAGTTCATATAAAGGAGGTGAAGGTGATGAATTAAACATTGAATCAGAAATTGGAATTTGATTGATTGTTGTTCCTGGCTAAATTGCTAACCACAGGGACGATTCACGATTTTTACTCTTTTATTTATTGTGTTTTTTTTTTTTTGTTTTCAAAATGAAAGAAGAAGACAAATAAAAAGAAAGAAGGTCGGCTCCTCAAACCGACATCAAATATACGGATATAATTTAATACCCCTTCTTAACCTATTGTCTGGAACCTGAAAACATTTGCGAGTCCAAACATTTTATTTCACCGACAACTTTATTAATTTAAATCACTTAATATTTTACTAACCACAATAAGTCCTGAAACTTATTTCCTATTTATTCGCAATTAATTCAAACAATATTATTTCCAAACACGTTAATATTATTTTAAAATCACCAAATAATATAAAACAACTAGGTCCGATTTACAGATGTTACAATATCACTATATCAATTACCACATATCAATAAATGGATGTGATTGAGTAATATTATATTTAACATATAGGGGCACATACGTAATTTTCGATAGGACATATTTAAACATTCAGCCAAGTACCCAAACCCTTTATAAGGGGTATTAGATATTAGATAATACATCAAGTTGTAATCTAAAATTTGATAATAATAAAAATAAAGAAATTCTCAAATACACAAGTTTTTAAATTAACAGTCTACTTAATACTATAAAAATCAAACAAAAATATAAAAATCAAACCCTTGTGTTTACATAATACTTTATTAGTAAATGGTTTTAAACACATACCTTATTTGATAAATACGTTTTCCCACCCCACAAAGTTAGATGAAATGAAAATCTAAATATCGAGAAAATCAAAAGGTCGATCGACAATGTTGAAATTAATGTCATTCATTTATTCATTTGTGAGCTAAAACACCGCTTATCAATCAATTCAACTGCATATTAGATAGCTACAACCTAGAACTGTAGCTTAGTTTATGTAGTTGGTTTCATTGATCGGCAAGATAAATGGATCTTTAAAATTGACACGTGCATGGGCTTTACGGGTAAAGGTATGCATGACTATATTATTGATCAATCTCTTCGAGTAAGCCATGTCACCTCATCCATGGAATTATTTGGGCCAAGTTAATAATGGATAAAGCCATTCCAATAAAGTCTAGTATCTTTTCATGGTGATTGATCAATGAAAGACTCTCGACTAGAACTAATTTGGAAAAACGGGGTATTGACTTGCACTCCGTTAGATGCCCATCTTGTGATGAAGATGTTGAAACCGAAAAACACTTATTCCTTGAATGTGAAGTCGCAAGCGATGTGTGGATTGATATTTTTCATTGGTGGAGGATCCCAATTCCGTCTATGTCAAACCTCTTAAAGGTTTGTGACATCGCTGAATTATTTCAATTGTCTCCACATTGCCTCAAATATTTCAAAGTGGTAGTCCATGCCACCCTTTAGACCATTTGGCGATATCGAAACGACATGGTGTTCCACGTGAAAAAGCCTAGGTGCGACACTCTTGGTGATGATGATTTAAAACTTCTATCATTTTCATGGATCGTTTCTATATGTAGGAATGTATCTTATAGATGGGTTGATTGGTCATGTGACCCACATTCTTTAATTCATCCCCATGTAATTTTATTCTAGCAGCTTCTTGCTAGTTTTTAATACGAATCTGCCATTTAAAAAAAGTTTATGTAGTTGGTAATCTATGAGATAACTTAGATCATTGTCCTTGGGCAAGTTCATCCCAAGTTCTCCTAAGAAAGAACGGAAGATCCCCCATAGGCGCGCAACAACAACATTTGCGTTCGTCCTTGTAGTTTTGGTACGAGGGAGGATAATCCTAAAACGAAATAAAGGTGGCCAGCTTAATGTGTTTTCTTTTATATTATTTTGAGTATATAAAATAAAGGTTCTATTGATAAATGTGAAGTACACTTGGTAAATCATGTGTATGTATTTAATTTTTATTTTATAAAGTTTATAAATGATTCTTAATTTTTCTTATGACGAATTTAGAGTACGCTACAAAATCTATTCAATAAAAAAAAAAGTAAAAGAATATTAAATTAAAGAATAAAAAAAGTTAAAATTACCGCACAAGGACATTGTTCAGGAGAGTGTTCTGGAGAATGTTGTGAGCGAGGATTTTGTGGAGTGGTGACAGTGTTCTGGACAGTGTTCTGGAATTTTTTATTATTTGTTTTATTTGTTTTTTTAATGTAATTAAATGTATAAATTAATATTTAAAAACACATAAATTAAATAAAATAATATTTAATTCATTTAAAACAAATAACAAAAATTTGAACTATTCCTAAAAAATAAAAAACATAATTTAAAGACATAATTTTATAAATTAAAAAAAATAAAAATGCAATACAAGTAAAATCATTCATCTTCATCTTCATCTCCCATTCCCGATCCCGAAGCATGCGCTTCATTCCACCTTTGTTCACGATACCTCCAAAGATGCTCCACAAGGTCGGCTCAAAGTCCCTCGTGCGTCTCCCGATCACGTAGTTCCTTTGTTTTCCTCTCGTATGTGTTACACCTCTCGTGCCAAGTACTTTGTATGTTCCCAACAGGTACATAATATTCTTCATTCTCGGCAATGTTGAAACCGTTATCTTCAATTATCATGTTATGCAATATAATACAAGCATACATGATTCATTTTATAGCGTGTACTTGATAAGATCTTGCCGGTTGTCGTAGTATATGCCATCTTCCCTGTAAAACACCGAAAGTCCGCTCAACATCCTTTCGGGCGGCCGATTGTTTCCTAGTGAAATTAACCCTTTTGTCATCAATCTTGCTTGAAAATCCCTTCACGAACGCTGCCCATGACGGGTATATCCCATCAGCAAGATAGTACCCTCTATTATAATCCATGTCGGCCACTGTATATGGAACTTGGGGAGCGGTGTCATTTAGAAAATTCCTAAGCAAATGAGACGTATTAAGAACATTTAAGTCATTGTTGGAACCCACAGCCCCAAAGTAAGCATGCCATATCCACATGTCGTACGAGGCGACGACTTCAAGCATAATCATCGGATACCCATGATCGCCTCGGGTGTATTGCCCTTTCCATGCATTTGGACATTGTGTCCAAGCCCAATGCATACAATCTATGCTACCAAGCATGCCGGGAAAACCATGAAGCTCGTGATGTTTATCATACAAATGATGTATGTCTTCATTTGTTGGTTCTTTCATGTACACATTTGAATATAAATCGATGACGCACCTTGTGAAATTTTGTAAAGTTTCACGAGAAGTTCTTTCAGACATTTGCAAGTATTTGTCAAATGCATCCGGTACCATATGCTAATTGACGAATTGCAGAAGTGACTTTTTGAAGACAAGTAAAACCCGGTACGCCACGGCAATCGGTTCTTTGATGAAACGACAAGAAATAGTCGGGAAGTGGTTCAACGGAGTAAGAGATAATATCTTCACAAATTTTACAGAATAAACGACGACTTATTCGAAATCGACGTTTGAAATATTCGTGAGGATATTTAGCATTTTCGACAAAGTAATCGTTTAGTAACGTTTGCTCCGCGGTTACTCGATCACGAGGTATGAAACGACGTGAACGAGCCGTGGAACTTTCGGCATCGTGTTGATCATTACGATATTGACGAGCAAGCAAAAGAAGTTTGTATGTGGTTTCGTCATCGGAGGATGAATCAGATGACATTTTTTGAGTAAAATGTATGTGATTTTTTGGAGAGTTTTTGAGAGTGTTTTGGTTGTTTTGAATTGTTTGAAGTGTTGAGAGGTAGTGTATATATAGGTAAATGTAAAGGTTTAAAAAATAAATTTTTTTTAAAAAAAAAATTATGCCGTTACAAACGGCTATATTTTTAAAAACATTAATTTTTTTTACTAGCCGTTGGAACCAACAAAAAAAAAGGGAAAAAAAAAGCTAAACGTTGCGATCAAAGGCCTCGAGAAACCGACGCTGCCACCCAAACGCCGCCATGAACGCCGTCATGAACGTCGCGACGGAGTGGCATAACGCCGTCCCTCGGCATTCTGGATGGCGAACGACGAAAAAATTGACTCCACTCCATGTGCTCTTATGAGGACAAGAACAATAAAATTACAGGGGGTGATATAATCATGAAGGAGGTGCATCCATCGTGAAAATTGAATAATCTCTTTTATGTGGCTGGTTAAGTTACTAGATTAATGTATAAATAACATGGAATTCTACAAAATAGTACTTTCAGGCATCTTATGGAAAAGGAGACATGACAAAAGACTCTTCATGTTTAAGATCACTCTCAACAGTTGTTTCCTTTTTTGTGTCAGCTCAGCGCGCTATATCAGTACATTCAAAACTGACGAAAGACAGACAAAGCACTGCCAACAATCCTTTTTTCTTTACATTTCTGGGACCTACTAATATTAATTTACTTAAAATTAAACACAAACTAAATAAAAACTATTTCATTAAAAATTAAAAACATTACACTAACGAAAAAAAAACATTACATTAATAATAATAAAAAAAAAACACTAGGATAATGAAAATAACACATTAGATAAACTATTTTTTTATTTTGTTCCACTTGGCGATTAGTTGATTTGTAGTACGTTTCACCCCAACTCTAGATTTGTAGTTTTGTCGTATGGTTTCCCAAAGACTTTGTTGCGTTGGTGAAGTTCCAATCGGATTGTTTTGGGAAGCCTTCTCCCACTCTTCGATCAAGACGTTGACCTCGTTATCGGTCCATGGCACGGATGTTAGTGTTTGGATTGTTCGGAAATGATTTTGGGAAGAATTGCTGGGATGTTGTGACATTTTTGTGTGTTAATTGTGTGAAATTATTTTTGTGGTTGTGTGTAAAAAATTATGAAAGTTGTGGTGTATATTTATAGTGTAAATTGGGGTATAATTAATATTTATTAATTTTTTTTTTTGAAAAAACAGATATATAGCCGTTACATTTAATTTTTTTTTTGTTTAACGACTAAAAAGGGAAAAAATAATAATAACAAATATATATGTATCCCATTAAGTTTATACTTCTGCTTCAACAAGTTAAAACTAAATGGTTTTTTTAGATACGAATTAGAAGTGATTAAATTATTAAGGGTGAAAATTAAACATTCCGTAAAGTCGTCATAGACAAATAGTCAAATTCAGTTTTCACAAAAGGTAATAAACTTAGCATGCCGGCCTCCATGTAACAGGACCAAGTGAAAATGCATGGGAAGTTTTATTTATCTCTGAGACAAAAATCTCTGTAAAATGTGCCATCTATATTTCTATAGGACTCGTTAAGTCATTCACCCATTGTAAAAAGTATCCAAACGCGTGAAAAGATTAAAAAAATAAATAAATAAAAGATGCAAGACACTTTATGATATGATGGACTTCATAATGCTAACTGAAGTAGTATACTAAAGAACATGATACAATCTTCGGTCAATATAATTCAGAAGTAATTTTTTCATGTACAAAACATAAGCGCGCCTAATGATAATATCATTACTTGTTAAATGACTCATCCCTTGATTTTAATCGCTTCTTAGATCCTTCCACATCACTCAGCTGCATCCAGTTAATAAAATAGGTTAACAATGTTCTTAGATAATTAATTCAACTTAATTATACATCTAGTTTTGTAATCAAATACTGATCAACATTTACAGACCCATTGAGGCAATACATGTGAAATCATATAATTTCAAAACATTCCAGTATTAATCAAGTATTTCTAAGAATATACGGAATTATAAGCCCCCAATCAAGATGTCGTGGGTTCAAGTCTCAGGCTTGGAAGACATGTATAAACCATGTGTACTGTGTCGACGTATCTAGGGATAAGTCTCTGCAAATGCACCCAACTTGGACCAAAAGTCTATTGTGTGTATCCTACTTACGGATAGGGTTTTTAATGCATTCAACTTTCAAAAACATGTGTTTTAGTGTATTTTGCTGATGTGTCTCTCGGTTGAGATGCCACGTGGCTTGCGGATGGTTTGACACGTCAATGACACGTAAGCAAAATACACTAAAACATCTGTTTTTGAAAGTTGAATGCATTAAAAATCCTACCCGTAAGTAGGATACACACAATAGACTTTTGGTCCAAGTTGAGTGCATTCGCAGAGACTTATCCCATGTATCTGTATATACTACAACAGGAAGTAATTATAAATGAACTCACCTCATCATCGTCAGGTTCACCTTGATGATTGTTGTCCTCCAACATCACCCCAAAATGAATATGAGGAAAATGTGCCCACTTTATATATATAGAAATATCACAAATAAGCTATTATAATTTCAAAACCATAGATAAAAATTTCCAAAAAAAAGGACAATATAATACTCCGTATAAAGTTTGTTAAACTGAATTATGACAAAAGTATACTTACATTTTTTGCAGCTGCACTAAAAGCTTCCCTATGACTAATAGTTGGATTACTTGTCTTAATCCTTTGAATCTCCTGTCTACATATATAATGAAATGCATTAACAATTAAAAAAAATACTTTATGCTGTATACTATATATTTATCGAAATAAGAGTATATATATATATCTGAATCTTGTTACTTGATGAACTGGTTGTATGCTGATGGAACTCGTGTCCTTTTCTCCGGAGCTGAAAAGAGATTGAAATAGTTAATATTGGCATGCATGACTAGTACAATGGTTGTCCAAACTAATACCTTGTTCATAGAAGCAAATTGACATCATATAACTAACAACTAGTGAATTTGCTGCGATCCGATATAAGAAGAACTTACGACGATTGATGGTATTTTGACCATTTGTGATTGAAGCTTGAGGCGTCGTCATGGTCACGTATCTTGAAGACGATCCCACATCGACCCTGGATGTTGGAGGGGTGTGGTTGTGATCCTGTCGGATTACATAAAATTACAGAGGTGGTGATAGATGAAAAAAAAAAAGTTTCTTGGCTAGTTATATATAGTTAACTTTAATTTACTTTATTTTTTATTTTTAAAAACCACAGTTATAGTTAACTTAATTTACATATAATTGAACTGAGTAATCAAATTAAAACTTAATTAACCGAGTTGAACCATGTTACATACAAAGATGCTTCACATCAAATTAAAACTTAACTCAAAAATTTATTTATTTGAAAATAAAATTAGGTTAAAAGATGAGAAAGGGCAACCAATTAAATGGAGGACATTGATATGACTGAATCTTCTACAATTCATATGCAAAAGTTAGAAGAATGGACTACGTACGTACACTCTTGATATGACACTTCCAAATTACCTTTTTATCTTGTTTATTTAGTTTTTAATTCATTAACTACGTACGACTTTTTTTATATAAAGTAAATCAAACAATGTCATGTTTACTTATTGTGGTTTAGTCCACTATGATGTAAGTATGTAACTCGTTAACAACATTGTCTCTTCATGTTTGCTATTGTCTTAATATCTTTAATTGCCCCTAGCTAGTGTTCATTATGCATGGTTATCGGTACTAAAAAAAACTAAATATACAAGAAATTTAACATGAAAAATCGTGCATCACTTGACTATGCATAACAATATTATATTACATCTAATTCATGAACTTGACTCGATCTATTAGCTCATGCATGCATAACTCAACTAATATGAAATTGGTTAACTTGATCTACTGATTTTATTCAAAACATTTCTTAACTTTGTGTTTCAATCAGCAAGAGGCCGGCCGGGGAATGATAGTTTGCTTATAATACGTAGTACATGATCAATGACTACCTTTGGAAATGGTAGCTAGATAGGATATGATGTTGAATTAAATGATCAGTTTTACATTAAAATGTTATAAAAACACCAGAATTTTCTAAAAATAAGTATGATTTAAAATTAATATATTGAATCTAATTAAAGATATTGATCAATCGTTGATATCTTTTATCTAAAACAGCAAGTCTACAACATATCTCACTTATATCTACAATTCACACACGTGACACTTAGTCTTCAACGAGACTTGAACCCGCAAAGCATTTCCTATTTTCCTTTATATCTTTTTTATGTCTGCAAAGCTTTTTGGATGATTTTTTAGTTAATTATATTGTCAGTTTTTGTATATTTCAGAATAGTGGTTGAAACAAATAAACACGATGGTTGGAACAGCCTATCAATAGAACAGGAAACCAAGTTATAAGATGATGAAAAAAGGTTTGTCACTGACCCATATCCATATATGTATAATATATATATATATATATATATATATATATATATATATATATATATATATATATATATATATATATATATATAGGGTAGTGATCAAGAGGGAAGTGTCTTTTTGGGGGGAAGGGGGGAAGCGTTAGTATGCATCAGGAAGCATATTACAATTATCAATTAAAACGTCAACAAAAAATTATTTTTATAGGTAAATAGTAATCAAAATCGATGCTATAAAGAATATTTTAACGAATGAATTTCATTTTTAAGTCATAACATTAATTGATGAATATTTATTTAATTAATTGTTAAGATGCAGTGTGATGCATATTAACTAAGATGCATCGCGATGCATCATAAAACTTCACATTATTTGAAAAATATTTTTATTGTTAAGATGCATCACAATGCAGATTAACTAATATGCACCGCGATGCATCTTAACGGATTTGGATCAAATATTCATAAATCGATACTATAACTTGAAGAAAAAATTTATCAAGGAAGCTTAACATTTATAATATCGATTCTGATTAACATTTACTAAATTTCAGTTTGCTTTTTTCGAGATTAGTATAGGTGAAGGTAATATGCTTCCTGATGCATACTAACGCTTCCCCCTTCTCTCAAAAAATGGACTTCTCTCTGGATCATGTCACTATATATATATATATATATATATAGGTGGAGGTTCATATGAGAACCAACTAAAAGTTGAGAACCTTGAGAACCACTACATTACATGCTTGTTCACATGTGATTTAATATATATATATATATATATATATATATATATATATATATATATAAATATATAATATATGGAGTATATTATATTTATATTAAAACTTCAGAATTAACAGATTATAAGGAAAAACATGCACCTGGTGCTGGTCTTGGTGATGAGAAGAAGAAGAATCATGGGAGGTACTGGAGCCTGCAGTAGCCATGCCCACATTCACAGACCACAAATTGGTGCAGTGCCCACATCTCACTGTTACCATATCAAACAAGTGGTTGCATGGTACACTCACCTGATCAATCCACCTTTTAAATGTCAAATCAAGATTACCCAATTCATATACCAGATGACATACTCAGATCCATCTTACAAATTCTCCAAATTTGTATACCACAAGGGTTTCAATGGTATGTGATCAAGAATATATATATTAAACCCTAGCTTGAGATCATATTAAGAGTGAAATTAACCAAGATTATGTAGATAGAAATTGTTGAGATCATAATATAAATTCTTATAGTGGGAATTCCCTAAAACTGACTCCTTTTTTTGTCGTCATCATGTGAATATAATCAGGAGCCAGAAATTACCCTCTCTATATATTTTGGTTTGTATACAACCCTACTTTTCATCCTGGGGTGGTGTAGTTACCCTTTACTTTTTTACATATATAGTTGTTTGTTGTTATTGTATTACAAAGTCCATTAGAATTATTACTTCAATTCAATTGCTTTTTGTGTGTGTGTGTAGTACTTTGTTTGAACAAATTCAAGAAAGTTGAAATCAAATTTGTTGTTTCCAGCATACTAATACCAAAAACTGATTTCAAGATCAAACCCGGCCGTATACAAAGTTGCTACTTTTATCATTAAAGACTGCAAACATAAATCTCTATCTTACTACAGAAACACACGCTTAAAAGAGGGAGATAGAGCGAGCTATACCGCGAGAACAATATTGCAAAAGCTGCAAGGGATGTAACAAAGCTGCTCTGGTGATGCTGCTATATCTATGCAACAACTAGTGCTTGACATCTCTTTCTTTTTCCACCGTGTGTTTCCTTGTGTTCAATGTTCTACACTTGTATGTACTAGGTTTTACTACAGTTTTTATTTCATCTCTTCTCTACATCTATAGAAGAACCAAAAGATAAAAGAGTAAACAAACACATACTATACATATGAGAGAGAAGAGGAGGCCAGGATAGGATCCTATGATCAGCTTGGGGCCAAAGGCATTATAGTGAACTAGCTCGTAGAGTCGTGTAGGTCCAATTCGTGTCTGTGGGTCCTACTCCACGCACCTAAACCAGCACACACCATATAAACAGGTCGAGAATTCAATTACGCTATGACTATCACCATGTGTTCAATCGTGTGATCCACATTCTTAAGATGTCGCAAATAGTTGATTGTGGCAATACGTCGAAATTGAGATCCTGGCTCATGATGTAACACTTGATCAAAGTAGAAAGCATATAGTCCAAATTTACGCAAGCCATGAGAACATAGTTGTCGGTAAACGTTGATGTATCTGTGATTAATTAACATGGATTTGTTCAGAAAACATCAGTTTCATATAGGTAAACCAAACGCGCACAATCAGTCATAAATCTTGATGTATTTATATAGCTAATGCTAGGTTAGCTAGGCATAAAAAACCAAAAGGAGATTAGGGTTTTTCTTCAATTTGTCAATAGAAGTGTTGTTATTTTCATTTTAATGTTTGTAGCAATTTTATGATAATTGTTACAACTCACTATTATGATGAATTGTGGAACCCACTTATATGGTATACCAAGGGAGAAAATTTATTTTCATCTCTTTTACTTCTTTGACAATAAAAGAAAACCTAGAAAAGGAGAAAAATTAGAATTTGTAATGTTAATTATTGCCAACTTTGTTTGGAATATAAGGAAAGTGAAATTGGATGTTCTACAAGAATTTGGCATCCATCATAATTTAGGTAATTCGTCACATATGATTGATAATGTTTGGATTCATATACCTTTCTTAAGTTCAAGAAAAAGACTTTAAAAAAAAAAAAAATGTATTTCTTCGTCTGACGAACTCTACATTATATGCCGTTGAAGATTCGGGGCTCAAAACCCATGATGATGCAAGGCTACTACGAAATGGACTGAGTACTAGTTAGTTGTAATTGCTTTCGTTTAATTTTCTAGTAGGTGTATACGTTCACTTGTCGAATTTATTTTGCTGGTAATTAAACTCGAAAGTCACTGGTAACCGGTCTAAAATTGTATGTGATGTTCACGTATATGGTTGGTACCTCAACAATTGTTCAATTATGATTGATCATGTATTCACTTGCGTTATAAGGACTAAATATGTTACATATCTATACATACATATACATACATACACAAACACACACACACACACACACATACACACACACATATATATATATTAGTTAGTAGCTTGGCCCATGGCACATCTTGGCCCATTTCCATCATTAGATAGTCAGGATTATGGGTCAGAGAGTAGAGAGAACTTCAATTCGTCTCTGATATCATATTAGTTGCTCTGATATCATAGAAATGATTGAATTTCTATATCTCATTAGTTATGAACAATATTTTATAATTTATAAATAAAGAATGTATATAGAGATTTCTAAGCTCGAGTACCCAATTATTAGCTGATCTGGGCCACTATATATTTTGTAGTGTTTATCAAGGGCCACATATGTAAGAGTCAAATGAGAATCATATACATGGTTGGACATTCGACTGTTTGTATGAATATGTAATTGGAATTCAAGTATCCTTGAATGAAAAACCACATGTGATCTTATTAGCTAGAGTCTACCAGATATTTTTTGTTATCTGTTTCGATATATTCTTTAATATATTTTCGATTCAGTCTGATGTCGTGTATATATACATGAGTAGTATAAATAAGGCAACGAAAGAGGCACGTCGCATATCCTAATGCATGATTTAAAGAGAGTGAGTAAATTAAATAGACCTTCATGAACCTTGATTGAAAAATAAACAAATTCTTCATGTTACTACTATTAAGAGCAATTACCGTTATGATCACAAGTCATGACACGAATGGGTGTCACGTCAACACTACTAATACAACTACTAAAACAATGTTGCTCCAAAGGTGAAGTAACACGTTAGGTGAGGACTAGTTTATGCTTCGGGAGGCAGGACCGAGAGAGTATTCTGTGCGATTGTTGATGAGACCTTGAACCGAAAGGAGGATACCCCTTTCGGCTGGCGATTCCCTATTGGTAACTCCGACTACCGTTTGGATAGACGAGTTATACGCCACAAATGTCAATGGTCTCTTTCGGTATCAGAGTGTATTTAATGTCCGTCATCAATGCCCAACAACTGGTGGTTGGGCGGCTATTTATAGTGCTTCACACGTCCTTCCTTTACCCATTTCGGTATCTCTCTATTGTCCGTTGGATAAAAGTGTTACCGCCGCCATTTGCAGCATTAATTAGATGTGACAACTCATCAGACATTTCCCTTCGGTAGGACGAAGACCTATGACTTGATATTTCCTTATAAACCTGTTATGCTTTAAAGGTTCTCTTTTAGGTACAAGGTGTTTCGGTATCGGCATACCGATACCGAGGTACGTCATCAGGCCCCCAATCTATTTTGGCAAAAAATCAGTATTTTATGCCGAAATAGATTCATTAAAAATTATTATTACTATTATTATTTTTTTTTTTAGTCGGCCGAATGTAGGTAAGTCTGCGTAGTCGGCCTTGTCGTTGGTCTTGTATGCTGACGCGTGTAGAGTAATCATTACGTTGTCATGTCAATCTGTCAAAAGGGCGCGTCGGTTAGTCAGGAGGGCGCGTCGGTACGCATTCCCGTAACGGTTATGTTTTCCTATTATAAATATGTGTAAACCGGTCATTTTCACATTATTTCACCCCCCTTGGCTCTGCGACCGAAAGGCATTTCTATGACCGGAACCCTTCTGCTCTGCTACCGAAAGCTAAATTCTTCCTTCATTTCAGGTATATTTCTTTTCCATCATTTTATTATTATTTCCTTCTATAAAGGTCTTCCTGCCATGCTCCCCCTTCGGTCATAGTTGTACGATACCCGGCTTTATATGAGTTGTATGTTGCTTTCTGGTTTTATAGCTTTCCTTTTCCTTTCGGTACATGTAGTTATATAATCCTTCGACATGGCCGACGGTATGGCTATCGGCAAGTGGGATAAAAGCTTCTCTGTAATGACCCAGACCAACGTTAATATTTTTTGTGCCACCTTCAATATACCCATGGATCTTAACCCTACCGCTCCGGGACCCAATAAACGTATAGACGAGTTTCCAGAGGGTATGATAGGTGTTTATACCCGATTTTTTAATTGTTCCAACCTTCGTATACCTTTTTTCCGCTTCTTCCTTACTGTGATGCAATATCACAATTTTCATATATCTCAACTAACTCCCGGTGCCGCCCTCAAAATTTCTTGTTTCGAAATTCAATGTCGATCCCTTGGTTTCGAACCCACAGTTCCCCTATTCCGTCGCTTCTATACTCTTAGCCGAAAGGGTAATTGGATTACGGTCGAACTTCGGCCGAAACCTATAGAAAGTTGCATCACCCAATACCCTACCAGTGTGAAGAAATGGAAGGATCTTTTTTTTATATCAAAGCTTCTGCCGTACCCTTTAAGATGGTCTGGAAACCCTTTGGTGCTGTTATAAAGGATGACATGCCCACCGATGTAGAAGCTGGGGCCGACCTTGTTAAGACATTAATCACAAACAAAATGCGTGTCCGTAGCTTTTTTGAGCAAGCGTTGGTCATCGCTGGAATTAGTCGGGTTTGGGTGGATGCGGATTCGGTTCCGACTTTGATGTACGAAGGGGCAGGTGTGTGTGACCTTGTTGCTTTTTTTTTATACTTTGTTTGTTTGAGCTAACCGTTTCTTTATTTTTCCGCAGAGATGAGTTTGAGGGCTTTCCTTCAGAAGAAAGACTTGACAAAGGTGACTGCCGGTTCTCGCCCGCGTCGGGCGGAAGAGCCGGTGCATACCTCTATTCGTCCAGATATCGTTGTCCATCCTTCAAACGAAACTGTGGAGCTGGTTGAACCTGCACCTTTACCTGAGATATCTATCAAAGTTTCTCAGCCGAAGAGGAAAGAGGTTAACGAAGCCGAAGGTAGCGAGCAGCCGAAGAAAAGGCTAAAACGTGCGGCCCAACCTGCTAAATCTCCACCGAAGAAGAAAAAGCAGGTGGTAGAGTCTTCTCAATGTCAGCTAATTGATGAGTCCACCGATACCGATACCGAAGGTGATATTTCTGATTTTGATACTTACAACGATTCTTTTCCGGGTGGTACGCCCCTTGCTTCCGGGTGGTCCACCCCCGATGTTTTTATGAATGATCCAGGCTTCGAGAAGCTGAAAAGTAGTCCGGGTGTTCGGTGTATTGACCCGCAAGGTGTTCTTCGTCTTATAGGTTCGAGACATGCGCAGCCATTGTCGGCAGTTAGGCAGGAGGAGGTGGTGAATGTGGAGGACACGCCTAGCGGTGGTCATGGGTCGGAAGGTAGGAATAAGTATGACGATGGTGGGGGTAGATTTTTGGGGGAGGGTAGTAATTTACAAAAAATTGAAGAATTTGCGAGTGGGGTAGATTCTGATGCGCCAAGGTCTCGGTATGCCGAAGTTAGTGCCGAGGAGCTGGAGGCGGAATATGGTGAGAAGATCTTTCGTCCCCAATGGGACATAAAAAATAAAGATGTTCTCGATGATCCTTTCGTCTGTCGGGAGCTTATTCGTGGGTTAGCTACTCATGGTGAGAAACGTGCCATGGCCACCAAATCCTCCGTCCAGGTACGAAAATTAGTAATTTTAAATAAATCCAAACGAGGTTACGAAATGTTCAGAGTATGATTTTTTCTTTCTTTTGTGTAGGTTATGTCCGATTACTACTATCATGAGGCTGCGGCCGTTACTCATGGGAGAGAGGCAGTTCGTAGGTGGGAGATATGTTATGAGGCCCTTCGTCAGGAGAGACTGAAGATGAAAAAAGCCTTTGCCGACCTCCAGGAACGCGATGCCCGTATTTCGGAACTTCAAGCAAGGACTGATGAGAGTGTTCTGGATGAGGTTAATTTTTGGGTGGTGACCGAAAGGCTGCGTTTGATGTAGCAGAAGAGAGAGAAAGCTTTAGAGAAGGGTCGTCGTATGCAGCAGCGGATTGATGAGCTCTCCGCCTCCATTGCCGATCATGAAAGATCCCTAGCTACCGAAAGGAGCAGTGGCGCCGAAAGGCTTTTAGCAATGGAGAGGTCGAAGCAGCAGGTAATCGATGAGCTGACCAAGGAAAATGAAAAATTGCGGGAGGAACGTAGGTGGTTCGCCGCTCATTCTTCCGGTCACGCCTTCGAGACCCTTCGCCAGAGCTACGAGTATTTGCAATCTGTTGCTGTTGTTCAGAATACGGCCATAGACTATGGTCGTCATGAGGGCGTGCTTCTTGGTTACCATAATGCGAGCATGGATGTTCCTATCGAGACGTCGGAGGGTTATGACCCGGGGGCCGAAAGTCGCTTAGACACTGCTGCTGACGAGTTGGGACAAGTTCAATATCCCTATCTTCAGAAGATTGCAGAAAGTGGTGACGTCTCGGTCGATGATTTTAAAGCTATCAAGCCTGCTCCCGCCCCTGATACTTAGGAATTTGTAAATTGTTGTTGATACATTCCCAAATAACATTTTGCTTGTAAATATATTTTCGGCCTCATGCCATTTTGTCTATGATTTTATTTTATTTTGTTCTTTTTTATTCCGTTTACTACTTGCTCATGAACTGTGTTTTTGTTCGGTATTTTTATTCGGCATCTTGTTAATTATGCCGTGATTCTGGTTATGGACCGGAGGATATTGATAATTTCCTATTTATACATCGTGTTTGATTAGGCCGTAACTCTTGTCATGGGCCGAAGGCTATTGACAATTTTTATTTATATATCGGCGTCTGATTAGGCCGTAACTCTTGTCGTTGGCTGAAGGCTATTGACAATTTTTATTTATATATCGGCGTCTGATTAGGCCGTAACTCTTTTCGTTGGCCGGAGGCTATTGACAATTTTGTTGGTCAGTGATCGTTAGGCAAAGCGTCCTTTGCAGATTTATGTGACCTTAGGTTGAACATTTGCAACCATAAGTTCGGTACACCAATCTTTATCGGTGTGCCGGAGCGTGTTAGAGAGGTAAGCCCAACCCTGTGTCTTATATCGGATTGTCAAGTGTTAAACCGCTGCTCACAGCGTAAATATATTAATATTTATCAAAAGTACAATCGGGACTAGTATTTAAAATTAGTCTCCTTATCGGCCTATTCAAAAGTAGAATTTTCGGAGGTTCGCTCCATTCCAACTTCTCGGCAATGCTTTCCCCTTTTCGTCAATGAGCTCGTAGGAGCCGTTACCGTAAGCTCTGGCTATACGATATGGGCCTTCCCATTTTGGACCCATCTTCCCTAGGCTCTGTTGTCTGCTTGCTTCATTTTTCCGTAACACATAGTCTCCGACACGGAACATCGAAGGCCTGACGCGTTGTTTGTAGTATTGCTCTATCTTCTTCTTATGGTTTGCCTCTCTGATGGCGGCTATTTCACGTCTTTCTTCTAATAAATCCAAGTTTAGCAACAATTCTTTGTCATTTCCGGCATCCCTTTCTCCTGAGGTTCGGTAAGTCGGGATTCCGATTTCCGTCGGTATAATGGCTTCTGATCCTTAGGTTAGGCTGAAAGGCGTTTCTCCATGACTTGTTTTTATCATTGTTCTATGTGCCCACAGCACATGTGGCAAGTGTTCCGTCCAATTGGAACCGTCCGTGTCTATCCGTGCCTTTAGTCCTTCTACGATGCTTCGGTTTATCCTTTCGACTTGACCATTTCCCTGTGGGTGAGCAACCGACGTGAATATTTGTTTCACATTTAATTCTTCGCACCATCCTCTGAAAGGGTTGTCTGCAAACTGCTTCCCGTTATCTGTGACAATTTCTCTCGGTACGCCGAAACGGCAAACAATGCTATCCCATACGAATTTCTTCACATTCTTCCCGGTTATCCTTGCTAATGGCACTGCTTCGACCCACTTTGTAAAATAGTCTACTGCCACTAGGAGAAATTTTAATTTTCCCGGAGCTTGTGGAAAAGGACCAACTATATCCATTCCCCATTTGCGGAAGGGCCAAGCGCTTACGACGGGTATCATATTCTGTTTCGGCAGTTTTGGTATTGGCGCATGAATTTGGCATGCCCTACACTTTCGTATCTCTTGTACCGCATCCTAATGCATTGTAGGCCAGTAATAGCCTGCGTTCATCGCTTTCGCCACCACCGACCTTGGACCAGAATGTAACCCGCATGAACCCTCATGAATTTCTCTAATGACGTAATTGGCCTGAAGGGGTCCGACACATCGTAACATTGGTCCCAAGTATGATCTTTTGTACAGAATCCCGTCTTCGACCTCGAATCGTAAGGATTTGACGGCTATTTTTTGTGCCTCCCTGTCATCCTCCGGAAGGATACCTTTGGTTAGATACTTATAGATTGGTGTCATCCAGGTTGTTCCATCTTCGGTCACAACCAAATTCACTTCTTCACACATGACCGAGGGCTTGCCCAGTGTTTCCACGAGAACTTGTTTTGTTAGGTGTTCGAAAGCCACTGAGGCTAATTTACTCAACGCGTCTGCTTTGTGATTCTTACTTCGTGGTACTTGTTCTATTGTTGCTCTTTCGAATTTTTTCATTATTTCTTTCGCTTTGTCCCGGTACCTTTTCATTACGTTACCTCTTGTCTCGTAGTCTCCATTTATTTGATTGGCTACCAGCTTCGAGTCCACGAAGACTTTTAACCTTTCGACACCCAATCTTGAGGCCAGGCAAAGCCCTGCTAGTAATGCTTCGTACTCTGCCTCGTTGTTGGATGCATCGAAACCGAAACGCAGTGCATACGTGTGCTCTATTCCCATTGGGTCTGTAAGGATAAGTCCTGCATCAGAACCGAAGCTATTTGATGCCCCATCGGTGAATAAATTCCACTCGGTTTCCTTTGGTATTTCCCCTGTCGGCATTTCAGCAACGAAATCCGCCAATATCTGGCCTTTTATTGCTGTTCGTGACTGGTATTCAATGCCATGTTCGCCCAGCTCGATTGCCCATTTTGCCAATCGGCCTGAAACTTCCGGTTTGTGTAGCACCTGCCGGATTGGCTGATCGGTTATTACGATTACTTGATGTGCCTGGAAGTATCGCCTTAGGCGTCTCGAGGCATGAACCAAAGATAAGGCCAATTTTTCTAAAGGAGAATAATTCGTTTCCGGTCCGTGTAGTGCCCGACTAATGAAATATATAGGAAGTTGTTTACCCTCACTTTCGGCCATCAATACCGCACTGACTGCTTCATTTGCTGCCGCTAGGTATAGGTATAACGATTCCCCTGCTTTCGGTGCTACAAGCATCGGTAGAGATATGAGGGCGAGCTTTACTTCCTCGAAGGCCTTGTCGGCCTCAACCGTCCATTTGAAGTTTCGCTTGTTCACACCGTTTTTCAATGTTTTGAAGAACGGAAGTGATCTTTCGGCTGAACGAGACAGATATCTGTTTAATGCCGCCAATTTCCCGTTTAGGCTTTGGACCTCCTTTATCGTCTTCGGTGGACGCAAGTCGACGATAGCTTTTGTTTTATCAGGGTTTGCCCTTATACCTCTTTCCGTGATGATATGTCCCAAGAATTTGCCCTCTTCCACCCCAAAAATACATTTTTTTTGGGTTTAGCTTCATGTTAATCCTCCGGAGGTTATCAAAGGTTTCTTGTACATCGGCAAGCATAACCTGTGGTGCCCTGCTTTTTATCACAATATCATCGACATAGGCCTCCAGGTTTCTCCCAATCTGTTCCTTGAAACTTCTGTCGACCAACCGCTGATATGTCGCGCCCGCATTCTTTAGACCGAAAGGCATTTTTCGGTAGCAGTAAACCCCTTGATCTGTGTGAAAAGCCGTTTTGTCTTCGTCTTCTTTTGCCATCTGAATCTGGTGATACCCCTTGTATGCATCCAGAAAACATTTATACTTGAAGCCAGAAAGGGCTTCGACTTTCCAATCTATTTCCGGTAGGGGGTAGGGATCCTTCGGACAAGCGGCATTGATATCTTTGAAATCGACGCACATTCTCCATGAGCCGTCGTTCTTCTTTACCATTACTGGGTTAGCGATCCAGGTACGATACTTTACTTCCCTCACAATTCCGGCATTTACTAGCTTATCTACTGACTCACACGCCGCTTTGCTTCTTTCTGGTGCCAACGACCTCTTTTTCTGCACTACAGGCCTTATACTTTTGTCTGCGTTCAGACGGTGTTCGATAACGTCCCTCGGTACACCCGTCATGTCGGATTCTGTCCATGCGAAGACATCTATATTCTTTTTTAACAGAAGCAGTAGCCCCGTTTTTATATGTTCCGGTATTCTGCTACCGATGGATACTGGTTGCTCCGGGTATTGAGGATTAAGAATGAACTTTTCTTCAGTCTCTTCGGGTGTCATATCCTCCGGGCCCCCGGACTCCAGTGGCTTTTCTGCCGGGACCTCGCGAGAGCTTTCTTCATATAATTCCCTTTCGGCTTGCAAACTTTCACGAACTTCTTTTCTATCTGCTCTGACCGTTGCGATGCCATGTGGAGTTGGGAACTTCATGATTGCATGCATGGTGGATGCTACAGCTCGTAAGGCAGATAGGCCTGGACGGCCTAGTAGAATGTTGTAGGATGAGGGCGCGTCGACCACTAAGAATCGTAAGACTATCGTTCGGCTTAGTGGGTATTCACCAAAGGTTACCGGTATGGCTACTTCACCCATCGGCCATACTCTTTCTCCTGCAAAGCCCACGAGGGGTCCTCCGGTGTTTCGAATCTTTTGTTGAAATTCTGGTTCCAATGCTCAAAAACAATGCGCATACATGATTTCTGATACGCTACCTCCATCCACGTAGATACGATGTACCATTTGATTTCCGACTTCAGCTTTTATGACCAGTGGGTCGCTAGTCGGAAAATTTCCTGGTTCAGTTGGGAAAGTGATTGGTTCGTCCATCCAGTTTTCTGAGCGTTCCTTTCGTTTGGACCGATTCCATTCGGAGTATGTCACAATTATAGATTTCCCGCGCCCCTTCGACCCGCTATCTTTCTGACCAAGTGGTACGATAGCTTTACTTTCTTGTTTCACTACCGTCCCACTCCTAACGTCCTTTATCAGGTGAGTTAGCTGTCCTGATTTCAATGCTTCTTCAATTTGTTTTCGAAGTTGAAAACAGTCGTTCGTATGATGGCCTCGGTCATTATGGAATTCGCAAAATCTGTCCATATTCCTCCGTTCGGGGGTTCCGGTTAGGGGACCCGGGGGTTTGAAGATCGAACGGGCTTCTTCAGTGGCTAAGATTTCACTAGGCGTTTTTGTGAGCGCCGTGAAGGGCATATTCCTTCGGTGAGACGTGGCCTGTGGCATAGTAGTTTGAGGGACTTTGCGGTGCTCCGGTCTGCTTAAACCGTAAGTCAGGAATGGACGAGGAGTCACGTTGCCCTTCCAAGTATTCTGCCATTTGGGGTTCCCCTTTCGGTTGATGGAATCAGGAACCTGCGAGGCCGCTGCCTCCTTTCCTCGTATGAAGGCTTTAGTAACCTCCCACATTTCTTCCGTTGAGTTCGGCACTTTGTTGTTTAATTTCTCAATTAGTTGCTTGTTTCGTATTCCATGCATGAAACCTGAAATCTGCATGAGTTCAGTGGTGCCACCTATCTCGATGCTCTCCGTTTTGAACCGGTCCATGAACTCTTGAAGTGTTTCGTTCTCCCGCTGCTTTATGTCATGTATTTCCACCGCATGTCGAGTGTACCTTTTTTGGGAGGTGAAGTGTGTGGAGAAAGCTTTCCTTAGCTCTTCAAAACTATCAATCTTTCCGACTGGGAGACTATCAAACCACATTCGAGCTGACCCGGATAATGTCTGCGCGAACATATGGCACCATAGAGGCATGGACCACTGTTCCATTTCAGCCACCCCTGAAAAAAGGCTCAAGTGGTCGTCCGGGTCTGTTGTTCCGTCATAGATCCTTACATGAGAGGGCATTCTCATTCGGGAAGGTCTTCGGCAATTAGCTATTCGGGAGGTGAATCTTCTTGCAACCGATGGTTTGTAAGGAGAATTCAGCTCGTCCTCCGAACTGTCGGTACCTGAGGAAGTATCGCTTGTGGTTGCGGTGTAGCCACTTGACGTAGTAGCGTGATTCCTCTTTGACGACTTAGTTTTGGTTTTCTGTAACCTTTTAGGGCGTTTTCCCTTCGACCTCAGTCGTTTCTTTTTAGGGCGCGTTTTACGCTCTTCCGTCCAACGGGATTTCTTGGGTGTATTCCCTGTGTGGCTTGTCATTTCATCTTCCGTCGTATCGGGATCTTCATAGGATAGTTTCCGAGGTGCACCCCTCGGGTCCTCCTTCTCGATGGTATCCATGATTGTTTTCAGCTTCTCGAAATTGTTTTTAACAAATATAGGTGTAATCTCATTTGCTGGCGCATCTGTTTCACCCTCGGCATCCTGTCCCGCCGAAGGTGGATCTTCTGGTGCTACAATTGCCATATTGGTTTATTGGGTTAGGTTCAGGTTGTACTCTATCGGTCCCACGGATGGCGCCAAATGTTGCTCCAAAGGTGAAGTAACACGTTAGGTGAGGACTAGTTTATGCTTCGGGAGGCAGGACCGAGAGAGTATTCTGTGCGATTGTTGATGAGACCTTGAACCGAAAGAAGGATACCCCTTTCGGCTGGTGATTCCCTATTGGTAACTCCGACTACCGTTTGGATAGACGAGTTATACGCCACAAATGTCAATGGTCTCTTTCGGTATCAGAGTGTATTTAATGTCCGTCATCAATGCCCAACAACTGGTGGTTGGGCGGCTATTTATAGTGCTTGACACGTCCTTCCTTTACCCATTTCGGTATCTCTCTATTGTCCGTTGGATATAAGTGTTACCGCCGCCATTTGCAGCATTAATTAGATGTGACAACTCATCAGACATTTCCCTTCGGTAGGACGAAGACCTATGACTTGATATTTCCTTATAAACCTGTTATGCTTTAAAGGTTCTCTTTTAGGTACAAGGTGTTTCGGTATCGGCATACCGATACCGAGGTACGTCATCAAACAACAAAACCCTATATACGCATGACTGATCGACTACGACTGACACGTACTATTGGATCACACCTTTTCTTTTGTTTTAGTTTTTCGAATGATACATTTATCACTTATATAAATTAAACTAAATTAAAACATTCTACGAACTAACATAGATAATTTTAAAGAGTTACCTCAAAGATTACATAAACATTTGATAAAATTATATATTACTTATATGCAAGCATGCTTAAGGGCATATATCAGCAATGATATTTATCAAAAGCTTTTTGGCAAAAGCTTTTTCCAGAATTTATTGTTTCAAAGTGTATTATACTTTGACTCTTTTATTATTGTATAAAATATACTTTCATTTGGTCTATTGTATGTACATACAATAGACGAGATTTTCAAATTCAATTCATATAATAAAAGTTTTCAAAGTTTGTCACATACAAAAGTAAAACATGTAAAGTTCAATACACTTTCAAATAATAAACTTTTTTTCTAACAAAAAGCTTTTACTACAATAAGACACCTTTTTCAAAAGCTTTCTCACAATTATAAATGTATTTAATAGTAATAAGGTACATGGTCTAGTATAGTTGTAACATCGCAAAGATCAACTCTTTTTTAAATAAATCGTGTAAAGCATTTTCTAAAACTCTTACAAATAGTAAAAAGTTTTTAAAAAAATCTTTGTTGAAGATGCTCTAACTTTACCCGACAACTGTAATAAACGCTCACAAAAGCCTAACTTAAAAAAGGAGCCCACACAATGTTTTAGGGTTCTTCTACCGTTTCTTTTCTTTTTCCCTAAATCCCGAGCATACCACAAGAAAAGGAGAAAGGGAAAAAATAAAATAAAAACGTGTGGTACCAACAATCTATCCGTTCTGGCTTTGAATGGTGATGGTCCATTGTTGACGCATAATGCACCTACAATGTACCATTACGACTGTTAAAAGAGCTTGTGTGAATTAGTTAGAAGCTCGATGAATCTTGATTATAAATTTTAATATTTTATGTAGATGTAAATATTGTGTTCACTTAGAAGGAAGATTGGCAGTGAAATGTTTTATATGTATGTGTTGTGGGTAGAATTTTCACTAATCTTGCAGGATCCCGGTTTAGCATTTATCTTAATAACTTATAAGGATCCTGAACTGCGTGTGAGTAAGTTATATGCAGGATACTGGGATTCGGATTATGCTAAGGCTAGATATAATAATGTGTGATCTTGATTAATCTACTATGCAGGATCCTTAAGTATGAATAAATTATCCATATAGTCAGAAATATGTGGGGATACTGATCATATAAAGTTTCTGCTTTGATTATGATATTGCATGATCGCGATAGGGACTTTATCTTACTTTGCAGGATCATTGATATGTTATGATCTTGAGTCTGGGATGATAAATTATCACGGATATGAATTTAGTGTTTACACCTTTTAATATATGCTTATTATGAGGATCTCAGATATATAGTATCTCGGGATCCCTTGCTACTAATTTGTACGCGTGTTTATTCTTCTTTGACCAGGTCATGAGAGACGTGGGGAAGTAGCTCCGATTTCTTTGGATCGTATAACCATTGGAGAATATTTAAATTACAAGGAGAAGAGTCAACACGTGCGTTATACTTGGTCATGTGAACGTTGGGACGCTTCAGCATATCTCGGAGATGATCCCAGATATTTCGGAATAATCTGTTAAACACTTGTATTATATAAACGAGGCGAGATGATCAAATTAGGTTATCTTTTACACACTATTCATCACTACTACACTACTCATCAACACTTAAACACTTCCGCACTACACATTTACACTTAGATTGATCATCATCGCGCTCTTAGTTTGTAATCCATTTTTACTTTAATAAGATAAACATAAGGCAATGATCGATTGATCCTTCCCGAGGTTTTGTGCCGACGATCTTCTAAAGATCAAGGGTTTTTCTCGTACATCACTGTGTTCTTGCATTCATTATTTAATTACTTGGTCTAATTCACGTTTTTTAGCATTCAAACTGTGTTATCCTGGAATTATCCCGGATTACACTTGAATTTTTTCATTTATTTTGTTACTAAACTCTTGTTTCATACAAATTAGATATTCACAAGGTCTTTGATCATATTTTTAACAAAACACTTTACTCATATTGCAAAACTTGAAGTTTTATTGCATTTCACACTAAACGATCTTAAAAATCAATATAAGCACACTACCTCACAAACTAGATTTGATCATTTAATTGCCTTGGTTAATTTTTGACCAAAACAGTATGTTAAAGCACCTCCAGTGCATCATATCTTTCAGAGTTTAAAGTAGTGCCACATCAGCTTTGATATTTTTACACAAAACATCTACAGTCCATTAAACTCTACACAGTTTAAAGTTATGCCACATCATTATCCTATTTATTATTTTCTTTCAAATTTATTTCTATATATATATATTTATACACTAATATATGTGTATCTTTTTTTAATCAAATTTATTTCTATATATATATATTTATACACCAAGTTTCATGTATTGCGAGAAAGTTAATTAATGTAATTGTTATCAATGGCCTTGTTTAAACATGTAATGATCATGTAATGTTATCAAAGGCCTTGTTTAAACATACAAAGATTGATGGGAGTTTTACATGTAATGTTTTAAATTCATGTATTGCCAGAAAGTTTCATGTACTTCCAAATGGAATATGTGATGCATTACCAAGTTGTACGTTTGGGTTTTTGTATAGTACACTATAACTAGGCAGCAGAATCAGGGAATATATATTCAATAAACAAATAGTATAATATAATGGTAACCTCACTTCTCCGTATAAAAAGGAACTCAAAGAACTTTATACTCAACTTTGAATTCATGTATATGTGGCAACCCCACAATGCATTTTTAAAATTTTGAACTATGACTAGGAAGACTTTGAACTCCCATTGAAGATGCTCTTAGCTTGGTAATTAGATTATAGAGTAAGGTTCAAATTAGTACATCAACTTTTGGTGAGAATAAGGGAACCAATAAGAATGAGCCACGTGTCACTTTACCCTCTCTCCTCCAAATTTTTAAAAATTAAATATCTCTCAAACAGTAAGTCGAAAAATAATAAAAATTGCACCATAAAAATCAGCGTTTTATTCTCTTCGATTAGAGATGTGACAAGGTATACTTTTGACGAACTTTTTTTTTCGGTTTTTTGATAGGTTTTGAAATCGAGTAACACATGTGTTAGAAGCTGGTAACATATGTGTTACTCGCTGCTAACACATGTGTTATACGCTGGTAACACATGTGTTACAGGCTAGTAACACATATGTTACCAGCGTGTAACACATGTATTAGCAGCGAGTAACACATGTATTAACAGCAACTAACACATGTATTAACAGCTAGTAACACATGTGTTACTAATGTTGTAAAACCCAAAAAAAAGTTCGTCGAAAGTATACCTTGTGAGATGACAAATCGAAGAGAAAATAATGCTGATTGTTATGTTGCAATTTTTATGATTTTTTGACTTACCGTTTCAGAGATATTTAAGTTTAAAAAACATGGGGAAAGTGAGTTTTGTGACATGTGACACGTTCTAGTTGGTTCCTCCATTCTCACCAAAAATTCCATTATCATTTGAACCTCACCCTTAGATTATAATAATAATAATTCTTATTATATTATTATTTTATATCAATCATCAATAAAAGTATGTGATAAAATAGCATAATACTTAAATATACTTAGTTGTAGCGTAATATATAAAGGTGTACATGGTAAATATTGTCTTTAGGTTAACCTAATCACTTTCTAAACACAATTCCTATTACCCAATAAACAAACTATCGCCTTTAATTTTCGATGTTGTTTGGTCCAACTTGGACATTTCGTATTTATTTTTGCTACCATTATATATTAGAATATTTCTGTATCCAAATTATGCATAATCCTTTATCCTTTATTTACATTAAACTATACCTCAAATTAACTTTTATATTCCAAAAATCATATTAAAAGAATTATGAAAGAACGACAAAATTGCTTTATCCATAGTTTAAAGAGAGTTTCTCTTTGATTCTAAAGGTGACAAGTGTTTTATGCTACACAAATGTTTCATTTTAATAAATTAGGAGTGGCGGCATCAAGTCCCTCATGATTCTATCCCGGCGTTCACGCACCCTCAAACTTTAACATATTTACATTTTTTCTCTTGATTTATCATCTTTTATACATACGGTGTGTTTCGATAACAACGTGCTGCAGTTGGAGGCTAGAGTCGAGACTGGAGCTTGAGCTTGTATTGCCAAATAAAGCTTAAGTTTGGGCTTATTAGAAGTAGAAGCTCAAGCCCCTAAAAGCCCTCTGCCAAACACACCCATAATAACACTTATGTTATTCTATTTATAAGCTAAATATATAAAGAAAAATAATAACGACAACAAGTTTATATATATATATATATATATATATATATATATATATGTGTGTGTGTGTGTGTGTGTGTGTGTGTGTGTGTGTGTGTGTGTGTGTGTGTGTGTGGATGAGTTCCGATGAAAACAAGGAGTTAAAATATAAAGGCCAAAATGCATAATTGGTACCCTGAACTTGGCTAATCGGGTTCTCTACTACCCTGAACTTGTAAATATACACTATGGTACCCTTAACTTGGAAAAATGGTTTTTTTACTACCCTGACTCAGTTGACTCGGTCATGTGCAAAACATGTGACCCATTTCAGTTAAAAAGTTAACGGAACAAAAAAATCACGTTAGCTTGAGTTCTCAATTAATCAGTTGCAAAGCTTCTCTTTCTAACGGTGGAAATCAAAATAGAAGATAACAAAAATTAAAGATCCCGATTAAAAGTTTGAAACACATGCCTTCGTGAATATTATGGGAAGGCGAACACATATAATGAAATAAATTCCATTACTAATTGAATGGAGGGTGGAGGGATTTGAATCATAAAAAATAGCTCTTATAATCTAGCTATCTGATTTATTCCATGTTTTTGTATGCGTATACACATGAAATAATGAAATAAATTCAATTCATATTTTATTCTTAATGATGTTCTTTAATTCCGGCTGATCGAAAACTCATTTCAACGTGTTTATCAAGTGGGGACTGTGAAATTGAAACCCTTAAAATCATAAGATCTATAGCTATGAGATTTATTGAACCCATAATCTAATCCGTGATAAACATTACAAGATGTTATCAACAATTACATATATTTTGGCCTCGATATCTACGATGTCATTCATTCAAAGTTACTGTATAATTTATTCTTCGCATAAAGTTGTTTATAAATCACATTTGATAGGAAGAAGTTGTTGGTACTCAGTTGTGAAAAGTCAACTTACCTTTTCTTAACGTGAATTTTTTCGTTCCGTTAACGTTTTAACTGAAATGGGTCACATGTTTTGCACATGACCGAGTCAACTGAGTCAGGGTAGTAAATTAACCATTTTTCCAAGTTGAGGGTACCATAGTGTACCTTTACAAGTTCAGGGTAGTAGAGAACCCGGTTAGCCAAGTTCAGGGTACCAAAATGCATTTTGGCCAAATATAAATGGTGAAAACAATCTCAATTTGTATTGTAAAATTTCTTTAGTTGTGAACTTTTATTTTTTCCGTTTCACATACGTTTTTTTATTGTGAACCATTATATATATTTTTTATTCTCCAAAAAGTTTTCATTGTCAACCTTTATTTTATTTTGTTTGCTTCACAAAACTTTAGAAAATTTCAAATTAAAGCTTATTTTTTTTGTTTTGTTTTCACATAGATATATGAATGTGTAAAGCTTAATTTTTAACATTCACAATTCATAAATTTTATGTGAAGTTAAAAAAATAAGCTTCACATTTAAAATTTAAAAATTTAGTGTGAAGCCGAAAAAATAAACTTCACACTTCATATAATTGTGAAGGTCAACTGTTTTCAACGTTTTTATTTTACCTCCACCCCTTTATATATATATATATTTTGATTCAAAGGCTACGTTTGTTTTCACATTTTTTATTTTATCTATTTGTTTTTATAGGATCCTATTCCTATATGTTATATCTTAAATCTAAGAGTGATATATATGAAATTTGTAAATTAACTTGAACAAATACAATTTTCTGAAGGTTAGACATTCTCCGAATAAATCAAGTTGGAAAAGGATTGACAGACCTAATTAGATAAACCTAATGCAGACCTAAAAATGTACGAGTGACATGCTTTAAGTTTAACCAATATGATTTGTAGAGATAAACTGTGTTAACCAATCAATGCATTAGGCATACTTTTAGGTCTATCCAAATAGGTTTACGTAGCATTACTCAATTTAGATCAATGTTAAAAGATAGAACAAATAAAATAATCATAATAGTTTAGGGACCGAATAGCTCAGTGAGCTATATTAGAAGGATGAAAACTGTATATTTGTATTTTCTGTATCTATTTCTCTCGGTTATTCGTCTAAATTTCAGTTCCCAAACGCCCAGAATTTAGCAACTACGAAATCCAAGTTCTTCGAAGAGAGAGAAACGCAAAGGTAAAATCGTACTCCATTTTATCAATTTTCAACAATTAATTCACTTTAATTTCTTATAAATTTACAAATTTTATCACATATTCATATACAAATTCTCTGATTAGGTTTCTATATTCACATGTTACTACACTGATATAAACTTTTTTGTTCGTAACTTGCTAGGGTTTTATTCGAAAATGGCCAACGATGAAGTTGTTTCATTGGAGCTTCCTGCACCTTCTGGATGGAAGAAGATGGTTATCTCTCTTCTCTAACTTAGTTTTTATTAACTTTGTATATGTATTATGTATGTGTTTGCAAGTTCTGTTTATGTGACTATTTATTTGGGGTTTTATGGTCGAATTCTTGTTTGATTCTATGAATTGAACTCTTTTTGTAGTTTAATTTAGCTAGAATTTGAGTTATATGTGGTGAATTTTGTTTTGTCGGTGGAATTTTGAAATTAGGGTTTGTCGAGCTTGTTATTGTTGAATTTGGGGAAAATAGGTTTAACTAAGCTAGCATGGAAAAATTGCTAATTCGTTGTAGGTTTTTGTTCCTTTTTAGTAAAAGTTTATGATTTGGGCTGTAGGTCTAGTTCAGTTGTATAATGAATCAAACTATTTACTGAATTACTTGGGTTTTTTTTTCTGAATTCTAAAAGTTAGGGTTTCTGAGTAGTGTGTTTTATTCTATTTTGATGAAGTTGAGGTTTTATGTTCATATATTTCTGAAAAATCATCGAAGGGTCGTTTTTGAGACAAGTGTTGTTCTTTACATGAGTTTTAAATATCCATTCGATAATTACTCACCTCCAGCCTGGAAAAAACTAACTTCCATATCAGTGGACTGCTAAAAAAGTAATTCTTGATTGTTTTTTTCCTTTCCTTTCCGTAGTAGTTGAAGTTCATACTTTGACTTGAAGTGAGAGTCTCTTGGTTATTGGTATAAAGAAAAACATTTTTTCTAATATATATGCAGTTCCTGATATGACAAACAAGTGGTACATTTTCCCTCTCTTACTGTATAGTATAGCAGGCAAGTTCTTTTATGTTCAAGTATGCGCTGTGGAAGAGCATTTATGTCGTGCAGCACCCAAATATTTTGTCCTTTTGAAAATCTTGTTCTTTCTTACCTTATAAAATGTTTTTTTGCTGCAGCCCTATATTCTGAATGTTAACTATGACTGTATTTGGTGCAGCAAATGACACTTCTAATGTTATTTAGCGATAAGTGTTTGAATTTTATTGGCTGACGTTAAACAATTATCACTTTGTAAATATAGCTTATGCTTCACAATTTTTATAAAGTTTGTAGTACGAAATGAGAAGATAATTGTTTTTGATATTTTCTTAACTTTCTGTATGATAATAATAAAGTAATGATAGGTTATATGGTAGATCTGGCATATTTACTATCTTCAAGTTGGGGTTCACGACTTTTTTGCTTAATCGTCAAGTCTTGTAAAAATGGATCAAACTTTTAGGAGTATTCCTAGAGTAGTTGCTTTCCATGTTCGAACCTAACAGAATCAAAGGGTACAATACTTGTTAAGTGCTCTATTGTGCTTACTTGTGAGTCGAAGGAACATGTTCTAGGTTGGTTGGATTCTTGATGTATTTCTAAACGAGTGTTTTAGATTCAACAAGGTAAATGCAAGTTAATATAGGCTTTGACTTTGCAATAATGGCTGGGAATGGAATTGTGGCTTTCTTATTCTATATCGTTCTTTCTAGGGCATACATAGTGATATCTAGATCCATTTTACTACACTAAGAAAAACACTTTGTGCTGTTTAGCTGAGGACTATCATGTCAAAAGGTGAAATTGAAGTAGAAAGGTTTATACGATGGTGAGCACTTATGCTATGCAAGTGGTAATATTAAGTCATTTGGAGAACATTTCTATAAGATTAGTGTAGGTAGAACATGACCTAAGGTGGACTGTATATTTGCATAAGGAGTATGGATCATTAGACTATTAAAGATGAAAATGTTAACTGATTAATAAGGTGGCACCAGTTTGGCTTGATAGTGGTGTTGACCCTTTAAAAGATTTGGCAGTGGTATGCCGGTTTCTAAAGTTTTACTGTTATTATCTGTGTTTTGTTACGCTAAATGTTATCTTTGCTTTACAGCAGTTGCTCTTAGTTTTTACAAGGGGTGTCTCTTCCTGCTGCTTACTTACAAAAGAAATGTTGCATGATCAGACATGGAATGCTATCTCTTTTGATTAATGTTCATATTATGCATGTTGTTAGCATGAGTTTTCTTGCAGTTTAATTGGTACGGAGGCCTATTATTACATCGTTGATCTGGGATGACTAACAAGGCTTCTCCCCCCTAACCAAATAATGCAGTCTTCTGCCTCTCATTATCAAACAATGCTCAACAGTTACTACAATTCTAATTAATGATGTGATCCCTTGATTGTCTCTACCTTCTCTTACTAAAATATTAAATCATCACTGCCATTGAAGCTAAAATAGTTGTGCTTAATCATGTAGTGGAAGGTATGATATCTTCCCCAGGTTTTTTTCTCTGTTTTCACTTTTGGCTCCAGTAATTTTGGATTTTTTATTGTAATCTACAAAAGATGCAGTATTCGATGCTTCAGTGTCATTGGAAATTCACTTGCTTAAGTCTCTTTTTTTTTTTTTTGGTCATTTGAAAATACAATATTTACCCAGACTTCTATTTTTTTACTAAAAATATATAGATTTAAATATTTCATTTGATGCAAATAATTTCCTCTATAAAGTTCAACTACAAACCAACTCTTTTGAACCTCTAATAGTGAGCTTCTTTTTGGAATGGAGGGAGTAGTTAGATTAGTCTCAATAACATCAAGTTCTACAAAAATAATTAGCTGAAAATAAACGGAGAAATCTTTTTGGTGCTTCTCATCACCATCTAAGTATCTAACCCAATATAATCACAAGTAGAGTGTCTTTACTGATGCGTCCAGCTCCCTTTAGAAATGAAAAATGCTTTTTTGTGTACTTAATGAAGATCCATGTACCATATTCTGACTTGTGCTACTGAAATCGTTCTGCTTTATGAATTTTGCATATATTCCGGTTACAGTAAAAGTTTTCTATAGTGATCTGACTAAGGCCAAAGCTTCATGTCTGGGAGACGTTTTATGACTTCATAAAGACAATTTGTGAAGGCTGAAGCTTTATAAGGTAATAACTGAAATGTGAGGTTACATTGAAACAGAGCTCTGTGAACTTAGAGTTGGTTGACATTCATGCTTTTCTGTTGTTAAAAGATTAATGTAGTTGTGGAACAGCTTTTTGAGCATATGATCTTGTGTATTGATTACCATGTCATCTCACATTTTCACTGTAATTGTCACCTTTCTGCCAAATAACATTAAATGCTTCAGAGTCATCTCAAGTTATTCGAAGTAGTAGTATTGTGTGGTTGCGTTAAAATTGATTTGACTGCATATGCTGCAGTATCATTTCAACTTAATTTTATTTTATATATATTAGTTCCTTGAGCTATATTATTTAGCTTCATTCCCTAAGCTATATTTTATCTGATCGCTACTTATTTTATAATAGAGGCTTTGTTAGGTGTTGTCTCTATGGAAAGAGAGTCTATGCGAGTACTGAGAAGCATAAAGAATTTGAATGATTGAGTATGCAAGCCTTATATGAAGCATTGGCTACTGTTTGGTTGTAGTTTAGAGGATTGGGGACATTTATAATGACCTAGAGTTTTATTTGGATCATATTGGGGTATTCTTTCATCATTGTCATTCATGAGTATATTGTTGTAGTTATTGTTTGCTTTGATGAATACAGTGAAGTTTGATGACTCAAGAAATGCTGCTCTTGAAACATTTTGAACGGTTATCAGTTGAATCTGCGGTTTAAGTATACAAGCTACTCTTAGTAGGCACATGTTTTGAGTGAGAAGGTTTCCTAAAAGTTGTCCACTGCATTAGCTGTTCAATATTGGGTTTGTTTTAGCTTCCTATATATAAGTTGGAAAGTTGCCATCTGTGAAGATGAATCATTGTGAAGTCGGATGAGTCTAAATATCATTGGGCATGATAAATGAGGAATATTGTAAAGTTGAGCATATTTGTAAGCTGGTAAATGGGTGACTTAGGAAATATTGGATTTTAGATAAGCAATTTTAGATTATGTGTTAGTTGGTGACAGTTTCGTTGTGGTTCTAAATTGATCTTTTGTGTATGGGAATGGGAGTATTTCTAACTGCAACTATGGCTTCTTTACTTGAAGTATGTGTTTATTCCTCCAGAACTACAGATTAAGCTTTAAAATAGACGTTGTCTTTACTCCAGCCTTGCTCTTTCCTATTTATGGAAACGACCTTTGTTTCCTCACAGAACTTTATAGGGAGATACTAAATTAGTTGGGCAGTGGAAAATTAAGTTTGTCCTATATCAGGGAGATCAGCTGTGGTTATTTTTGTGATCAGATGAGTTATGAAATGATTTATAGGAGAAATTAATAAGATTTACTTGTTGGGAACAAATGATTTAGAAAATGCTTTTGATAGTGTGTTGACTATTGATGCAATCAAATAGACCCTTGCATTTATTTGAATGTGAATAAAATTTGTACTAAGGACTGAGGAAGCATTTGAGGTGTACATATCATTTTATATGGATTATAGATTGTAAGCTTATAATTCAACCCATTTACTAAGTTTAGCAGAACTATTTACTATTACTTTGCGCTCCACTTAGTGCAAGGGATTTCATCTACAAAACGTACCCTATAAACTAAATGAATGAGATCTTGAGCAAGTGAAATAATTAGAATCATTTACAGCTGCTATCTTCTCTTAATGATTCATTTTTTGGGATTTTTGTTCTTAGTGTGTACAATTACTTCGTGCTGAATGCTTAAACGGCTCATTATTTGCTGCTACCTTTCACATCATTTGAATTTATGGAAGTCTTTTCTTTCTTCATTTTGTGTGGATATATAATATATGCGCTTATTGCTCTTTGGTTGGTAATCTGTGTTTTGTTACTGTCATTCTCACACCTTATTAATCCATGGGCTTGTATACATGTAGTTCTTGCCAAAGAAAGCAGGGACACCAAAGAAAAATGAGATAGTGTTCACTGCACCAACAGGGGAAGAGATCACCACCAGGAAGCAGCTGGATCAGTACCTGAAAACACACCCTGGTGGCCCCAAAATTTCAGAATTTGACTGGGGAACTGGTGAAACTCCACGACGGTCTTCAAGAATCGTTGAGAAAGTAAAGCTCGCTCCACCACCTGAAACCGAGCCAGTCAAGAAGCGGGCTAGGTCTTCCTCTTCAAAGAAGGGTAAAAAGGAGAAAGAAGAACCACCTCAACCTGAAGAAACCCCTGAGAAAGAGAACAACGCTGAAAAAGATGTTGAAATGCATGAAGCAGAAAAAACTGAGGCTACTGAAAAAACCATAGCGGAAGATAACCAGAAACAAGAAGAGAAGGACAAAACCGCCCCCGTGGAAACCGAGGAAAAAGCTGAGAAAGATGGAACTTCAGAAATTCCCCCATCTGAGGGGGAAGTTAAGCCTGTAAACGAGGTTGCAGATGTCAATGAAGCTTTTGGCAATGACAAAGGAGAAACCTCAGTTGCACAAGATCAAGATAAGGCTGAGATTATTGGTGGCACAGCTACCACAGAAGTTGCTAAAGAAGAAACCCCAGATGCACATGATCAAGATAAGGCAGAGAATGATGGTGGCAACGCCACTGTCACCCCTGCTGAAGAGGGGCAGAAAGGTAATGTGACTGATGCAGATAAAGAGAATGGAACGAACAAAAATGTTGAAGCAGAGGGGAAAGTGGCAGCGGAGAATGGTTGTCGTGTAGAGACCCAACCATGGTAAAGATTCCTAACAAGGATGTTGTTTTCCGTGTCATTTGCAGCTTGACATGTAGAGTCGTCTGTCTGTTGTCGTTAATGCTTTTACAGTTGATACAAGAAGATATTCTGTATGTATAATGTTGGCATAGTGTTCGGGTCGTCTTAGTAATTGACTCTTGTCTTTACATCTATCATAGGATTGTGTCCTTCTGTTGTTGCATTTAGGGGAATTGTAGGTTGCAGATATTATACTTGTAACTTTGTAATAAGTAATCCTTCACATTCCCATCTTCTTTTGCACTATTGTTTTCATTTCCTTTCTTAGGGCATTACTGTTGGGTTTTTGTGAAAATATTTTTAATTAAGGTAAAAAGATATTTGTTGCTAGCAATACCTAACGCTGCAACGGTTTTAAAACAAATGTTTACATTTTTACTTCATGAACCTTTTGATTAATACGTGGTTACTCCCTTTATGAGTGCTTGTATTGGAATTTTGGTATGCCAGAAGTATAACCGGCAAAATGAGTGGGTCGGGTCGGTTTGGATCATGGGTTTAAATGTGTTTGAGTCTAAAACGGTTTGGGTCTAGGCGGGTTGTTAAGGAGGATGTATCTAAACGGGTTCGGGTCCGGGTCTAACAGGTTCGAGTCAGGTTGACCTATCGGGTTTCTACCGAACTTTTTTTATTTTTTGTTCAAGTAAAAAATGAAAAAAATAAAAAAAATAAAATGAAATGAGGTGTTCAAAATTATATATGTACATATGAGGTGGGTTAAAATAAGAAGACTTATTTTCGTGAGAACGTAGGAAACACTTCAAAATCACTTTTTAACTATCCAAAACACATTTTTCTACAAAACTTTTTCGATGATTATTATTAATATAACTTTCGGAAGCTATGATATAAATATAAATAAAAAATATTAACTTTTTTTGTTCGAACTTTTTTTTACAGTAGTTACTGTTGTGATTATTTAAGATAATCACAAAATTTATCATGATAATCACATGTGATTATTCTCTAATATAATGTGATTATCATGTGTTCGAGATAATCACAAAATGTGACATGATAATCACATATTATTCATGTGATTATCAAGTTATAAAATGTGATTATTATGAATAAAAAATAGCAAAAAATAATTTAAAAAATAATAATAAAAAAATTTATTTGAAAAATAACTTCTAAAAGTTATTTGAAAAAGAAGCTAAGAAGAAAATTTTGTAAAATAACGTGGTTTGGATAGTTAAAAAGTGATTTTGAAGCGTTTCCTACATTCTCACGAAAATTAGTCTTCTTATTTGAACACACACACACACACACACACACACACACACACACACACACACACATATATATATATATATATATATATATATATATATATATATATATATATATATATACACACATATATATTATATACGCTCGACCTGCCTAGACCCGTTGTTTATTTGTTATACAATTGGAGGTTATATCGGATAACCATTTAGACCCATCCAAATAAATAGAGGGAGATCAAACAAAACCCATCACATCATAAATATTAAGTTATTAACCAATTTAACCAATAAATAATCAATGTGTTTAAAATTGCCACTTATAGCCATCACCGCTCATTACTTTAACCAACTTGACAAATGTGTTTTAGAGTCAATCAAGTTAATTCATTTGTAGGGGCGGAGTCACATCAACCCCTTGAAAGGTAGGGGTAAGCGTAGTTATGGGTCTATTCGCTATACGAAGTGATACTTCCTACGAAAACTTGTTTTCTTTGTTGCATTCTTTATTTTTGCTACGAGTTTATATATATTAGGATCCATGTGCTATGAGTCACCCCAAAATTTAGATCAACTGCTATTCATTTGTTTGAAGTGTCCTACTAGAAGCACACAACGCTGCCATAGATAAAATAATTGGTAACTTTGCAATTTTTACCATTGAACTTCTATATTTGTAAATGCCACTCCTTTTTAACTTTGTTCATTAAGATTGTTAGTTTATTGGAATAGTTTGACAGCAGGTTATATATATTTCTTTTCTTTTCGTTTATATGGATTCCGGTCAAATGTATATCAAAATTTGTATATTGTCAAAACGTCCTTAAATAAAACAAACTAAAGTAGTATGAGCAATAATTTACAAGTGAATTGTTAATTTACCTTTCATCTAAGATCATATATTTTTCTTACTAAAAGAGATCTAGAAGAGTGCAATTAATATTTCACGTACAGATTACAATTCGACTTTAACTAGATTTTTCATGTCCACGCTTCGCGTCGGGATATGCTATTGTTGATATCAGTTTAATATATATGTCTACCGGTAACGAAATGTATTCACAACTACATTATTGTGAGTTTAACTTTTACTTGAGAAAACTATATATATATATATATATTTAATGTGACTATGTGTGCAATTTGACTTTTACAATGTGATTACGAATTTCGAACTTATCACAATTTATAAGTCACCTTAAAATCATATGTAAAATCTTCAATAATTACAGAATATTCTATATTTAGGCAACTAAGAAAATAAAATAAAACGTTAAAAGGTAAAATAAGTCGAAAACAATTCAGGCTACAAATAAAACTAAATTATCGAATATTATTTTGTTTTTAAGAGAAAAGGTTCAAGAATGTATTTAAATTTTACATCGATAAGAGAGAAATCAATAAAAAAAAGTTTTAAATATTAAAATTCATAGATTGTTTATAAATCAAAACAGAATAAGAATGTCACTACCAAAATTTGAACTTGCATATCTTCATGCATTGCATTTAGTACCCCCATTTGCTAACCACTTTATCTAAAGCAAGGTTGTCAGAATCGGGATCCTACATGGGATCGTTTTTGCCTTTGCAAGATCGAGATTGTAAGATCGGAATCGGGATCGTAGATCCTACCAAAATATCATTTGTTATACAAAGATATCTAAATTCTTGTAGAAAACTAGTGATTAGAGAAATTAATCTAACATTCAAACTTTTATATTACAAAAGTGATGCAATTTGTCAACATATATATTTAGGACGATAAATGTTCTAAAACAAAAGATAGTATCCTATCTTCAATCGTCGTTTTAGAGGTTCTAGACTTTTTCTTAGGTTATAATTTAATAATAAATGAATTAAATTGGGAAACTGAATTTGGAAACAAATTGACGGTAAGTTTTGAGATAGGATTTTGACTACGTATGGGCCTTACAAGCCTAATTGCTAAAAAAAATAGCCAATTGGTAGGATCGGATCGTTCAACGATCCTACGATCTTACGATCGATCCTACGATCTAACTCCGATCCTACCTCCTGACCGATCTTACTCCGATCCTGCACGTTTTCCCTTGGTAGGATCGTAAGATCGTACGATCCTACGATCAGGATCGCGATCTTGACAACCTTGATCTAAAGTACCAATTAGTAACACTTTGCAATGTCTTTTATTTAATTATAAATGTTAATCACAAAAAGACATAGCAATTATTATATTATTGTTTATGATGAAACGAGGGGTGTTATACATGGAATGTATTATGAATTCCTGCTAGTTTGTCGGGTAGCTCAAGGCGGTAAGCTACATTTCCGACTCTTGCAAGGATTTTGAAAGGACCAATAAATCATGGACCCAATTTGCCCCGCTTTCTGAACCGAATTATTCCTTTCCAGGGAGACACTTTCAACATCACTTTATCACCAACCTAAAATTCTATCGGACGCCTTCTGTTATCGACATATGACTTTTATCTGTTTTGGGCAGCTTTTAGCCGTTCTCTGACTTGATTAATCTTTTCAGTAGTCAATTGAACAATATCAGTACTTCCCAATTCTCTCTGCCCGATTTCCCCCCAGCAAAGAGGAGTTCTACATTCTCTCCCATATAGCATTTCATAGGGTGGCATTTTTATACTCGAGTGATAGCTGTTATTATAAGAGAATTCTACCAGTGGCAAATGTGTATCCCAGCTACCTACAAAATCAATAGCACACGCCCTTAACATGTCTTCCAAAGTTTGGATCGTTCTTTCACTCTGGCCGTCTGTTTGCGGATGATAAGCGGTGCTAAAATTTACACGAGTACCCATATCTTCCTGAAATTTCGTCCAAAACCGTGAAGTAAATCTAGCATCTCTATCGGAGATAATAGATACAGGAGTACCATGACGGGCTACTACTTCACGTATGAATAAATCTGCAAGAGCTTCTAAAGAGAAAGTTTCCTTGATTGGCAAGAACAATGCACTTTTGGTTAAACGATCCACAATCACCCAAATTGCATCATGCTGGCGTTGCGTTTTAGGCAATTTGGTGATGAAATCCATTGTGATATGTTCCCACTTCCATACAGGTATTTCCAAAGGTTGTAATTTACCATATGGTTTCTGATGCTTTGCTTTTACCTGTAAACAAGTTAAGCATTTTTCGACATATTTTACGATTTCTCTCTTCATACCTGGCCACCAGAAGTTTGATTTTAGATTATGGTACATTTTCGTAGCACCAGGGTGAATAGAATATCTGGATTTATGAGTTTCATCAAGCAACAGTTTCTTTAACTTGATTGAGTTAGGAACCCAGATTCTACCATATCTTGTTTTTAGCCCGCGAGAATCATCAACAAAATTTTGAACTTGACCTTTGATGCGTTCTGCTTTAAAATCGCCTTTTTGCCAAGCTTCCGATTGTATACTCTTAATTTGATCAAGTAAATCAGGAACAACAGTAACTTTAAGGGATTTGACAACCAAAGGTGATGGAATTGCTTTTCGACTGAGTGCATCAGCAACAACGTTAACTTTTCCTGGATGATAGAGAATTTCACAATCATAGTCTTTTACCAAGTCAAGCAAATGCCGCTGCCTCATATTTAAATCCCGCTGATCGAAAAAGTATTGGAGACTTTTATGATCAGTGTAAATAGTACACTTCACGCCATATAGATAATGCCACCAAAGTTTCAAGGCAAAGACAACTGCTGCCAACTCAAGATCATGAGTTGGATAATTCTTCTCATTTTCCTTTAGCTGTCTAGAAGCATAAGCGATTACCTTGCCACGTTGCATCAAGACACAGCCTAAGCCATTATATGAAGCATCACAGAAAACCACCATATCTTCAGTACCATCGGGAAGTACCAAGATAGGTGCCTGGCTAAGCTGTTGTTTAAGAATATGGAAAGCTTGATCAGCTTGCTCATTCCACTCAAACTTAACATTCTTTCGGGTGAGTTTAGTGAGAGGAGTAGCAATCTTTGAAAAATCCTGGATAAACCGTCTGTAATAACCGACTAATCCTAGGAAACTTCTGACTTCAGTTGGTGTTGTTGGAGGTTCCCACTTCATCACTGCTTCAATCTTAGCATGATCAACTTTAATACCCTGATCATTAATCACGTGCCCCAGAAATTGAACCTCTTGAAGCCAGAACTCACACTTTAAAAATTTTGCATAAAGCTTTTTAGTTCTTAGAATTTGCAACATTTATCTTAGATGAATTTCATGATCACCAGCTGACTTTGAATAAATAAGAATATCGTCAATAAATACAATTACAGACCTATCGAGTAATGGTCGACATACCCGATTCATGAGATCCATAAAAGCTGCTGGTGCATTTGTCAAACCGAAAGGCATCACCACAAATTCATAGTGACCATATCTGGTTCTGAAAGCAGTTTTAGACACATCGTCATCACGAACCTTCAATTGGTGATACCCTGACCGTAGATCAATTTTTGAGAAATAACTAGCACCTTGCAACTGATCGAACAAGTCATCAATCCTAGGTAAAGGATACCTATTCTTAATGGTTACTTTATTCAATTCTCTATAATCAATACACATTCTTATGGTGCCATCTTTCTTTTTAACGAAAAGTACTGGAGCTCCCCATGGAGAACTACTTGGGCGAATAAAACCCTTATCAAGTAATTCCTGCAATTGTTTCATCAACTCTTGCATTTCTGATGTGGCAAGTCTATAGGGAGTTTTAGCAATAGGAGTGGCTCCAGGTACCAAATCAATGCGAAATTCGACTTGCCTATCGGGTGGAATACCTGATACCTCGTCGGGAAATACATCTGGAAACTCATTTACTACAGGAATATCATCCAATTTAGGGGTTGATTTCTGAGTATCTACCACATGTGCCAAAAAGGCGTGACAACCATGTAGTAGATGACGTTTAGCACGAGCATATGTACAGATAGATAAAGAAGATTTCCGCTTTTCCCCATATATATCAACTATTTTACCACTAGGTGAGCTGACTAGGATAATCTTTTTCTCGCATTGGATAATGGCCTGATGTTGACCTAACCAATCCATGCCTACTACAACATCAAACTCGCCCATATGCATCGGAATCAGATTTATGACAAATATTTCATTACTAAGTTCAAGCTGACACCCACGAAAAACATTTACAACACATACAGTTCTATTATCAGCAACTTCCACATCTAAGGGAGTGTCTAACTTTGTGAGAGGAATCGAGAAATTTTGACAGAATCTCTCAGATATAAATGATCTCGAAGCACCAGAATCAAATAATATATATGCTGGTTTCTGATTTACAAGAAAAGTACCTGTCAATACATCAGAAGATTTTTGAGCTTCATCAGCAGTAATCTGAAAAGAACAAGGTCTGGATCTCGGTGGTTCATTTGGCTTTCTCTCCACATTAGCTCGAGGAATAAAAGGAACGGACTGAGTCTTTAAATCAGGACACTTAGCCCTTATATGACCAGGCTTATAACAGTTATAGCAAACTCGAAGTGGATTAGGACAATTACTACTAAGATGTCCTTCCTGCTTACATTTATAACAAGTAGGAGGTTTAAAGCGACAGATTCCAGAATGCCTTTTGTGACAGATTTTACACTCAGGAGGAGGCGGTCCCCGTTTTTCATCAGAGTTAGAACTATCACCAGTCCTCGGTTTCTTGGAAGGAGTAGAAATAGTTTCAGATTTTCGTTTGGAAATATCACGAAGTAATTCAAGTTCATGAAATCTAGCCTCGTCTACCATTTCCTCAAAGCTATTACATCTCTTCGGAATTATAAATTGCCGGATTTCTTTCTTCAGAACATTATGGAAATGGCCCATAAGCATCTTTGGATTAGACCTATACTCAGGGCAAAAACGAGCTCGATCTAGAAAAACACCTACTAATTCATTCACAGATTCGGTAGTTTGTTCCATAGAAAGGAACTCTCTACGAATCCTATTCAATTCTGATTCTTGTGAATAGGTATTTTGAAACATTCGTCTGAAATCGCTCCAAGTCAATTTCTTAATAGCTTCATCACCTAAAGTACTACACTGTACCTCCCACTAACCTTTAGCACCAGATTTTAAAGATTTGCAGCAAAACGAACCTTCAATCTTTCAGGACATTCGGTTGTAGCAAACGCTCCTTCCACCTTAGAAATCCACCGGTAGCACTTTATCGGATCCATTTCACCATGATATTCTAGGGGATTACAGACCGAGAAATCTTTGTAACTGAATCTGCGGTTTTCATCAAGAGGTGGTACAACAGGTGGTATAACATGAGGAGGTTCTTCTTCTTCTCTGGCTAAGTCTCTTCTTTGAAATTATGACATCACAACTTCCTGAACGGTTTCAGAGATATGATTTAACATCAAAGAAAGGGTCGCTTCTTGAACACGGCCCACCTCTTCAGAAACGATAGTTCGTAAATCGGCAAAAGAGATTTTGGCTTCCCGGACCGGAGAATCAACTCTTTCGTGACGTTCTCCTGATTGGTCAGCCTCGCGTTCCTCAGTCATGGTTATACTGAAAGTAGATATCACTATTTAATATAACAGATTAAATCTTTACAAATCTACTTTATTTATAATATACATCAAATAACAATTAACAATCACTATAACTTCATCATCTTAAGGTCTCGTGGTTTCAAAGGTTCCATAAAATGTCATATGATAATTACTGCGTTGGCCAGGCGCATTAATTACCATACCACATTCATATGTATACTAAGTCCCCACGTGACATCTTGATTCAGAAATTTAAGCAATATATTAACCGGATCACAATATCAAATAATAGCAATAACATCTATCATGCTCAATTACAACTACAGTGGTCCAAGTTCAAGTACCCTCCTAATGGTGGATACTCGAATCCCTTAAACCGATGCTCTGATACCAACTTGAAACACCCCACATTTACTTGTTTTAAAATAGTATTGTAATTTAAAAATTGTACATTTTTGACTGTTAAATCGCATCGCAATTACTATATAATCGCGTCGCGTTTTGAGTTAAATCGCGTAGCGATTGTATATGAATTGCGTCGCGATTCAGAAAAATTCCAGAACTGGACAGACTGTTTATACAGCAGAACCATAACCTGAAAAATCAACTTTCCGCAACAATTTTTAACTACAGTCTGTACAAATTTTGTTCCGCAACTTCATCAAACCAATTCAACAATAACATTAAACCAATAATATCCAAAACATCATACCATTGCTCCATTTATACATTTCAATCCAAAGACTTTGACATGGTATGAAGACTACGACTACATTACATAGTTTGGCGATATTTGCATACTTTGAAAACCAACTACAACTCTAAGTACAAAACAACCTATATCATCATTTACACATACTATTAAAGTATTGACAAAAGACATACATTAACCTTGAATTTCAAACCACAAGTTATAGTTTCAAAAGAGCTTGAGGTTTCGGCATTATAGAGCATGATTTAAAGTACACGAGCAAGTTACCCAAAATAGCAATGATCCACCTCTAACTTCCGGCGGGCTTTTTACCCAAGTCCACCCTTGAACCTCTAACTTTACCTAAAACATTTAAATTATACAACGGTAAGCATAAAGCTTAGTAAGTAACGAAATACAATCACATGTCATTATTGATAAATTTAGCTAAGGATCCTTAACCACCAATGCTATTCGTATACTACTAGCAATCACACGAGCCTATGGCCGCAACCATTACCCGCACCAAACCGTTAGCAAATGGCCGAAACCATTCCTAACCCATGATCATGTAATTCGAGACTTACCTTGCGAATGCACAATAAAATCACTTGTACTCTTTCCAACTTCTTTACTACCTAATCACATAAACACATAACACAAATTACACATAATACCACATTGTAGTAATTTATTCCATTACTTTCACCTTTATCCATACTAATTATGATTTCATCATTTCATCATATGCACATGGTCATTGGTTCCATTTACCATCAATCATCATAATATTTATAACAAAAATCCAAATCTTTCTTTTAGAACCACAACACATGAGCATATGTATAACTTTTGCATTACTTCCATTTTCTTTCTTTTATCATAAGTTCCAGAATCATAACATGATAATTACTATGTTTAATTTGCTAATTTATTATTTATACATGAACATAATCACCTTCACTAATCTTAGGGACTAACAACTTCAAACCCTATTAAAGCTTCATAATATGATTACTTAACATGTATAAATCATCTATACACTAATAAACTACTTAATTAACAACTTTCACTAAATCTAGGGTTTATATACCAAACCCTAACTAAAGAATTAAGCAACGAAGAGATAAAATTATACCTTATAATTACTATAGAAATGGATTAGAGACTAGATGGATGAATTTCCAAAAGAAAGATATAAGGAATGATCCTAAATCCCCAAAATCGCCATTTCTCGCAGCTGTGGTTTCAGTGTTTATGTTTTTAGGTGTTAAACAAAAATGATAGTTCTGGAGCTTTAAAACCCGTTTCTGGAAAATAAAACATCGTGTCGCGATTTATACTAAATCGCGTCGCGATTCTATATCTCGATTTAGTCCAAATCGCTTGGCGATTTCCTGTTTTTCATGTCCAGCTCAATTACTATCTATACTTATACACAATACATATTTTTAGATATATAATTTCACATAATCAATTAATATAACACATATATATTGATAGTCCCTTGCCGTGGGATCTGATCGGATCGTTTGATCAATTGAATGCGCGGAATACAAACAAATGAATATTGAACGTTAATCAATCAAACACACAAACGATTCTATAAGCTTTTCGTATATATTAACAATTGAACGTATGAAGCTTTACAACCACCAATTCGTTTTCTATCTGCCTCTCTCACCACAAAAACGCCTCTCACACTTTCTCTAATGTCTAACCCTAAAACGAAACTTTAACTCGCTATATATATCAGCCCTATTGGGCCCTGCGACGTTAAGCCCAACGTCGCAGGCCCAGACCCTTGCGACGTAGCCCATGTCGTCGCAGGCCCAATTACAATGTCACCATTCTATGTATATTTCATTTACAGACTCGAATATACATACTAAACACTATACATTCGTAGACTAATTGACTTTGACAATTACAATAGTTTGACCAACTGACTGACACACAAAATGCATCAACAAACTCCCCCTTGTCATCAGCTTGGTCAAAGAAGTCTTCAATTAGTCTTCATCAACAAACTCTTTCATGTCTTCAACAATCAGAAACTCCCCCTTTGAGATAGCATGGTCTTCAAAGAAATCTTGGTGTCCAAATTCATGTGACTGACACAAATTTATCATACAATAAGATCTTCAAACTCAGTGACCATCTCTCAATCATCAGCAGCTTCTCCGATAGAATTATCTTCACAATCTTTGGAGAATAACCGACATCCTTTACATCTTCAATATTTGACTTTAACAAGATATGTGATGTTTGAAGAAAATAACATAGAAATAAAATCTTTTTGTATTTTCTTTTTATAAATGAAAAACAAAGAACGAAGATTAAAATAAATTGGGGATAGGATTGTTTTAAGTCTGCTTAGGGATCATATCAGGCCAACATGCAATTATTAGGGAATAGTAAGTGTTATTTCGATCATCAGTATATTTGTCCACTTTAAAATTACTTGACATATTTAAAGCACCTTTTATAAAAATTAGTTCAAGACGATCATCGGTATTGTTTGTCCACTTAAACATGTTACATCCGTATCTGTGAGCTAACCTTTATTGTTAGTATGAATATTAATTTTGAGAAACCTATTATATGATATACTGATAAACTTCAGTAAAACAAACACTGCATATTCACACAAGGTAGAGATTACAAGAGCAAGTTTATCTCGGTTTTCTCGTAATATACACTTGATATTTATATTTAGGCATACATCAAACCGACTATGAAGATACTAGTGGCCCCAGATCTGTACTTAGTACAACAGAGGGTCCCTTAGTATGAACATAACAAGTTTGAGACTATTTGCATAACTAATGGATTCAGGTCTGTACGAGAGTACAACAATAGTCACCATTAGTTAGGCGAATAACCATATTAACACTATATGCCCATTTTACATTTACATAATTATGACAGTGTATGATAGTACTTCCATTTATCAATTAAGACTTATGTCATACATCATATAACATTTTTCACAAAGTAATAGACAAGTTTTATTATTACTTCTTACTCACTCACAAACCGGTGTGTAGCATGCCTACCAATACATCGTATAATGAAGCCAATGTTTATAGAAGATGTGTTAAATATACCAGATAAACCTACTGACACATCAAACATAAACCTTAAAATTTCCATTTTTATGCATATCACCCGATGTACTATCATATCCCAAGTTGTTTTACAAACACACAATCCAACATCTTTTCAAGAATTAAGAATCTTGCTGTTCACATTTCTGAATTAAATAATCAGAATTTTGAATATTCAGAATTACTCCCCCTGAACAGCAAATTCTTATATCCAATCCAAAAATACTCCCCTTAAACATTAAACATATTTTTGTATTTTTTAATTGAATAAATTTCGCAACATTGCATTTCTTTAATACTAAAAAGTATAAAGAATGGCTGTTGCATCAAACAAAATTTAAAGAAAAGTATCAAAATCACATATCAAGTCAAGTCAAATGACTTTTAGCACGTTTACCACCTCGAAACTTCAATAACCTCATCCATCACAACTCATCACACATAACCACCATGACAAAATCTTTCAAAAATGTCCACATCCTTGCAGTCACTAAAAATATGAGCTATTAAAACCTGACTGCACCACCACAAACAATTAAACGTTAGTACTTATGGGACACCCAAGCCTTAATTGACTTGGGTTGTCCATGGTCATCCATAATCATCACATCAATGAGTTTATGATATTTTAAAAACTCAGAAGATTTCATTGATGCGTTGTTTGTGGATTTGGGTTTCCAAACCTTTGTAGGTTCAGATGAGTTGTTTTCAACAATGTTGTGCTGTTGAACTTGAGGTTTACTAGGCACAACTTTGTTTACTCTAGCCACGGGTTTTGGAGAAGAGGATGCATATCTTGATATAGGCGAATATGAAGCACGCCTAGAAAACGATTTTGAATAAGAACTCCTAAAGGAGGAAGTTCTTGGCATCCCTCTACCAAACCTATCTAGGGATAATAACCGACAATCCCTAATTATATGTCCCTGTTGACCACAACGAAAACAAGAACGTCTCTCAACATAAGATTTATTCCAATGAGTTCCCTCAAATCGTTTCGGTGGAGGACAATACACAGAAGGTCTATGACCAGGAACATTTGTTGAACATGCACTCTTAGGAGAACATGTTGAAGTAGATGTTCCTGAGGTTGAGTTAGTTGATTTTGAAGGTTTATTCTTTTCAGATTTATCAACTACAACTTTTGAGGATTCATTGTCAACCTTAGCTTTGCCTTTGCATTTAAAATAATCATCATTTTCAGTTGTAATGATGACATTTTCAGGTTTGACATTTATTTTCTCAACCTTAATGGTAGACTCTTCAGGTATATCTTCTACCTCAACGACCTCCTCAACACTAACTGAAGGTGAATTATCAGACTTAACAAAAGTGGGCAAAGGATACTCTGTCCGATTGGTTTTCTCCTTTCCCTGCCTCTTAGGCTTAGCTTCTTTATCTTTGGTAGCTGACCAAGACGAGTAGTCAGCTACTACCTCTTCGATCCCTTCCTTAACAGGCTTAGGATAATAGTTAGTGGGAGGTGGATACCCAAGTCCCGCTTTACTTTTATCTGTCCTCATCTTGTCAACCATTTCATCGAAGAGTTTATGAGAATTTGAGTAATTCGTGATCCCCTTTTTAAAATTGTCAGACTCAGACTTTAGCTCAGAAAGTTCTTTATTCAAAAGTTCCATTTCTTTAAGATAGCTATTAATAGCATCTTGTTGACTGAAAACTTTAGCTTTATATTTCTCAGTGTCAAACTTATGAGCCTCAACTTCCTTTTCATAAAGAAATTCATTAGCTTTCAAAAACTTGTTTGACTCGGTGAGTTTAACAACTTTTTCTCGCAACTCTAAATTGTCATATTGATAATTCTTAAGAGATTCAGTCAATGTTAAACAAGAAACACAGTTTATGGGTACCTTAGGTTCATCATGTACCGCATGTATCTTTGCCAAAAGCGCACTGTGTTGAACCTCTCCTTGAAGTGCACTAAAATCAAACATTTCCTGAGAATACACCTTCATAGCCTGTGATGTTGTATTCTTCTCTGGAGTCGTTGGAACTGTAGGAGTAGTGAATCCAGATGAAGGATATTTTACTTTCTCACACTCCTTAGCAAAGTGCCCATGAATCTGACAGTTCTTGCATTTCACTTTGCTTTTATTAAAACCAAGACCTGTATCACCATCATCATCCAGGTCTTTTCTACCCGTTCTCTGAAGAAATTTCTTTGTCCTTTGGGTTATCATTGCCATGCTCCATTTGATGTCCATATACTCCAAATCATCAGAATCGATCTGTTCAAAGTCTTCCTCAGTGAGCTGCAAAGTACTAGCCTTCTTGGAAAGAAAAGTCTCATAAGAATTGAGGAAAGCTGCAAAGATTGTAGCATGATCCTCAGTAGCCTTTGAAGGAGCTGTATGAGCAGTATGAGCAGTATGAGAAGTATCAGAAGCAAATGAAGTGCTAGTAGAAGTAGATGCTGCTGAGTTGGAAGTAGATCTGGAAGTATCATTTAGACTAGGAATTTGAATATTAGCCTCTGACTTCTTTTCCTTTTGATCGTAACCCGCTATAAGAGCATCCCATAATCCTATAGAAGTTGCTTGATCTTTAAATTTATTAATCACAACTTCTGGCAAGCACTTGGTAATCATCTCATACAGTCTATTGTCTTTATCAAACTCTGCTCGTTCCTTGACTGACATTTGTGCTCTTGATTTAAGCACCCCATCGAGTCTTGGTTGCTCATATCGATCAATGGTGTTAAACCAATTGAACAGATTTGGATCTTTGTAATCAATGAAATTGCATAACTGAATCTTCCAACTCGCAAAATCACTATAGAACAAAGATGTAGAAGGAAGCATTTTCGCACCAAAAGCCATATCCGAATTTTCCCTCCAAAATCGAATTCAAAAATTTCAAAAAATATCCGAGTACAGCGAAACTTTTCCGACACTAAAATGAAGCTATTCTAAGCCTAAAAACAAAATTTGAAATTACAAAAATTTTCGCGTTTTTCCCGCCAAAATTTCGTCCGAAAACGTCAAAAACTGGCCGGGTAAAATGAAACTTTTTCCAGACTAAAATTGAACAGTTTTAAGCCTATGGAAAAAATTTGGAAAAAATGAAATTTTATTTATTTTTTTTTATTTTTTTTTATTTTTTTTTTTTTTTTTTTTTTTTTTACGAATCTAGAACGAGGTTAATGTCGGAGAAAAATCGCAACGTCGCAACGGTACGTCGCAGAAGTCCGATGACTCAATTAAGAATCGAAAATGCGACGTAGCGTCCTACGTCGCAGTCCAACGTCGCAGAGGCTAGCGACGTCGCAGAATCACACTATGCGACGTAGAGAGGTACGTCGCAGAGTACGTCGCACAGACTAATTAAAGTCCAAATTACTACGTCGCACGCGACGTCGCAGCTGACGTCGCAGGTAACGTCGCAAAACTTAGCGACGTCGCAGGTGACGTCGCACAATCGGGCTGCAGCGGCCAAAACCCCAAAAAATCGAAAATTTTCGAAACCCTAACGAAATTTCGAAAACCAAACGTCGATCTAACCCAAAAACACTTCCAGAAATCGATTTCTTCAAGCAAAGTAACCCAGAAACGAAGATTAAACAATAAAATCTTCGCGAATCAAACCGAAAACGTTCTAAAGCACGATCCGAAACCGACGAATCCTTGATTCTACGGCTCTGATACCAGTTGATAGTCCCTTGCCGTGGGATCTGATCGGATCGTTTGATCAATTGAATGCGCGGAATACAAACAAATGAATATTGAACGTTAATCAATCAAACACACAAACGATTCTATAAGCTTTTCGTATATATTAACAATTGAACGTATGAAGCTTTACAACCACCAATTCGTTTTCTATCTGCCTCTCTCACCACAAAAACGCCTCTCACACTTTCTCTAATGTCTAACCCTAAAACGAAACTTTAACTCGCTATATATATCAGCCCTATTGGGCCCTGCGACGTTAAGCCCAACGTCGCAGGCCCAGACCCTTGCGACGTAGCCCATGTCGTCGCAGGCCCAATTACAATGTCACCATTCTATGTATATTTCATTTACAGACTCGAATATACATACTAAACACTATACATTCGTAGACTAATTGACTTTGACAATTACAATAGTTTGACCAACTGACTGACACACAAAATGCATCAACATATATACTTTAATATGATATAATTTAGAACTTACGAAAAGTGGACGTTACAAAATGAGTACATACTTAAATAGGCTATAAAATTGTTTTAATAAATATGTGGTCTTAATGAACAAATTTGAAAATTTGGATGATTTTCACACCCACAAGCTTAGGCACAAAAACGTGCAACACCCTATTATATTCATATATATTTAGTGGTATACATGAAGCCAAACATATGCATATTAATGAAATATGATATAATAATAATAATAATAATAATAATAATAATAATAATAATAAAACATAATCTTTGCGATATTCGTTATATAAAATGATGTGATAAGTAATGTGCACAAATTACAGCACATGTATATTTCTTTTTCATGCTTCTCTCCGTATTTCATTAATCCACTAAGTTTGTGGATACAATTTTGTAAAAATTAAGTGTGAACCTACCATTTCTCTGATATAGTCACTTCTATACGAAATACTCCCTCCGTCCCAAAATTATTGTCCACCAACAAAAAGCACACAGTTTAATAAAAGTGGGACCACAACAGTTTTTAACCACTCAAATAGAATCTGCACCCACTAAACTCTCTTCTTATTGGTTGAAATGTGAAGTGGACAATTATTTTAGGACGTCCCAAAAAGGAAAGATGGACTATAATTTTGGGACGGAGGTAGTAATATATAAAATATAGAATACAATATATATAGCATAATCCATCAATACTATTAACTAAATATTTAGCCGCATTAGGAAGAAACAAAATTAAATTCAATCAATACGATACAGTATAAGATAATAATAATAATGATGAGATAACAATTATAATAATAGTTAATTGTTAAGTTTATTTTCTATTTTAATTTTTCTTGTTACATGTTGATTTCAACAATATTGTAGGCATTCATTCATGTGAGTGAAAATTTCTTCTTTCATTATTTGAGTCACTTATTACATAAATACGATTGATCCTCTGAGGTCAGCTGAACAGGCTAACTGATAGGTTTTAGGACCCAACCAAGAACACGTATAACCCTAGTTATACCCCACGACAATAAACGGAACAAACACAAGCAATTAAGATAACGAGACTAGTAAATGAACACGCAAAAATAACGTGGTTATATCCAATCTACTCGATTGGTTTAATCCACAGCCAAACTAGAGAGAGATCTTATTATTTTTCAGGAGGTGTTAGGGTTACAAATACATAGGTTTAATATATAGGAATAATAATTCGTACGAAAAAATAATGTAGCCGACTCCAATGACTTTCGGTGCAAGTTTTCGAAATATGGGATTATACCATCCACGTGACCTCACAATCAAGTCACGACAATATTTCATTTAATCTTCATATTTATATATATGATATATATTCCTAACAATCTCCCACTTGAAGATTAAATCAACCAAACTTCAGTAACCCGTAACTAAACGTCACTTTAATAGAACCCGTTCAAACCTATACCGCCGAAACCATCGGGACACGCCGCACGACCACACCGAGTCGGAAGACTTTCGATACCAGTTACCAGAACTCCACTATTAAACTGTGAACAAGACATCTCTCTAGTTTATCACCTTCTCATTAGTTCATGAGAAGATCGGTTGAAGCCCGACATAGCTCCAACACTCTCGTTGCACTTACAACCCATCCATACAGACTTTCGTCTACACGATCTTTCTTTCCAACAAAGAGAAGACCACCCGGTAGAACAATCACGTGAATAACACCATCAAGGCAGCCGTGTGAAAATACCATCACACCCTTGATCATCCACTCAAACACTCTCGCTTTCACCGTTGGATCACCGACCACAAACATGCGCATGAATTTCGGCAAACACAACTTTTCCCATCGAATCAACTCCCACTGTACGGATGTATTATCAAACGTGACTCTCGGAAAAGTATCTTGCTCACCCCTCTCGGTCAGTCGCAACCTAGTTGCCATTGGAGATGATCTAACCCAAGACTTGAAAACTCTAGTAGTACCGAGATGACAAACCGAATCCATGGAAACCCCAAAGCTCCCACTCAACGCCAAGCTCCTACTAGTTTCAACTCTTCCCGAACTCCCACTCGTTCCAGACCTCTCAACAATCTCGTGAAGCTTAAGTCGACTAGGATTTCCAACACCTACCTCACCACCTAGCCATTCCTCATTCGGAATCTCAACCATATACAAGGTTCCCCGTTTATACCCGCGAGAAATTACCAAACTACCCTTGATAACCTTCCACTGTTGGTCGCCAAATCTAACGTGGTACCGCTCATTATCCAACTGCCCAATCGAGATCACCCGCCTCTTGAGCTTGGGAATGAACCTCACATTATTGAGGACCCAATCCTTACCAAGGTGAGTTTTGAGGACAACATCCCCAATACCCGCAACTTTAAGCTTTCTTCCGTTCGCAAGACAAACCCTACCGAAATAAGACCTAAAATTCGTCATCTCTTGTAACGCCCCAAATTTCGTAAGTTCTAAATCTTAAAATATATAATTTAAACTGTTTAAGTTAGGAGGACTAACTGTGTAAAGTATTTTATGTTTATAGGATTTGCCATTTAATGAATTAGTTAGTAGAGGGGTATAAGGTGACAAGTGCCATAAGTTGAGGGGCTTAGATGAAATTAACAGTATAAAAACCTAGGTTCTGTATTATTCCAGCTTATTCCAAACACTGTATATTTCTAAATCACGTACTGAGCTTTTGAGTGAAATCAAGAAAGAAGAAAATCAAGCAATTCAAACTAAGGTTTCGATTTCTTAAGGTTGCTAGCTACTAATTAGTGTTCTTGAGGTATGATTAACCTCCCTTTTGTGTTTAATTGATGAATTTCATGAATTAGGTTAAACCCTAGTCTTGGGGTTTTGATGAATTAGTGGACTAATGATTCAATTAAGGTTTCATACACTTAATTATAGTATGTTCAATACATAAATGATATTAGTTTGGTTAAAACACCCATGATCATGTGTTTGAGAAAAATTGAATAATTATAATCATGACCATGTATATGATGATTGCTATAAATGGGTAATTGATATGTATTGTGTGTGATTATGCATCAAAGAGTGATACTTGTGATGTTGGTAAATGGAATTGATGAGAAATTATGATAAATACCCATTTATAAGCAATCACACATAAAAGTGTATGAAGCTTATAGTAAGATTATAAGTGTTATGAGATTTAACACCTTGTAGTATGATATGTGATATAATTAGAAAGTGATTGTGAAATTGATACGTGTTTATGTGATTATATGAATTAGGTGATAAACATGTTCAAGGTGTTACAAGTAATTATTCGTGTGGGCTATCACAAGGTAAGTTAATGGATGATGCTATCTTTCTTCAAGTAATGCTTATTCCATTTACTTGGAAGGACCGGTAATGGATATGTCATTTACTTGATGAGTTATGATTATATACCGGGGTGTAGGCCCGAAGATGTTAATTCTTGCGGGAATTAGCATATGATATTATGGATCCTTAATATACATATGTTGTGAAATGATATTGATTATCATTAATAGCCCATTTCTTACTAAGCTTTATGCTTACTCTATTATGTTTATGTGTTTTAGGTGAGCCAAGTGGGACCCAGAGGGATCCGGGTAAAAGGCCCGAATGATGCTAGTGGTGGAGCTTGTTAAGTTATCGGTAACAAGCTAATCTTTTGAATCATGCTCTCGATATGTAATCACCCCTTTTGTTTAAGAAAACTTAGTTTTGACACCTAATGTTGAAAGTCAAACATGTTGAAGTGTGGAAGTCAAATTAGTCAATGAGTTGGTATACTCATTGATAGTTTTGGAGATGATATTATTGTATAATAGATGAATATAATGTGAATATAATGGTTTATGGAAATTTGATGTTAATAGTTAAGTTGAAGTATTGATAGTGAAAGTGGCATGAGTTGACTTAGAATAGTCAAAGAAATGTGATTTGGGTGTTAGAATAGTGGTTATTTGGGTAAAGACCCAAACGGGTCTTCAAAGTGCCCAAATGGGTCACTAACGGGTCAAAAGGCTACGTTGAGTTGTAAATGGGATATGACGAATGTAAACATTGCACTAGGTCCCAATTGTGGTATTAAAAAGGTAGTAGAAGTGTCAAAGTCTGAAGTTTGTTGGTTTGGAATTTGGTATGTCAACGGAAGTGGTCAAAAATGACCATAAAGTGGTCAACGATCCGTTTTCTCGTTAAACATGAAATTTGGAAAAGTGTTAATTGGGAAATGTTCATATAGTCATAATACACGTGCCTGCAAATTTTCATGGTCATTGGACTTGTCATTTTCAAGATATGCACGATCGAATTTCGGAAGATGGTAAAATGGACAGCAGGCTTCATTCCTGGGGAATGGGAGTCATTCCTGGGGAATTCGACTCAAATTTCTAACAGCATGCTTCATTCCTGGGGAATGGGAGTCATTCCTGGGGAATCTCTTATAAATTCAACATTTTCTTATTTAAATCCTTATTTGATCTAGGGAATGATACAACAAGTCTAAAATGTCATATTAAAACGTAGGACTTTACGAAATGAAAAAAAAAAAATGTTCTAAATTTCGGGGTGTTTCAAGTTGGTATCAGAGCTTGGTTTAAGGGATTCGGGTATCCACCATTAGTGGGTACTTGATCTTAAGCCATTATTATTATTGTTGAGCATGATATTGAATTGTTATCTGTTTTGATTAATCTAGTTATTTGATTTCTAAGACTTTTGACTCGAAATATCTTGTGGTAACTTTGGAAACATATAACTGGGATATGATAATTCGTGTGACTGGCCACCACAATAATTATCATATGGCAATTGTATGGAGCCAAGGAAGTCACAAGGTGTTAAGAAGATAAAGTCTTGGTAATAATTGTTGACTGCTATGTGACTAGGTGCAGTTAAATTACAAAGTAGACATTTTATTGATGAATATGTTTGTATTAAATATATTGTGTCTACTTTCAGTAATAAGATGAATGATCAAGAAGGAATAGAATTGACACTTGGGCCTCGTCCACGAGACCAAGCCCAAAATGTAAGAACTGGAGGTGATGATGATAGACAAAGACCTCCAGCAGATGATGCTAGGTTATCTTTGACCGACTTAAAAACTTTAATCTCAGCTGAAGTGGCAAAGGCTCAAGAGGCGTCCCTTCCCCTCTTATTGGGCCGTATTTCTGAAACCATACGTGAAACTGTTGCTGATGAATTTCAAAGGCGAGATGATGAAAATGAAATTGATCTTGAAAGACCACCTCCTGGTGGTGAAAGAAATGAGGAAAGACCACCAACACCTGTTGTTCGCAGGGTGATTCAAAATCGTGATGAAGATCGTAAATTCAGTTATAAAGACTTTTCTGTTTGTAACCCGCCAGATTTTCAAGGTGAGATGGATCCAATTAAATGTCAAAGGTGGTTATCTGAAGTTGAAGGGGCATTTGCCACGGCAGAAGTCCCTAACCGATTGAAAGTGCGATATGCTTCTAATCTTCTTAAATCCCGTGCTAAATTCTGGTGGGAAGTTCAATGTCGTACTTTAGGAGAGGAAGCTATTACAGTGATGACATGGGAAGATTTTAAAAAGATGTTTGTTGAAACTTATTCGCAGGATGCTGATCTAAATAGAATTCGTCGTGAGTTCCTTTCTATGGAACAAACGACTGAGTCGATAAACGAGCTGGTAGGAAATTTTCTGGATCGAGCCCAATTTTGTCCAGAATACATGGCAAATCCTAAATTACTTATGGATCATTTTCATACAATCCTGAAGAAAGAAATTCGACAGTTTGTCAATCCGAAGAAATGTAGTACTTTTTCTGAAATGGTAGACGAGGCTCGATTTCAAGAACTGGAGTTAAAGAAGGATGAGAAAAGTTCCACGAAAAGAAAAGCTGAATCCACTTCTACTCCATCCAAAAAGTTTAGATCTGGTGGAAGTTTTAGAAAGGATGATCGAACTGAAATCCCAGAATGCAAGATATGCCATAAAAGGCATCGTGGGGAGTGTAAAGCCGGGACTCTAAATTGTTTTTCTTGTGGAAGGCCGGGACATTTTAGCAAAGATTGTCCCAATCCAACCAATGTTTGTCATCATTGTCTGAAACCAGGACATATTCGACCTGATTGTCCTGAATTGAAATCTCAACCTACTTCTTCTGCTCCTCGCAAGAATACTGAGAGGAAGACGGTGGAACCACCGAAGCCTAGACACCGTTCCTTTCAAATTACTGCAGAAGAAGCACAAAGAGCCCCCGATGTGTTAACAGGTACCTTCTTTGTAAATCTTAAACCTGCATACATACTGTTTGATTCGGGAGCTTCACGATCATTTGTGTCTGAAAAGTTCTGTCGATATTTCTCAATCCCTCTTACTGAGTTAGATGCTCCACTAGATGTGGAAGTTGCTGATGATAGAATTATCTTTGTGACTAATGTGTATAGAGGGTGTCAATTAGTGATTAACAATGAAACATTTCTCATAAATTTAATTCCAATGCAAATGGGTGAGTTTGATGTAGTTGTGGGTATGGATTGGTTAGGCAAACATAATGCTATAATCCAGTGTGAGAAAAAGATTATTCGTATTACTTCACCAAGTGGGGGAGTGATAGATATTTATGGCGAAAAGAGAAAACTTTCAATTCCAATTTGTACCTTTGCTCGTGCTAAACGCCATTTATCACATGGTTGCCAGGCCTTTTTGGCACATGTGATTGATACTCAAAAGCAAACTCCCAAATTATCTGAAATTCCTATTGTTAATGAGTTCCCCGATGTTTTTCCCGACGAGCTACCGGGCATTCCGCCCGATAGACAAGTCGAATTCCGTATTGAATTAGTACCGGGAGCTACACCAATTGCTAAAACACCTTATAGACTCGCCCCCTCTGAAATGCAAGAGTTGATGAAACAATTGCAAGAATTACTTGATAAAGGTTTTATTCGTCCGAGTAGTTCACCATGGGGTGCACCAATACTATTTGTTAAAAAGAAAGATGGCACTATGAGAATGTGCATCGATTATAGGGAATTGAACAAGGTTACCATCAAGAATAGGTATCCCTTGCCTAGGATTGATGACTTGTTTGACCAACTCCAAGGTGCTAGTTTCTTCTCGAAGATTGATTTACGTTCTGGTTATCACCAATTGAAAGTTCGAGAAGAAGATGTGTCTAAAACGGCTTTCAGGACAAGGTATGGCCATTATGAATTCGTGGTTATGCCTTTTGGTCTGACAAATGCTCCTGCCGCTTTTATGGATCTCATGAATCGAGTGTGCCGACCTATGCTCGATAAGTTTGTAATTGTATTTATAGATGATATTCTCATATATTCCAAATCTGCTGACGATCACAATGTTCATTTAAGGCAGGTATTACAAACTTTGAGAAATGAGAAACTTTATGCCAAGTTCTCCAAGTGTGAATTTTGGCTTCGTGAGGTACAATTTCTGGGTCATGTTGTTAATAACCAAGGTATTATGGCTGATCCTGCAAAGGTTGAGGCGGTGATGAAATGGGAACCTCCAACCAATGCAACAGAAGTTAGAAGTTTTCTGGGTTTAGCTGGCTATTACAGACGATTTATCCAGGATTTCTCCAAGATTGCTACTCCTCTCACTAAGCTTACTCGTAAAAATATTAAATATGAATGGAATGATGCAGCTGAGCAAGCTTTCCGTACTTTGAAATTAAAGCTTAGTCAAGCTCCTGTCTTAGTACTTCCTGTTGGTACTGATGACATGGTAGTTTACTGCGATGCTTCTCGAAATGGTCTTGGTTGTGTTCTGATGCAGAGGGGTAAAGTGATTGCTTATGCTTCTCGACAACTGAAAGAACATGAAAAAGGATATCCAACTCACGATTTGGAGCTGGCAGCGGTTGTCTTTGCTCTAAAAATCTGGAGGCATTACTTATATGGTGTGAAGTGTACCATTTACACTGATCACAAAAGCCTCAAATATTTCTTTGATCAGCGTGACCTTAACATGAGACAGCGACGTTGGCTTGACTTGGTAAAGGATTATGACTGTGAAATTCTTTATCATCCAGGAAAGGCTAACGTTGTAGCTGATGCTCTCAGCCGAAAAGCGATGCATCATGCTTTAATTGTTAAATCTCTTCGCATTACTGTCATTCCTGATTTACTTGACCAGATTAAGGAAGTCCAACAAAAGGCATGGCAAAAAGGTCTTTGGAGAGCAGAACGTATTAAAGGTCAAATTCCAAACATTGTTGATGATTCTCGTGGGATAAAAACACGTTATGGAAGGATATGGATTCCAAATTCACCTGAGCTGAAAAAGCTGTTACTTGATGAAGCTCACAAGTCCAGATATTCCATTCATCCTGGTGCAACAAAAATGTACCATGATTTGAAAGTTGATTATTGGTGGCCTGGGATGAAGCGTGAAATTGTGAAATATGTCGAACAATGTCTAACGTGTTTGCAGGTTAAAGCAGAACATCAAAAGCCATTTGGTAAAATGCAACCGTTGGACATACCTGTTTGGAAATGGGAGCACCTTACCATGGACCTTATCACTAAATTACCCAAAACTCAACGTCATCATGACACTATTTGGGTGATTGTTGATCGGTTGACAAAAAGTGCTCTATTCTTGCCAATTAAGGAAACTTATACTTCAGAGGCACTTGCTGATTTATATGTTAAAGAAGTTGTGGCACGACATGGTATGCCTATCTCTATTATCTCTGATCGAGATAGTAGATTCACTTCTAGATTCTGGAACAAATTCCAAGAGGATATTGGTACTCGTATTCATTTAAGTACTGCATATCATCCCCAGACTGATGGGCAGAGTGAAAGAACCATCCAGACGCTTGAAGACATGTTGAGGGCATGTGCCATTGATTTCGGTGGTAGCTGGGATACTCACTTACCGTTGGTTGAGTTTTCTTATAATAACAGTTATCATGCGAGTATTGGCATGCCTCCTTATCAAATGTTATATGGCAGAAAATGTAGAACTCCAATATGTTGGGATGAGATTGGGCAACGAGAACTGGGTAGTACTGATATTGTCCAGAAGACGACTGAAAAGATTGATCAGGTCAGAGAACGGTTGAAAATAGCCCAAGATCGACAAAAATCTTATGCTGACAACCGAAGGCGTCCAATCGAATTCCAAGTTGGAGATTTTGTTATGTTGAAAGTATCTCCATGGAAGGGTATCATTCGGTTCAGAAAGCGGGGAAAATTGAGCCCTCGATACATTGGTCCCTTTAAGATTCTTGAAAAAGTTGGAAAGGTAGCTTATCGCCTCGAGCTGCCTAATGAACTAGCTGGAATACATTCTACTTTTCACGTGTCCTATTTAAGGAAGTGTTTGGTTGATGAAACCGCTTACGTGCCATTGGATGAAATTGAAATTAATGATCAGTTGAATTACGTTGAACAACCAGTGATGATTCTTGATGAAAAGATAAAGAAGCTGAGGAATAAAGAAATAAAGTTGTTCAAAGTTCAATGGAAACATCGCAAAGGTTCAGAATTCACATGGGAACCCGAGGAGGAGATTCTTCGTTATTATCCAGCTATATACCAAGAATGGATTGTGAGGACACAATCCTGAATAAGTGGGGGAGAGTTGTAACGCCCCAAATTTCGTAAGTTCTAAATCTTAAAATATATAATTTAAACTGTTTAAGTTAGGAGGACTAACTGTGTAAAGTATTTTATGTTTATAGGATTTGCCATTTAATGAATTAGTTAGTAGAGGGGTATAAGGTGACAAGTGCCATAAGTTGAGGGGCTTAGATGAAATTAACAGTATAAAAACCTAGGTTCTGTATTATTCCAGCTTATTCTAAACACTGTATATTTCTAAATCACGTACTGAGCTTTTGAGTGAAATCAAGAAAGAAGAAAATCAAGCAATTCAAACTAAGGTTTCGATTTCTTAAGGTTGCTAGCTACTAATTAGTGTTCTTGAGGTATGATTAACCTCCCTTTTGTGTTTAATTGATGAATTTCATGAATTAGGTTAAACCCTAGTCTTGGGGTTTTGATGAATTAGTGGACTAATGATTCAATTAAGGTTTCATACACTTAATTATAGTATGTTCAATACATAAATGATATTAGTTTGGTTAAAACACCCATGATCATGTGTTTGAGAAAAATTGAATAATTATAATCATGACCATGTATATGATGATTGCTATAAATGGGTAATTGATATGTATTGTGTGTGATTATGCATCAAAGAGTGATACTTGTGATGTTGGTAAATGGAATTGATGAGAAATTATGATAAATACCCATTTATAAGCAATCACACATAAAAGTGTATGAAGCTTATAGTAAGATTATAAGTGTTATGAGATTTAACACCTTGTAGTATGATATGTGATATAATTAGAAAGTGATTGTGAAATTGATACGTGTTTATGTGATTATATGAATTAGGTGATAAACATGTTCAAGGTGTTACAAGTAATTATTCGTGTGGGCTATCACAAGGTAAGTTAATGGATGATGCTATCTTTCTTCAAGTAATGCTTATTCCATTTACTTGGAAGGACCGGTAATGGATATGTCATTTACTTGATGAGTTATGATTATATACCGGGGTGTAGGCCCGAAGATGTTGATTCTTGCGGGAATTAGCATATGATATTATGGATCCTTAATATACATATGTTGTGAAATGATATTGATTATCATTAATAGCCCATTTCTTACTAAGCTTTATGCTTACTCTATTATGTTTATGTGTTTTAGGTGAGCCAAGTGGGACCCAGAGGGATCCGGGTAAAAGGCCCGAATGATGCTAGTGGTGGAGCTTGTTAAGTTATCGGTAACAAGCTAATCTTTTGAATCATGCTCTCGATATGTAATCACCCCTTTTGTTTAAGAAAACTTAGTTTTGACACCTAATGTTGAAAGTCAAACATGTTGAAGTGTGGAAGTCAAATTAGTCAATGAGTTGGTATACTCATTGATAGTTTTGGAGATGATGTTATTGTATAATAGATGAATATAATGTGAATATAATGGTTTATGGAAATTTGATGTTAATAGTTAAGTTGAAGTATTGATAGTGAAAGTGGCATGAGTTGACTTAGAATAGTCAAAGAAATGTGATTTGGGTGTTAGAATAGTGGTTATTTGGGTAAAGACCCAAACGGGTCTTCAAAGTGCCCAAATGGGTCACTAACGGGTCAAAAGGCTACGTTGAGTTGTAAATGGGATATGACGAATGTAAACATTGCACTAGGTCCCAATTGTGGTATTAAAAAGGTAGTAGAAGTGTCAAAGTCTGAAGTTTGTTGGTTTGGAATTTGGTATGTCAACGGAAGTGGTCAAAAATGACCATAAAGTGGTTAACGATCCGTTTTCTCGTTAAACATGAAATTTGGAAAAGTGTTAATTGGGAAATGTTCATATAGTCATAATACACGTGCCTGCAAATTTTCATGGTCATTGGACTTGTCATTTTCAAGATATGCACGATCGAATTTCGGAAGATGGTAAAATGGACAGCAGGCTTCATTCCTGGGGAATTCGACTCAAATTTCTAACAGCATGCTTCATTCCTGGGGAATGGGAGTCATTCCTGGGGAATCTCTTATAAATTCAACATTTTCTTATTTAAATCCTTATTTGATCTAGGGAATGATACAACAAGTCTAAAATGTCATATTAAAACGTAGGACTTTACGAAATGAAAAAAAAAAAATGTTCTAAATTTCGGGGTGTTTCATCTCTTCTATGCACGGGATAGCATGAAAAGATGAACCCGAATCCAAAACCCAGGATTCCACAAGATTCTCCTCACAACACAACAACGCATCTTCAGTCATATCAACCGCCGCATTCACACCCGGTTTACCATTCGGACATTGATACCTAAAGTGCCCCAGTTGCTTACAGTTCCAACACGTGACGTTCCTATTCTCCGATGGCTCTCTCCGCGATCTAGATCTACTCTTACTACGCCCCCTGCTAGTCACACTCAAAGCCGAACCCGAATACTCCCCGGAATCTTTCCTTCTAATTCCTTCACCAAGTATTAAATCACGGATCCCCTCAAAAGTCAACTTAGTAGTTCCGGATGAACCACTAATAGCTGTAACCATTCCAGACCAACTTTCGGGCAACGAAGATAATAAGAAAAGTGCCTCCAACTCACCTTCAAACGTAACCCCTACAGATCTTAACCTAGTCAAGATCGAGTTAAACTCGTTCACATGATCCGCTGGCGATGCACCTTCACCCATCTTCGCGTTCACCAACTGCCGAATCAAGAAAACCTTATTGAGAGCCGAGGGTTTCTCATACATGTTAGACAACGCCGTTAACAAACCCGCAGTCGTGGTTTCCCCAGCAATGTTGTAGGCGACATTCTTGGCCAGAGAAAGTCGAACTACTCCAAGTGCCTGACGATCTAACAACGCCCAATCGGCATCACTCATACTTTCAGGTTTAGTACCCGACAACGGTTGGTGTAACTTTTTCTCGTACAAAACGTCCTCGATTTGCATCTTCCAAAACCCAAAATCGCTGCCATCAAACTTACTAATCCTAATCTCGCTTTTATCCGCCATTGTTCCCAAAACACGAAAACACGAGCTCTGATACCACTTTGATAGGTTTTAGGACCCAACCAAGAACACGTATAACCCTAGTTATACCCCACGACAATAAACGGAACAAACACAAGCAATTAAGATAACGAGAATAGTAAATGAACACGCAAAAATAACGTGGTTATATCCAATCTACTCGATTGGTTTAATCCACGGCCAAACTAGAGAGAGATCTTATTATTTTTCAGGAGGTGTTAGGGTTACAAATACATAGGTTTAATATATAGGAATAATAATTCGTACGAAAAAATAATGTAGCCGACTCCAATGACTTTCGGTGCAAGTTTTCGAAATATGGGATTATACCATCCACGTGACCTCACAATCAAGTCACGACAATATTTCATTTAATCTTCATATTTATATATATGATATATATTCCTAACACTAACAATCGGCAGAAGATGAATCTCAAATGAGAGTGTTTACTACTCAGATACATAAACTTTTAATTTCTGATTTTGGTCACAATGTCCCTGAAACGAACAAATATAATATAATGGTCTCCGCTTTCAGTCAAGTTGACGGGGCAAGGGCCGTCTGTTATGATAGTTCTCGGGTCACCGGCTTTGCAATTATCATACCCTGCTTGAACAACTTTTGCAACATCATGAGATCCAGTCGCAAAGTTAAAATATAGTATGTCACCGACCTTGAAGGTGCTTGGATTGCCAGTCAGAGTAGAAATTCGGATTGCTTGGAATAATCCATCCTTCGTCGTCACCCACTTTATGTAGAATTCCTGCTGAGCTATGGAATGCCATAGACGCAAGAGTAGTTATAAACACAACCATCATCTTAAAGTTAAATGCCACCATTTTTTCACCTTTTTATTTGTGAAGACGTACTGTACTATTTCTGGATCAGTGTTGTGGTTAAATAGTAGTGATAATTTAATTCGGTTTTGGATGTTTGCTTACTAATTTTTGATGACATTAATTATAAGTCTGATGAATAGTTATTGTACATTGTTACATTTATTTTATAACAACCATAATAGTAACTGTGTTAATATATAAACTTACACAACGAATTATTTGTCCAGCACTTGAAAAAATAGAGTTTTAATTTATAAATTTAAAATACAGAGTTTTTATTCTTAGCCTTGCACTTACAGATTAAAGTTACAATTCGAAATGTATTTGTGCACATACGTAATTACCTATGGTGGCCTAACATGTTATCACCCGTCTTAACTACGTCGACATTAATATAAACGGCAAATCGTACGGATCGTCTGTGTTATATTCTTTAGCATGCAATCTCCTTGTATGTATTTTGCTAAACATATCTTGATGTTAAGTATGATGTTATATAAAGAATGATGATGATGATGAATTTGATCGTGAACTCAAATTTCGATAGAATTTAGAGAACCAAAAGGTTATATATCATCGATGTTACGAAATCGGATACATATGATTGTGATTCGTTTCTTACTTTCAATTATTGCTACGAAGAAATATAACTTTTTTCATTTCATCTTTTTACTTGAGACATTTATTATAAATATACACATTCAAAATTCAAAGAGAGGAGTCCTAGTCGGAAACAGAAATTGGGAATCTCATACCGTGCCCACAATGTCCCACAAATGTACAAATATAATAATGATCTCCGGATTCACGCAAGGTGATGATGGCAGGGCCTTCTTTTATAACCTCGATAGGGTTATTGCATTGTTGATACCCGTCCAAAGTAACTTTTGCAACATCATGAGCTCCACTGGAAAAGTTAAATAACAGTGTGTCTCCAACCTTGAAGAACTGTTTGGATTGCCAATTGAAGTAGAAATTCTGGTCGTATGGATCATACCATCCAGAGGTGTCACCCACTATATGTTCAACTTTTGCCGAGCCACGGAATGCGGTATATGCAAGAATAACAAAAACCATCTTCATGTTGAATGTGACCATTCTTTTTTCCCTTCTTAGGTGTTTGTTGTGATATTCTGTTTTGAGGTTATAATGTGCGTTAAATAGATGTGGTATCATAATAATTTAATTCATATTTTGGAATTGTAGTGCTTAATTGTTTATTTATTTTTGGTGGTTATAAGTTAGATGAATAGTTATTGAAAGTTAATATTTACATTTATTACAACGACAACAAAAATAATTAAATATGTTATTGAACTTATACAATATATTAATTAATCAAAATTATGAACTTTTTAGCATATTCACTAGGAGGGTGTATGAGTCATAATATTTACTTGCTTATCAACTTTAATTTGACGATTATTAGTTAGATAAATAGTTATTGTAAGTCGTTATACTACATCTATTATTACCACAACAGTACATACGTTATTAGAATTATAAATGTTGCAACAACATTTACACACGCAAATCACGAATATATACATTAATTTACGAATATTTACAAACACAAACTAATTTGGATGATCGTCACACCCACAAGCTAATTAGGCACAAAAATGTGCAACACCCTAATATTCATATATTTATTGGTATACATGAAACCAAACATATGCACATATTAATGAATTATGATATAATAAAACATAATCTATGCGATATTCGTTATATAAAATGATGTGACAAGTAATGTGCACAAATTACAGCACATGTATATTTATTTCTCATGATTCTCTCTCCGTATTTCATTAATCCACTAAGTTTGTGAATACAATTTTCTAAAAATTAAGTGTGAACCTGCCATTTCTATGATACAGTCACTTCTATACAAGATAATATATAGAATATAAAATACAATATATATATATATATATATATATATATATATATATATATATATATATATAGGAATGGGATCCTGTGAAAACAAGGAGATAAAAAAACCCGGTGAAAACAGATCTCCACCCTCCATCTAATCTACCATATATATATATAAAAAATGGGTGGAGATAAAAAAAAACGGTGAGAACTCTTTTTCCTTCACATTTTTTTTAAGTTGTGAACTTTTTTTTTTCTGAAGTAAACAAAAAAAATTAAGGTTCACAAAAAAAAAATTATTTTTTTGTGGAAAAAAATAAAATAAAGTCAAATCCGAAAATCAAAACAAAAAAATTTGAGGTTCAAAATTGAAAAACTTAAAAACTTTCTGTGAACCCAAAACAAAAAAGTAATGTTCACAATTGAAAAAATTAAAAATTTACCGTGAACAAAAAAAAAATTAAGGTTCACAGTTGAAAAAAAAAGTTTACAATTGATAAAGTTAAAAACTTTCCGTGAACCCACAAAAATTAAGTTTCACAGTTGAAAAAAAAAAGGTTCACAATTGAAAAGGTTAAAAACTTTTTGTGAAACTCAAAAAAAATTAAGGTTCACAGTTGAAATAGTTAAAAACTTTCCGTGAATCAAAAAAAACTTAAGGTTCACAGTTGAAAAAAAGGTTCACAATTGAAAATTTTAAAAACTTTCCGTGAAACTCAAAAAAAAATTAAGGTTCACAGTTGAAAAAGTTAAAAACTTTCTGTGAACCCAAAAAACTTAAGGTTCACAGTTGGAAAAAAAAGGTTCACAATTGAAAAAGTTAAAAACTTTACCTGAACAAAAAAAAATAAGGTTCACAGTTGAAAAAAAAGGTTCACAATTGAACAAGTTAAAAACTAGCCGTGAACCAAAAAAAAAAATTAAGGTTCACAGTTGGAAAAAAAAAGTTCACAATTTAAAATGTTAAAAACTTTTAGTGAACTAAAAAAAAATTATGATTCACACGTGAAAAAGTAAAAAACCTTCCGTGAACTCAAAAAAGAATTAAGGTTCACAGTTGAAAAAAATGGTTAGCAATTGAAAAATTTTAAAACTTTCCGTAAACCTAAAAAAAATTAAGGTTCATAGTTGAAAAAAAAAAGGTTCACAATTGAAAAATTTAAAAACTTTCCATGAACTCGAAAAAATTAAGGTTCACAGTTGAAAATTTTAAAAACTTTTTGTGAACCCAAAAAAAATAAATTAAAGTTCACAATAAAAAAAACTTTAAAAATTTCGTGAAAAAATTTATAAAACAATTTATTTGAAAAAAATAAGGTTCACAATTAAAAATGTTAAAAACTTTGTGTGAAGCAAAAAAAATAGTTCACGCCGAAAATTTTATGTGAAACAAAAAAAAATATAAGGGTTAAAAAAAAAATTAATATGTGAAGCAAAAATAAAAAAGGTTCACAACTTAAAAAAATTGTGAATTAAAAAGTGTTTTCACCGTTTTTGTTTTATCCCCACCCCCTTTTTATATATATATATATATATGGCAGATTAGATCAAGAGTTGAGATTTGTTTTCACCGTTTTTTTTTATCTCCCTGTTTTCACCAGAACCCATCCCTATATATATATATATATATATATATATATATATATATATATATCCACGGGGAAGTCCTTAATCTTGGGGAAGGGGGAAGTTATTCTATAACCGTTAATTTCATCTGATTGTAAATTCCGTCCATAAATCAGTCAATAGCGTTTCAGTGGGGGATAATACAATAGCAGGGGTAGCTTGGTCAATTTGCACAGGTGTTTCATCAACGTCCACCTTCGGTATCATATAGACCGGTCATTACGTGATCTTCCGCTTCATTCCAATTATTATTGGTTTCATATTTAACCCACTTCAAGGTTTTCTATTTGGAATTCTTTTATATTCATCAAATTACAATTTCCTTATCAACAAAATATATGAATTGATTGGATTTTGAATGTATTTTCATTGGTATAATTTGCATCAAGTATTATATAACACAAATAAAAATACCGAGGGTCAAAGTTGGAAGAGAAAGACTCCAAAGTCAACAAGGGGACAATAGATTTGGGACGGAGGGAGTATCATTTATAGATAAAAAAAATTATACTTTAATTTTAGTAGTTATGACGTTCATTTTGATGAATATGAAGTGATAACATTCATTAAATGATAACATTCATCTATATAAATATTAAGTGATACCAGTCATTGAAAACTGATAGTTTATTTCAGTTGTTATAACATTCATTATGATGAATATTTAGTGATAACATTCATCGAGATGAATAGTAAGTAATAAACATTCATTGATAGATGTTGGAATTTGTTTTCAGTTGTTATATTGTTCATTTTGATGAATATTAAGTGATAACTCACTTACACGTATATTAAGTAATAATATTCACTGTTCGCGAATATTAAGTAATAATACACATTGGAGCATGATCTTCTTTTATCTCTGCCAACTTGTTTCTCCATGTTTGGACATCCCACATAGTGGTATCTTGCCCGTTTTCAGCAGCTTTCATGGCCATAAGGATCTTGGTTTCCAACACAGCAATAGTGACATCTCTTTTTACCTCGTCAATTAGGATGTTATTTACGGTTGTTCCTTCTTCATTGACGCTATCAGATTTTCTGGAAAGCATGGCTTTGAGAACTTTGATTTTTCTCTTTGCTTTCGCCAGTTTGACGGAGTTCTTCTTCTAGGTAGCGATAAGATCATCGATAGTCTCAACTTTTTCAATATATTTCTCCAGCATAATGTCAGTGGCATGTATGAAGATTCGATATTAAGATTTTCATTTAAGGAAAAATGGAACTAAATAGCCATACCGTGAAGAGATTGGCGGCATGATCATCGAGGTCGTATGTTTCTTCAACCCTTCTTTTCTTGGAACGCGAACATGAAGGGGGAAGCTTGAAGCTCGAACCTTCAATTCTGATCACTTCTTTTCTAGCTGGAACCTCTGGATCGATGTCGGACAGAGTGAAGTGAGCTGTAAAGTCAGTAATAGATTAGGAAAGTGGAGAATAGAATAAAAGGTAAAAAGAAAAGGTAATTACTTGACATACTTGTATTCTCACGCGTTGATCGTTTTCAACAAGTATTTTTCGTGGAATTCACTGCAAAAATGAAATTGGAGTAAGAATAGTGGTAAAAGGGTGAGGAAAAAGTGATAACACGTAAAAAGTCATGTTTATACGTACGTTATTTCCCGCATTTTAGACCTAAAGTTAACAAAACCACACCAATAATGTCAAATATTATGATATTTTGTTAACTAAGTCAAAACTGAAGTGATGTTTTAATAACCATTGAAAATAACATGACAAATGTGAAAAACTGAGCATAAACGATTAACGAATCTCTAGTTCATGCATTTCGACACTTTTTGAGCTACACTTAGAATTATGACCTCTAACTTATGTCATTTTCTTTGTTAGGAAATTACAAACGCGTGGATATAAAGATCGCTCAAAACAGACGCACGATGAAGAAGATACGCCCAAACGAAGAATCAAAGCAACCGAAGACCGAGATACGGGAGAGCCAAACGTATACGGCCAAGCCTGACCGTATACGGCCAAGCCATGACCGTATAAAGCCTGGCAAGGGCGTATACGGCCTTGTCCCAGCCGTATACGGCCAGTCTTGCCCGTATATAGTTGGGTCTCTCCCATATTCTCCATTTCTCACCCGAAATACGGCTTGACACGTATTAAATGTCTTGCCCATACAAGGAAGGATTTTGATACGGTTGAGAAATACGGCTGAGATTTTGGAGGTGGGAATACGGTTGAGAAATACGGTTGAGTCAAATCTATAAATATCAACCTCCACCCCCACATTCTTCATCAATTCTTCATTCCACACTTCACACTTCTCATTCACACTTTCATTTTCTTTTTCGTTTTCGTATTTAGCTTTTAGTTTTGGTTTCTCTCTCTAGAGTTTTCTCTCTCTAGAGAGATATAGATAGTTAGTTAGTTAGAGGTAGAGAGAGAGAAGCTAGTTGTTGTAATCACGGTGTAAAGCATTCTTGGTGCAAGACTACGCGTTTCTCAATATTACTCTGCTTAAATTCTGGTGATATCTATTCTTTCATACTTATACTATGTCCGAATTATTTCTGCCTGCTTGTATGATGTATGTTATGTGTATTGCCATGATTACTAAGTAGTGTATTATTGCGGTTGTTGAAATGTAGATAATTAAACGTATGGATGATGTTAAAATTAATCTTTAATTAAATATGCAATTGGGAATTATTAAACTCTGTTATGTCTAAACTTTTCGTGCATCTAGACTTAGTTTACGGATCACCCTTTCTAGTCCTTCGCGTGACTGCTACTTAGGTTTAGAAATTGATCACCTCTAGATACGGTAGTTTGTTATCTGTGTTATCGTACGAATCAATGTTCGTTACTATAATTCGGCTAAAGTACTTGGTATAGCGATGGAAACACCACTGGTGGAGTACAACCGTGGAAGCTCCGAAAAAGCCGTCTGTACCGACATTGTGACCTACCTAGAAACCCTAGAATATGGTCTAGGAACCGTAGAGCTGTGGAAATGCTAAGTACTTCGTAGGTCTACCCCTGGTTACAAATCTATGGAAATACATTAACTAAAGTACACTGTAACTGTGCCTAGGGTTAGTAAACACGTGGAAAAGCTATAGTACATCGTAGACCTACTTTTGGTTACGAAAGCTGTGGAAATGCTTCTAGCACTGTACAATGCTATCGTACCTAGGGTTAGTTAGCTATGGAACGGCTGTAGTACACTGTAAATCTACCTCTGGTTACATGGGACTGTGAAAGACGGTTAGAAGTACTGTACATTGAAAAGTACCTAGGGTTAGCAAACTATGGAAATAAATGCATTGTACACCGCTAGTGTACCTAGGGACGAATGACTGATCGCAAATGAGATTTCTAGATCATGACAGAAGTAATTGTGCTAATAAAACCTAAGGAATGAGTCTGGAGATGAAAGTCAAGCCCAGCAGTGGTTCAGGATTCTTAGAACCCCTAAACTCTACAAAACTGATAGTTTGGAATAACAAGTTAATACTTAGAACACGATTAGATAATAACAGTTGTATTTAGGTGTTAAGAAAGGTCAGAATAACCTGAGGGCAGTCTGTTACCTTATTCCTGCACCCTTCATGGGTCACTTGTCTTCACAAGACAGTGTGGGGGGTCGAGCAGCCTGTTTTGACCAGAATCACGATAGCCTAGGTACTCAGTGACATACTTATTTAGGTTTAACTAAACAAGTAGGGTCCTAGTGTTTACACCTGTAATTCATCTGTCTGTCAACTAATTATGTCCCCAATTACCTTTATAATGAACATCATCCCAACAATTGATTATTGAAACTTCAACAGCCGCATTCTCTATCTATCTACCTAATTACCGATTCTCATCTCTATTTTACTTTTCTGCACTTAGATAATTAGAAAACCAAAACCAACAAAACCTACCTATCTACACAAACCCATCCTAATAGTGAACCTTATCTTTGGCCCAAGCTTCGTTTCAATTCACTCCGACTGAAGAACGACCTCGAGTTATACTTGCCGCTTACTCACCCAGTGTAGTAGGTAGTATCTATAAGTTGAGCCCAGCTTATTACAAATTTTAAAACTAACCGATCGTCGCCCGGTACCGTCTGGTCAAGTCCTTTGACGACGAGGACGGCTCCCTCTTCTCCTCCGCGAGAAGGGTGAGCTCAAATAGACCTGACCTATTGGGCGGCATCAACTAAGAACGAGAAATCCATAGATATTCCTTCAGATGAACCTTCTACTTCTTTACGTACTGGCTCGGAACAAGTTGACACCCCCGTCACTTCTCCTGAACCAGAACCTTCTAAAGCCCCAGAAATTACTAGACCAGTATGTATACCTTTCCCTGGTAGGGTTAAGAAAGAGAAACAAGAGGCTTAGTTTGGAAAATATCTAGAAATGTTCAAAAGCATACACTTAAACGTCAAATTATTAGATGCTTTAGTTGAGATGCCTAGTTGTACCAAATTCTTTAAGAAACTCTTTTCCGACAAAGAAAAACTTATACAGATAGTTAACTTGCCCTTAGATGCAGAGTGTTCTTTAAGGACTACCCCCAAAGCTAGGAGATACTGGCCGTTTCACTATTCCTTCTTATCCTCAGGATGTTCAAATAAGCAACCCCTTAGCAGACTTAGGAGCTAGTGTAAACCCTATGCCATACTCACTTTATAGGAAACTAGGATTAAATGAACTTTTGCCAACCCGCATGACCATCCAGTTAGCAGACAGATCAGTTAAGCTCCCCCATGGAATTGCTGAAGATATTATGGTCCGTGTTCATAAATTCGTCTTTCCTGTAGATTTTGTTGTTATGGATATTAAAGAAGACACCGAAGTTCCACTCATCCTTGGCAGACCTTTCCTAAACACTGACAAGGCCTTCATTGACGTCAATGAAAAATCTTTAAAACTTCGAGTCGGAACTGAGGAGGTTACCTTCAATGTTGATAAGCTAATGAAACAACCTATGGGAAAAGATCTTTGTCTAGCTTGTAGATATTATGCAGGAAATAATTGAAGAACACTTGGAAGAGATCCTCGTAATAAGCAGCATTGATCCCCTTCCCAACACTATCATCACAACAAGGAAACTCTGTGAAGAAGGTGTGGGTTTATGCTCGGCTATCTCGGATCCTCCCTCCGCATCAAGAGAAGTTCTATTTCCTTTAAAGAATTCCAGCCCGCAGTTTAACAGATCCATCATGACTGCTCCGCTTGGACGTGGCACTCCAGTCACTCTTCTAAGAAGGAAACCAAATCCTGAAGAGCATGATTCATCTTTCTCAAGAGAAGAAATTTTGAAGACTCTCAAAGAAATGGAGTCAATGCTTAAACCACCTCAGTCGCAACTGTCTGAAAGTTATGAAAACATGAATCCAGAAATCACCATCAGTACATCTTCATCTGCTCAATTCTAGAGATTTGCATTCACTGAAGATAATGATGTAATAATCACCAAAGAAAATGCAACCTCTCAATCCTCATAAGTAAAATACGAGCTGAAAAAAGATACGCTTTCTAACATTACAGTATGGGTTGAAATAGTGTCAGCCGACATCCCAAAATCACCCATAGTTAAGTCAGAATATCAAACGCAATATGACGAGCTTAAAAGAGACGAAATTGCAAGGATGAAACCTTCCACTGAAGAACGTACCCCCCGAATTGGAGCTTAAGGAACTCCCCTCGAACCTTAAATATGCTTTTCTTGAAGGAATCTCGTACTTACCAGTCATTATATCCAAAGATTTAAAGCCTAAAGAAAAAGCAAGACTTGTACAGGTTTTGAAGTCACATAAGAAAGCGATCGCTTGGAAAATCTTTGACATACAAGGGATTAGTCCGAAGTACTGCACGCACAAGATCTTGATGGAAAACAACTTCAAACCATCCGTTCAAAGGCAGTGGAGAGTCAACCCGAAGATTCAAGACGTGGTTAAGAAGGAGGTTATCAAAATTCTGGATGTTGGTCTAATCTACCCTATTTCAGATTCCCCATGGGTTAGCCCAGTTCAAGTCGTCCCAAAGAAAGGAGGTATGATGGTCATCACTAACGAAGACAATGAATTGATTCCAACACGAACCGTCATCGGTTGGCAGGTGTGTATCGACTATCGAAAACTGAATGAAGCTACACGCAAAGATCACTTCCCTCTGCCGTTCATTGATCAGATGCTCGAAAGATTACCAGGAAACGAATTCTACTGTTTCCTTGATGGTTTTTCCGGCTATTTTAAGATACCCCTCGATCCAAAGGACCAAGAAAAGACAACGTTCAATTATCCATATAGAACTTTTGCTTACTGACGTATGCCGTTTGGTCTATGCAATGCACCTACGACTTTAAAAGATGCATGGTGGCGATCTTCCACGACATGATTGAACAATGCATGGAAGTGTTCATGGACAATTTCTCCGTCTTCGTAGATTCATTCACCACTTGTCTTTCTAACTTGGATAAAATGCTTTCCCGATGTGAAGAATCAAACCTCGTTCTGAATTGGGAAAAATGTCACTTTATGGTAAAAGAAGGCATAGTTTTAGGACACCGCATATCAAAATCTGGAATCGAAGTTGACAAAGCAAAAGTTGAGACGATCTCAAAGCTTCCACCACCTACTTCTGTGAAAGCCTATCCGAAGTTTTCTAGGTCACGCCGGATTCTACTGTCGTTTTATTAAGGATTTCTCTAAGATATCTCGACCTATGACTCATCTTCTTGAAAAAGATACTCCGTTTGACTTTACAGATGAATGTCTCAAAGCCTTTAACTACTCGAAAGATCAACTTGTACACGCACCAATCATGGTTGCTCCAGACTGGAGTCTCCCATTTGAAATCATGTGTGACGCCAGTGATTTCGCAGTTGGAGTTGTACAGGGACAACGGAAGGTGAAACACTTTCAACCAACTTACTACGCCATCAAAATGCTCACTGATGCTCAAGAGAATTACACAACCACAGAAAAAGAGCTGCTAGCGGTAGTATTTACTTTTGATAAATTTCGTTCTTATCTAATCTTGTCCAAATCTATTGTCTATATAGAACACTCCGCTTTGAAATACCTTTCAAAAAGCAAGATGCCAAACCGCGCCTTTTACGATGGATTCTACTCCTACTAGAATTGATATTGAGATTAAAGATAAAAAAGGAGCAGAAAACGTCGCGGGAGATCATCTTAGCCGATTAGAAAAACCATCTATGGAAAAGTTGCACGAGAAAGACATTCAAGACCAGTTCCCCGAAGAACAGCTCACGACAGTTCAAACATAACCCTTGGTATGCTGACTATGCCAACTATCTGGTAGGAAAAATTATACCAAAATGAATGCCAACTTCTCAGAGACGAAAATTCTTCCGGAACGTAAAGAACTATTACTGGAACAATCCTTATCTCTTTAAGGCATGTCCAGATTAACTTATTAGAAGATGCGTCGATCGGAAAGAGACAGAACAAATTCTACACCAGAGCCACCATGGACCTACTGGAGGACACCATGGTACCAACATGACTGCACGAAAGGTATACGATGCCAATACGTAGTATAGACGACGACGACCACGACCACAACAACAACAACAACAACAACAACAACAACAACAACAACAACAACAACAACAACAACAACAACAACAACAACAACCTCTTTTTATATAAAAGAAAATCATAAACATGTTGCACTTCCAAAAATAAATCATTATAAATTAATCATAACCATTAGATGAATAAGGACAACTAATATAGCCCATTGATTTCCTTCTTCAACATTGGCAACCTTAATAGAAATATGTATCATATGCAAAAGACCAAAAGACCCTTTACAATTAAGGATATTTACCCTTAATTAATTACTAGTATTTAATTAATCAGTTAGTATTGAAGTAAATAGTTAATAATTTTCACAATTAATGTTCTTGTAATGTAACGGTTAATTGTACTCCAATATATTTAATTTAACTTCGTAAACAATGATATATTTTAGCTTTCATATAATTCATAATCAATGTGTATGATAACAATATATAAATTATTAGTTCCATTTCAAATACAATACTGATTTTAATATTTACTTAAAGCGTTTTTAGTTTAACAATTTACATACTCATATGATCCATATTCATAATCATCATCAATGTTTTTTTTAGAAAATACATATCTCATATTTACATGTATAAATATTAAATCGATATAAAATACAAAATCGATTATAATGTTTAACCGGATACATAATCATATTTCAATGTGAAAATATAAAAAATACATACATCATATTTACAAGTATGATTGGTAATTCGTTGACAAGACAATTAGTATATACATATAATTTTTCAAGTAAAGTGATTCTACTTGCCTGTAGTACTTAGAACATGAAATTTATATATGTTGATTGGAAGTCATTAATTATTTAATTTAATTATATATCATTTCGAGATTATCTATAGCAACTGATTTAGATGCTATTATGATTATGATTTGTATTTAAAATAGATAAAATATTACACACTTTGTTCTTTTACTGTTTTTTTAAAATATTATAAAAATAATGTGGTTGAATTTGAACAATTCCAAATCATTAATATTATGTGATTCTTATTTTTAAATTTTGAACCCAATCTACACAATGCATAACTTTATAAAAGGTTGCAACTTTATTAATAATACAGTTTTATACACATTGTTATTTGCAAAATCATCTTCGGTTAGTGACTCCCATTGTTTTTTTGTAACATATGGTTCTTGATCAAAAAACAATAGGAGTCACTAACTGAAGATGACTCCCATTGTTTTTTGTAACATATGGTTCTTGATCAAGGCTTTACCCCTCTGAACCTTATTAACGATGAGAGGGATGACTTTAAGGTCCGTGTTAAAGTATTTCTTTTGTGAAAACAGAGCTACTTAAACACTCCAAACCAAGCTACGAATGGAACGATGATGCGTATGAAATATTTTCTACAAAGAGAGCATGATGACGACTTCCAAACCTCATTCTATAAATGTCAAGACAACGCTACACTAGATATTTAAGTAGTACGTAATCCAGTTGTTTAATTTTATAGTGTAAATTCGTATAGCTAAACGGTTCGTGTGGTTCAATTATGAATTTATGATCGTATGAATATAATATATTTATTGTTATAATTATTAATAAACATTGGTCGAATTATTACACTTTAATGTTTCACTAGATGCTATTTAGAATACTTATTTTATATACATGTATGTATTTATAGTTTGATACATTTTTATGTAATTAATTGCAGCTAAATAACTATATTGTCAACTTCTATAGCCATTTGTTATACAATTGAACCATCATGTTTAAACTTTAATCGAATAGGATTAGTATTTAGTATTTAGGATATATGATATGTATTTAGGAGATATCATTTAAACAATTATCATTAGTCTATTTCAGAGAAACAAATATTATGAGGGATCAAATTTATTAAATTAACAATCTTTTATGTATAATATTTTATATGTATTTCTTCTTAAATATACCACATTTTAGTTTTTACAACTCACCTATCTATTGCATATATATAGATATTTTAAATGGAATTTAATTTTTAGATAAAACTAAATGCCATAATATAGGTGCAGTTTTATTTACGTAAACTAAATAAAAATTTATGAGTTAAAGAGGGCGGAATACTCTTTGCAAAGTTATCTTAATCTTAATTATAATATATACATAATCCATATAGCTAATACATTTCGCTCATTCAAAAATAAGAAATACTTTAATGCCTTGGTGCTCAATAATTTTATATGGTTTTATCCCACAACAATGCCTAACCCATATATATATATAATAATTTTTACGGTTTTATCCCTTCCATTGCTATGGATGCATTAGGCTTTGAACTTTTTAAAATACAAATAAATATATTTCATTATATTCAATACATCATCAAATTGCGAACAACACAACAACGTCAAACAAAACAATAGTATGTAACAATATGATCTGTATAAAATAAATAAAGAGAATTATGGACTATCCCGCGAATTCGCGGATTATAAACTAGTAATAACAATAATAATAGAATACATAATTCATTTATTCAATTCCATATACCACAATTACTCGACAAACTATCATTGATGTGGCTTACACAGTTACATTAATTGCTAACTTTTGATGAAATTGGCAATGTCCTTCTAATGTACAAATGTAGTAATGTTCTCCGGCTTTGTTAAATTTGAGGATTGCGGGGCCGTTTTTTAGGATAAATGTAGCGTTTCTGAAGTCGCAACGGTCATACCCTTCCTTAGACACTTCTGCTACATCTTGTGCAACTGTAAAGTCAAGATAAAGAATGTCACCTTCGATGAAGGACTGAGTCGATGCCCATTCGCTGTAGAAATCAGCACGTTGGGGCATACTCCAACCCACCTTATGAAGGCAATTATTCGCCGCGGAGGCGCTAATAGCCATGATTGCTACGGCCATGGCCATAAAAACAAGCATTTTGAAATTGAATTTCACCATTTTCCTATCCCTTGGTGCTTTATGGAGGCTATCGTATATAGTCTCTTTATAAAAGCTTGTTTAGATATTTTTTTTATACAGTTTTTGAGTTTGAGTGTCAAGTTAAATAGGGGTGTGGTGGTTTCAACATATATATTATAATAATTAATAATTAATTAATTAATTAATACCACGTAATAATATAATACTCTAACAATGCATAATAATAATATTAAAATATAATTTAATTAAAATTAATTTTATATAAGTTGGCTTTGCATTTAGTGTTCTTACAGATTTGCATTGACATTAGCTGTTAGAATTTATGTTAGTTATTATTTCATTTCCCTCTATAGAGTGTCACGTAAAGTTTTCAATACGATAGTACTAATTTTGAAAGATAAACATCAACGTTTAAAATCGTTAAAATTTGAACTTCTTTAATATATAATTCCACAAAAAGATACATCTACGAGTTCAATTTTTATTTTTTAAAACAAAATTGTGTAAAATTGAAGAAAGATTAAAAATTGAAGGCTATAGAGGCGGGACTTTGACTCCGAAAGGTGGTCAGACCACCTATGGCTGTTTGCAAACATGTTCGTCACACCCACACTTTTCTTTCCATAGTTGACATGTCCTATAAAACCTTATAGGTCAAAAGTTATGTCATGTGTGTATTAATTAGTGGTTTAATAATGATAGTATTAACGAGAATTAATAAATGAATGGGTATGTTCGTAATTTCTATTGATTAAAAAAATAACCTTTAGTAAATGTAGGGGTAAAATAGTCATTTCAAAATACTTTATATGGTATTATAGATATAGATAAGTTCGAATTAAAGTTAAATGTCATATGTGTATTAGTTAGTGGTTAAAAGATGATATTTTTAATGAGAACTTAATAAATGAAAGGGCATATTAGTAATTTGTATTGATTTTCAGAAAACTCTTAGTAATTAAATGTAGGGTTAAAATAGTCATTTATATAGTAAAAAAAAACTTAAATGCTTTATATAGATTAGCATAGATATAGATAAGTTTGAACTAGTAATCAGTGTTATATTTGTCTTAGTCTTAGTTAAGGAACATGTTAGTAATTTATATTGATTTTTTTCCTGAAATAGTCTTTAGTATATATACAGGTAAAATATCTCTGTCTTAAAATAATCGAAATGCTGTATATACGTGTACTAGTTAATTGACCCGTGTATACACAGGTTTGATATAAAATAAAAATATAAAATATTTTTTGTAAGTTTAATAGATGTAGAAATTGTTTTTTGTATGAAATTTTGTAGTCAATCTAGTGATGCATTTATGTAATGATCAATAAAAAATTAAAAAGAGTTTCAAATTTATTATTATATACGTATTACGTGTTCCGTTTTAATGTAAAGAAGATTAAAAAAAAGGTGGAGTAGATTAATATGGGTTAAAATTAGAACATTGACCATTATTATTAAAGATGTAAAAATTTAACTTAAAAAATTAGTGACTCATGTATACACGGATAAAATACAACAATTATTGTAAAAATGAATTGTCTAAGTTAAAAAATAAGAAGTTTTAAAACATAACCGACTAATATATAATGTTCAGTTGTTGCACTGAAAGATTGTTAAGTGTAGAATCGTATGGATAAATGTATAAATCGTGCAACCTCAGATTTATGTGCAAATGCTAAAAGATGGTTATAATACAAGGCGAAATTAAACCATAACCACTAGCAGAAAATCTTACAAAAGAGGAACATATCACATTTGTAGGGGTAAAAGTATCAAATTCACAGCTAGGTACATACAAACAATATTATTAAATACATAAACCATAGTAATGTCTGATCTACTACTAATTCAAGATAACTATCCATCACCATAACCAAAACCCAACTGCTTTACCAATTTGAGTAGCAATTGAATTGTTGAATTAGGAATCTCCAACGCCATCATCACCATGATCTTGCAGCTGACAAAATAACCATTGATTTTGTTGGACGGGAAAAAAAATTAAAAAATAACAAATCGAGTAGTACGCATAAACAATTAAACATGGTCAATGTATCATAAGCAAAATTACTGCTCGGGTCTCGTATCATATTACCGTCTCATGAACCTCCTTTTCTTTACCCAAGATACTACTTAACCTTTGTAGTTCAGTCCATCCCACTACACTTGGTAGCATCGTTTATAGATGCCAGTTTCACACATATATTCTTATAAATGTGTCCATTTGGGTTATGTATCATCTGTTACACGTTAACTACAAAAATAATAAACTTTTTGGATATCACACGACTGATTTGTAAAACACTATACAATATTTATAGAACTAAGTGCATATGAAGGTGTACAAATATGAGTTATGTGAGTTATAATCTATAAGGACTTAACCAATCCACTTAGCTTCGTTTTTTTGAGGCATCTTAAGACTTAAACAGCATACCAAATTACCCGTCTTTATGTGAACTGTAGGACTTAACCAAACCACTTAGCTTCGTTTTGAGGCATCTTAAGACTTGAACACCACATCAATTCCAAAGAAAAAAAAGTAAAAAAATATAACGCGGCTATATTCATTTTATGATTATGACACCCGATATTTTTCCAACAAAACGACAATCTTATTCATATATCAAAGTTTTACATCACAAGCGAAAGTGATACAAGGTATAAACTAGTCTAAAAGATGACTATAAGTAAGCAGCAGCATCTTCAGGTATCATTTGGTCCTACGAGTTCCCTTCTTGACGAGACTACTAGTTGTGTCCTGAGATATACACGTACATGCATAAGCCTAAAGGCTTAGTGATTTCGTGTGTTTGTGTACAAAAATATCACACACAATATGCAACGATGATGTGTAACGTGAAAATGTAAAATATAGAAAATATAGCGAGATCTTTGTGTCTGTCAGGGTTAACTAGATGTCAAGTCGTCATCCGACATTGATAAGCATGCGTGCTATCAATGTCACGACTATCTATACCAGCACTTTCGATAGTGACGAGTATCTGCTAGTACGATTTAGTACAAACAAGTGGCCGCTTGTGTACTAATCGTACCAATATATATGTAAGCCAACAACCATCATGTTTAAGCCATTAAAATACATATATGTTAATGAGCCAACGACCGTTATGTTTCAACTCCTGGTTACCCGACGACTAACGGCGTGACGTAATATATCTAAAAATCAAGATTCGTGCTTAAATGCAATTTAAACGGATAATCAAGTAATCAGGTAATCACGTGGTACATAGCATATATCTCAGTTTTGAAAATAACACGAAACTCACCTTGATAGCTTAGGTTAGGATATTTCTGTTTTGCTGATTTAATACATTTGATTGGCTGCAATTCTTGTGCACATGTGTTATACGTATGAGTTTAGTGTGTGTGTTTGAGTGTATAAGAAAGGAAATTGATGATTTGTAGACGAAAATGACGATCCTATTTATACTAGTAAATAAGCAGGTGACGAAGCAAGCTAGGATAGTAGGTAATCATTAGTTTTAATATGTGGCAAACCAGTGTTTGATCCTTAGTTGGTAAGTAATCCACCTCATGCTTTCAAACGCCATATGTAAATCTTTGAAGCTTTCGTACATAGTAAACAAGTTGACATGAGGTACAAGATGACTAGCTCAAGTATTTCATGTGTTTGAAGCATGTTGGAGTGTGGTCAATGTACGTTAAATGCATGAATTCTCATGCCATAAAATAGAGATTTATTATAGCATCATTTAGCAATTATTTTTAATACTATAAAAGTTATAATGACTCTTTATATATCATTTAGCTTCAATATTTCATAAAAATGTTACTTGGTATTTTTAAGTTGTTTAGTTGTTGTATCTCGTATTGCCCTAACTTAAATTAAACCTTATTGTTATTTCTATTTCCTTATAAAAGATGAGATCAATCTATATTAAAAGTACGTTCATAATTTGGGATGTTACAAATCCTCCCACCTTATAGGAATTTCGTCCTCGAAATTCAGTTAGTCTAATATGTAAGGAAATTTTAATCTGATTTTCAATTCAGACTACCAAGTAGGATATGAACCATGATGATATTCCTACTGACTTTGACCAAAGGAATAAACATGTTCCTAAGTTGTTAACTTTTCTATTAAGAACTAAGTTATGGTCAATCTATACAATTAAGAATTTCATCAAACACTTATCTATTCTAACATAATTATTGTTGATTAAGAAGACATAGCTTATAGGCAATTCAACCTATCATTTCAATAATAGTAAAATGTACTATATAACGAGGACTTAATTAACTTCCCTCATTTCTCAAATATCATTATTTCTTTCCCAGATGATAACTTTATCACCCTTATTAAACTCAATAGGTTTTCTTCTTTTGTCCGCATAGTATTTCTATTGATTTTGTGTAGATTTAATTCAATCTCAAATCTAAACAACTTTATTGGTTGTTCGTTGTATAATTTCCGCGCCAGCCATTTTCTTCTTAATATTATTATTTTTCAACCTCATCCTAACACAATGACATTCTACATTAGATAAAGGTATATCATGCCTACTTACTATCTCATTGACATATAACATTGTTAACCTCTCTAAGACATATGTTTCTGTTAAGAAGTATGTTGATTTGGTCAATCTATTTACGATGACCCATATCGAATCATGACTCTTTTGATTTTTAGGTAGTCTAATCACAAAGTCAATAAGATGTGATCCTACTTCCAAATGGCATGCTCTAAAGATTGTAAACTACAACATAGATTTTGATTTTGACCTAAAGACATGTATGAGATGTCTTAACCAAATCCTCGACTGACTTCTTCATTTCTCCCCATTAATACATCAACATTAAAATCCTTATATATCTTAGTACCTCCAAGATGAACTGAATATTTAGATTTATGAGCTTCACTCAAAATCATTTCCTTATGATCTACTTACCGAAGAATCTATGTTCTTCATATGAATCTTTTGATTCAATCTCTATTATTTTCAAGTAGTTTAAATTGACCTTTCATTTTGTTCAAACTTCCATTTTGAACAACTCCTTGTTGCACCTCTTTGGCCATTTAATTCAAAACTTAAGTCAGTTCAATCTTCATAGCCCTGACTTTAGCTAGCTCATTTCTCTCTAACAATTGTCTTTTCCTTGATGCTAAAGGATTTTATAATCATAATCGCTTACTAATTTGATCCAACATCGTTGTCTCATGTTTAGCACTTTTTGCTTAAAGAAGTATTTCCAACTCTTAATGACATGTAAAGATCACACACTTAGTTCTATATAAATTTATGTCTCCATAACTTTAATGGAAATACTACTGCATCTAGTTCTAAGTCATGCATTCTCTATTTCTTTTCGTGTTCTCTTAATTTCCTTGATGCTAATGCTATCACTTTATCTCGTTGCATTAGTACGTAACCCAACCCTAGGTTTGAGGCGTTAGTACCGTATAAAACAAAATCATAAGTGTGACACCCGTCAAATTAGGACTAGTAATTAGTGCCTAATCAAATTTTAATACATGTAATTAGTTCTGTGTTAGGCTAATTTGTGTATCAACTAATATATATTGTTGAATATATATATACAAGTATACGATTTGATTAAATCGTACAAGTTTCAAATCGAATGTAATTCGGTTCAATTTAATACGGATGTTGGTGAACAATTTAATTAAATAACATAAAGATTATTTAATGAAACTATTATATCTCAATAATATTATTTTTATAATATTATGTATTCATTCCATATCGTACAAGCGAGAACAACGCGATTAAATGTGAACGCGCAAAAAAAAAAAAAAAAAAAAACGAGATAACGTTATATTTTTATAACGCAACTATTAAGTATTTTATGAAATACTTCAACAAAAATATCGAGTAAATATTCGTATTTTCAAAACGTATAATCAAACGTATAAACTAATTATTTAACGTTTTAAACGATCGGGAAAACGAACACCGCACGGAGCGCGACCGCACGGGGCAAAATTTGGTGAAGCCCACACTTGGTGGACCCCACCAAAACCGGCCAACAAGAGGTGAGGGGATGAAATCCCCACCTCATTCTCAACTTCTCACTCTCTCTCTTACTCTTTCTTCTTTTTCTTTTTCTCCTAACTCTCACCACACCACCACCTCACAAATCTTCAAAATAAGCATACAAAACGACATCAAATTATCAAAATAATTACGGAAAAGGAACCACCTCGACGCGATCTACATTTCTATCTTTCCGGATTTTCGTTTCGACACTTTGTAAGTTTCCGACAAAAACCCGAAACTCTCCGTTTTCGATTATTTTTACATGTTTATGGTTTATAATGGTCCAAAATGTCCATATAAGGGTTGGGTAAAAGTTTTGGAACCAGTGGTCGCCGGAAAACACGTTTTCGGCTCAAAATCCGGCGAACAGTTGGAAGTGTCGCTAGTGTGCCAAAAACAGTAGTAGCGACACTAGCCAAGTGTCGCTATGCCTAAGTGTCGCCCCTATAGCGACACTACTTAAGTGTCGCTTAATTACTTAACCAGATTTAACTTAGCGACACTCCCTTAGTGTCGCCAAAATTCATAAGTGTCACCTTAGCGACACTACTCAAGTGTCGCCCAACTATTGAAAATTAGAAATATAGCGACACTACTCAAGGTCTCGGTTGCGTGCTGATGCAACGAGACAAGGTCATTGCTTACGCCTCACGACAACTCAAAATCCACGAAAAGAACTACACTACTCACGACCTCGAGCTTGGAGCTGTCGTGTTCGCTCTCAAAATCTGGAGACATTACCTCTATGGCACTAAGTGCACAATCTTCACCGACCACAAAAGTCTCCAACACATATTCGATCAAAAGGATCTCAACATGAGGCAACGTCGATGGGTCAAGTTGCTTACCGACTACGACTGTGAAATCAAATACCATCCAGGGAAGGAAAATGTTGTTGCCGATGCCCTCAGTCGAAAGGAACGATCGAAACCACTTCGAGTTCGAGCCCTCAGTATGACTATTCACAATGATCTAAACCTTCAGATCCTCGCTGCTTAACTCGAAGCCTTGAAAACCGATAACATCAAAAATGAAGCCTTGCGAGGCATGGAGAAACAATTCGAAATCAAGCCTAATGGAATTAGGTATTTCTCAAATCGAATCTGGTTGCCTAGTTTTGGGAACCTGCGAGACTTGGTGATGGATGAAGCTCACAAGTCAAAATACTCTATTCATCCGGGATCCGATAAAATGTATCACGGCATCAAGGATTTCTATTGGTGGCCGAACATGAAAGCCGAGATCGCCATCTATGTTAGCAAGTGCCTTACTTGCTCAAAAGTCAAAGCCGAGTATCAAAAACCTTCTGGTTTGCTTCAACAACCCGACATTCCTGAATGGAAATGGGAACAAATTTCCATGGATTTCATAACCAAACTACTCAAGTCATCGAGCGGTTGCGATACCATTTGGGTGATCGTCGATCATCTCACATAGTCTGCTCACTTCCTGGCAATCAAAGAAACTGATAAAATGGAACGCCTCACACGACTTTACATCAAGGAAATCGTAACCCGACACGGTGTTCCAATCTCGATTATCTCCGACAGGGATAGTCGTTTCACATCTCAATTTTGGCAGTCACTTCAAAAATCATTGGGTACCCGTCTCGATATGAGTACCGCATACCATCCACAAACCGACAGCCAAAGTGAACGAACAATTCAAACACTGGAAGACATGCTACGGGCCTGCGTAGTTGACTTCGGTGTAAACTGGGAACGACACCTACCATTGTGCGAGTTCTCGTACAACAATAGCTATCATACCAGCATCAAGGCTGCACCTTTCGAGGCACTTTACGGTCATAAGTGCCGATCACCTATCTGTTGGACCGAAGTTGGGGATAGCCAACTCACGGGTCCGGAAATCATTCACGAAACAACCGAGAAAATAGTCGAAATTAAGAACAAACTCAAAGCCGCACGTGATCGTCAGAAAAGTTATGCTGACGTGAGACGCAAACCACTCGAGTTCCAAGTTGGGGATCGAGTACTACTCAAAGTTTCACCTTGGAAAGGTGTCATCCGATTCGGCAAACGCGGTAAACTGAACCCAAGATATATTGGACCTTTTGAGATCCTCGAGAGGATAGGTCCAGTGGCATATCGATTGCAACTGCCGGCCGAGCTTAGCAGTGTGCATCCCACTTTCACATTTCAAATCTAAAGAAGTGTCTTTCTGATGAGACACTTATCATTCCCCTCGATGAAATTCGAGTTGACGACAAGCTTCACTTTGTTGAAGAACCCGCCGAAATCATGGACCGTGAGGTCAAACAACTCAAACAAAGTCGTATTCCCATCGTCAAAGTTAGGTGGAATTCGCGGCGCGGTCCGGAATTCACCTGGGAACGGGAAGATCGAATGAGACTCAAGTATCCTCAGTTGTTTGCTGACGCTACTTCCAACACGACCCCAAACTAAATTTCGGGACGAAATTCTTCTAACAGGGGGAAAATGTGACACCCGTCAAATTAGGACTAGTAATTATTGCCTAATCAAATTTTAATACATGTAATTAGTTATGTGTTAGGCTAATTTGTGTATCAACTAATATATATTGTTGAATATATATATACAAGTATACGATTTGATTAAATCGTACAAGTTTCAAATCGAATGTAATTCGGTTCAATTTAATACGGATGTTGGTGAACAATTTAATTAAATAACATAAAGATTATTTAATGAAACTATTATATCTCAATAATATTATTTTTATAATATTATGTATTCATTCCATATCGTACAAGCGAGAACAACGCGATTAAATGTGAACGCGCAAAAAAAAAAAAAAAAAAAAAAAAAAAAAAAAAACGAGATAACGTTATATTTTTATAACGCAACTATTAAGTATTTTATGAAATACTTCAACAAAAATATCGAGTAAATATTCGTATTTTCAAAACGTATAATCAAACGTATAAACTAATTATTTAACGTTTTAAACGATCGGGAAAACGAACACCGCACGGAGCGCGACCGCACGGGGCAAAATTTGGTGAAGCCCACACTTGGTGGCCCCACCAAAACCGGCCAACAAGAGGTGAGGGGATGAAATCCCCACCTCATTCTCAACTTCTCACTCTCTTACTCTTTCTTCTTTTTCTTTTTCTCCCAACTCTCACCACACCACCACCTCACAAATCTTCAAAATAAGCATACAAAACGACATCAAATCATCAAAATAATTACGGAAAAGGAACCACCTCGACGCGATCTACATTTCTATCTTTCCGGATTTTCGTTTCGACACTTTGTAAGTTTCCGACAAAAACCCGAAACTCTCCGTTTTCGATTATTTTTACATGTTTATGGTTTATAATGGTCCAAAATGTCCATATAAGGGTTGGGTAAAAGTTTTGGAACCAGTGGTCGCCGGAAAACACGTTTTCGGCTCAAAATCCGGCGAACAGTTGGAAGTGTCGCTAGTGTGCCAAAAACAGTAGTAGCGACACTAGCCAAGTGTCGCTATGCCTAAGTGTCGCCCCTATAGCGACACTACTTAAGTGTCGCTTAATTACTTAACCAGATTTAACTTAGCGACACTCCCTTAGTGACGCCAAAATTCATAAGTGTCGCCTTAGCGACACTACTCAAGTGTCGCCCAACTATTGAAAATCAGAAATATAGCGACACTTACTAAGTGTCGCCTAAGCCCGTAGCGACACTATCTTAGTGTCACCAAAAACAGAATATTTACAACTTTTTACTAACTGTCGAGACTTAAATTTTATCACTTGATTTCACCCAAATTCAAGTCCAGATGCGTTTTTCACCAAAGCAATTTAATAGAAATAAAAATTTTTCGAGCTGACCTGGCATCTCGACCCCAGCCAGGGGCCAGCCCCTTGGACCCCGCCAGGGGTTGCCACCCCTGGAACCCCGCTAACCAGGGGCGCTGCCCCCGGACCCCCGTCACCTAAAAGTTTGTAAACACTTTTAAGTACAACACTTCAAAATCAAAATAATAATATCGAGATTATTGTTACAAACAATCACCAACGGGCCGTACACGTTTTCAAATACTCAAATCAATCAACCAAATCTTAGTAATTTGGACATCATAGATAAATAAACAATTACAAAGGTAGTCTTTCGAGATACATGTACAATTAATAACCATTACGTGTCATGGACACACTCAGGTTACAAGTCTTCGGACATTAATTCACAGCTAATCAGTTCAAGTTATTTGATAAACAATCAAGACTCAGGTGAGTCTCATGGCCCCTATTTTACTGCTTTTCAATCAAGGGTGTGATATTATTGCTCGTTTTGTTTTACAAGTTGAACGCAAGTACAAAACAAATCAAATACTACATGAGTTTCAAGCTAATCAATTTAAAGCCCTCCATAGCATAGTCTGGTAATACGTAGTAGCGTGAATGTTAGTATATGATATCATATAGGATTGACAATCCTCGTCCGGGTTAGCACGCACTAACTGGTCAAACGGACGTATTAGCATTTGGGAAGACGAGTGTGGATTAGGCACTCGTAGGAGGCATTTCAAGTTAGGTTTCCTTAAGTGGGCCTGACAACTCAAGTTAAGCTCAGACTATGTGCTCATGGCTGTATAACTTTTATTTTGCTTAATTGCATTTTAAATTCAATTATTAAATCTTGCGGTCCATACAAATATGTGTTGACATACAAACCTGTGAGCTCACCAGCGTTTCGCTGACCCATTTTAGCATGTATCACAGGTGACCAGCAGTAGGTTGGACTGCTCAAGTAAGGATCAATTAGCTCGAGTCATCATGCAAACAATCAGAGATTTAGCTGCATTATTATATTTTGTATAGATTAATTATGTACTTAAATCTCTCAATTTCAAGCTGAGCTAATGTAAACAATATTTTTGATGTAAACTTTTGTTTTATCAATACAAGTCCAAAACGACGCATATAGTGGTCGTTCATTATATATCTTTGTGCTGTGATTATTGATTCGTAACACCCAAAACGTGCTTCCGCTAAACAATAAATTTGGGGGTGTTACAGATTGGTATCAGAGCCTAAGGTTATAGTGAACTAGGTTGCATTTAGTGGGCCTAGACTATGACCGTTAGGCAGTATTTCCTCATTATGCATGACTGGTTCAGGAATTACAGCATACGACTTTAATTTAACATAGACTGATCAACTATGTACAATTAAGGAAAGATGATGTAAGGTCTGAAACGATCATGTTGAACAGGAATACACTAGTTGACTCTGACCTCGAGAGACCCGAGACTCTAACAAGTCTGTGCTAGACACCCAATAGGCTATTATGTGATACTAAGTATACATAGATAGGCTTCGTTACAACCTTAGGCTATATTATATATGTATTATATGAATATAGGCCTCATTCTTTCTAACACTTTGTCTCAGAATGGCAAACACACCACCCAACTCCAACTCGTCGCGCTCTTATCCGTACGAATCACAAACCTCAAGGGTAGCCAGGAGGGACACCAGGTTGCCTCGAGCTAGCCCATATTCCACTCACCTTACTCCGCCAGTTTTAGCCGCTAGGCTACACCATCACGAGCAACGACTTAACGCTATGGATATCGAACTCCAAGAAACTCGTGAAAACTGGAGACTCACAGCTATGGAACGAATCGAGCAAGTCTCTGAAGATCACGAGCACACAGTCAACACCATGAACACTCTTCAGAATCAAGTGGAAGAAACAGTCGAAACCATGGAGGTTGTCCACAACCAAGTGTTTGGCAACCGAAATGAAATCTCTGTCCTACAATCAAGGCTGCATCAGTGCGAGACACGTCTAAGGGAAACCGAGGACGCCCTCCGAACTGCCAACAGACTCGCAGAATCTGTGGCCCATCTCAACGCACTACTGCCACAACTCAACTTACGTTAGAATTAGCTTAGGCTGAATCTGTACTCTAATGTGTTTTCGTAGGATCTATGTAATTCGACCGGATGTAACAATTCCCGGTACTTTTGTAAAACATCTAATCCTGTAACTTTTGGAACTCGTAATTTGGAATTGTCTATCATCTTTTGAACTCGTAATATCAATTGACAATTCCCCTCAATTATTCTATAATATTGATTTTACATTGTGATGTCGTATGTTACCGCTTTTACATATATGCATCTATTGTAATTTTCATTCTGGTACAATTTCTTATGTACCTTTTGTTTCTTTCTTTCTTGAAGAATCATGCCGCCCAAGAAGAAAAGTTACAGTGATGCGGAAATCAATGCTATCGTTTCTCGGGCTGTGGTCGATGCCTTGGCTGCTCGGGACTCGCCTCGAAACTCCCGAAATACTGGTGAAGCTCCCAGTAATACCCCTGCCATCAAGCCTTGTTCTTACCAGGATTTTCTGAGTTGCAAACCACTATATTTCAAAGGCACGGAAGGTGCTATCGGTCTGATCCGTTGGATCGAACGTATGGAATCTATCTTCAACCTCTGCAACTGCACTGAAGACAACAAAGTCAAGTTCGCTGCATACACCTTTCAGGAAGGTGCTCTTACGTGGTGGAATACCCACGCCAACTCCGTAGGTCTTGAGATAGCTAATCAGCTACCTTGGGCCGAGCTGAAGAAGAAGTTGAGGGAGAAGTACTGTCCCGAAGAAGAACTGCACCGTCTAGAGGAAGAGTTCTGGCATTTGACGGTGCAGGGAACTGACATTGCTGGGTATACCACCAAATTCCAGCAGTTTGCGTTGTTATGCCCGGGTTTTGTTGATCCGGAGGAGAAGAGCATCAAAAGATATATCCGCGGCCTCCCTGAGAGCATTCAGGGGAACGTCGCTTCATCTAAGCCAACCACTACTGAAAGTGCTATCCGGCTGGCACATGAGCTCATGGCGCTGGTTGTCAACCGTGAGACACCCAATACCTCCTCCAACAACAAGCGAAAACCCTCTGAACACCAAAACCAACCAAACAAGAAAACCAACACCATCCAAGTTTACAACACCAATACTGAAACCAAACGTAGCTACACTGGAGACAGACCATACTGTTCCAAGTGTAACTACCACCATGACGGCCCATGCAGTACTCCCTGCAACAACTGCAGGAGGTACGGACATTTGACCAAAGACTGCCGAGCCCCCAAATCCAACAACAACACCTCCAACAACAAAACCCAACAACCCAAATCCTGCTATGGATGCGGAGAGATGGGGCATTTCAGGGATGCATGTCCCAAACGAAAGAACAAGGGCAACAACAACAACAACAACAATGCCAAGGGAAGAGCATTTGTTCTCAACTCCGGGGACGCCAGTCAAGACCCGAATGTGGTCACGGGTATGTTCCTCCTCAACAACTTAACTGCTTCTGTTCTATTTGATTCTGGTGCTGATAGAAGCTTTATTTCTGATGAGTTTTATCCACTACTTGACATCACCCCTGTTGCCTTAGATGTTAAGTACACCGTGGAACTTGCAAATGGTAAACTCATAGAAACCGATAGTGTGATACCTAATTGCACTTTAACCCTAGCCGATGAAACCTTCTCCATTGACCTTATGCCTGTTGAAATAGGAAGTTTCGACGTCATCATTGGTATGGACTGGTTGTCCAAACACCGCGCTGAAATTGTCTGCTACGACAAGGTCGTTCGAATCCCTCTCGCCGCCGGTAGAACTTTGGTCATACAGGGGGAGACCGGTGGGACGAGACTCAATATCATATCTTGTTTGAAAACCCAAAAATTTCTGAGAAAGGGTTATCCTGCAATCCTCGCGCACATCATGGAGAAAAAGTCGGAGGAGAAGCGACTTGAGAATGTGCCAATCGTTCGAGAATTTCCAGAAGTCTTTCCCGAAGAACTACCTGGTCTACCACCACCAAGACAGGTTGAGTTCTCAATCGATCTTGTGCCAGGTGCTGCACCTGTGGCCCGAGCACCATACCGTTTAGCTCCATCTGAACTTCAGGAGTTGTCCACCCAGTTACAGGAGCTCCTGGAAAGAGGATTCATTAGGCCGAGTTCTTCACCTTGGGGAGCTCCGGTCCTATTCGTCAAAAAGAAAGATGGTTCTTTCAGAATGTGCATCGACTATCGAGAGTTAAACAAGTTGACCATCAAGAACCGATATCCACTTCCTCGAATCGATGACCTGTTCGACCAACTTCAAGGATCGAGTTGTTATTCAAAGATTGATCTTCGGTCAGGTTATCATCAATTGCGTGTTCGCGACGCCGATATTCCAAAAACCGCCTTCAGAACCCGTTATGGGCATTATGAATTTCAGGTGATGCCATTCGGTCTAACCAATGCACCGGCTGTATTCATGGACCTTATGAATCGGGTGTGCAAGCCTTATCTCGACAAGTTCGTCATTGTCTTCATTGACGACATTCTCATATACTCGCGAAACGAACAGGAACACACGCATCATCTCAAAACCATCCTAGAACTACTTAGACACGAAGAGCTGTATGCTAAATTTTCTAAGTATGAGTTCTGGATACAAACAGTTCAATTCCTTGGACACGTTATCGATAGTCAGGGAATTCATGTGGACCCATCCAAAATCGAGGCTATCAAAAATTGGCAATCGCCGACAACTCCAACAGAAGTACGGCAGTTTTTAGGACTGGCCGGGTACTATCGACGATTCATCGAGAACTTCTCAAAAATAGCCTTGCCACTCACGACACTGACTCAGAAAGACAAAAAGTTCGACTGGGCTGAAAAACAAGAGTCAGCATTTCAACTTCTGAAACAAAAGCTTTGCAGTGCTCCAATCTTATCCCTACCCGAAGGCACCGATGACTTCGTGGTATACTGCGATGCTTCCCATCAAGGTCTCGGTTGCGTGCTGATGCAACGAGACAAGGTCATTGCTTACGCCTCACGACAACTTAAAATCCACGAAAAGAACTACACTACTCACGACCTCGAGCTTGGAGCTGTAGTGTTCGCTCTCAAAATCTGGAGACATTACCTCTATGGCACTAAGTGCACAATCTTCACCGACCACAAAAGTCTCCAACACATATTCGATCAAAAGGATCTCAACATGAGGCAACGTCGATGGGTCAAGTTGCTTACCGACTACGACTGTGAAATCAAATACCATCCAGGGAAGGCAAATGTTGTTGCCGATGCCCTCAGTCGAAAGGAACGATCGAAACCACTTCGAGTTCGAGCCCTCAGTATGACTATTCATAATGATCTAAACCTTCAGATCCTCGCTGCTCAACTCGAAGCCTTGAAAACCGATAACATCAAAAACGAAGCCTTGCGAGGCATGGAGAAACAATTCGAAATCAAGCCTAATGGAATTAGGTATTTCTCAAATCGAATCTGGTTGCCTAGTTTTCACTAGTACAAAAATGAGATTTGGTCACACATAGCCTGAATTAAACGGCCACACATTTGAATATTTATGTGGCTAAAGGTACCAAAATAAAATTCATGTTATTAGTTAGCCACATATGAACTCCAATCGTGTGACCATTCGGGAATGTATTGTCACACCTTCAAACATTTATGTGGCTAACAGTCACAGCTATTTTTTGACTGATTATTTAGCCACATATGAATGGGAACGCGTGACGAATGAAGAGTAAGTTTGAAGCATTAGTCACGATATACATATAAAATGTGACAAATCTATGTCACACACTTGAATCACTGTGACCAAATGCCATATATGGTCACATGAGGTAATTGTTTATGTGTCTAAATCATAGTGTCGAATTTGTCACACATGATTTTAGTGTAGCCAAAATATGGTACATATGGTCACATAACTATTATGTGTGTCTAAACTTTAGCGTGTGTTAGCTTGTCAAAAGCTAAGGTGTATAGTCACATTTATTTCTAGCACGATCATGTGACTATATGGATTTATAATAGCCACACCATATCACAAATGTGTATCTAAATGATGTTTATGGCCACACTCTAGGTGATTATATGTGACCAATATATTTATAACAGTCACATCGTTAAATATTCATGTGGCAATTATTTAGGGTAAAAATGGGCAAAAACGATTATGATTAAATTTGATATTAGTCACATTGAGTGTTTGTGTGTCTAATTCATGAGACTTTATATGGTCACATGAGGTAATTGTTTATGTGTCTATATCATAGAGTCGAGTTTGTCACACATGATTTTAGTGTAGCCAAAATCCGGTACATATGGTCACATAACTATTATGTGTATCTAAATTTTAGCGTGTGTTAGCTTGCCAAAAGCTAATGTATATAGTCACGTTTATTTATAGCACGATCATGTGACTATATGGATTTATAATAGCCACACCATATCACAAATGTGTATCTAAATGATGTTTATGGCGACACTTTAGGTGATTATATGTGACCAAATTTTACATTCGAGTTTATTCAACTGCCTTAGATTAGGTATGTTTTACTTGCATAATGACGATATAAGTACATATTTGAGCTTTTAAATAGTAGTTTGAAACATTTTATGCAATTTTTCTTTTTTCTTTTTGTGGATTATGTCACAAATGTAAAATTCGATAGGTATACTACAAGAGATAGAGGTTAACAAAATGTTTTTTTTTTTTTTTGGGTAAAGGGGACGGTACCCCGGCAAAATTTAATTAGATCAAAAAATAGTAATTACAGGTATACGACAGGTATTCCCGAAGGGACGTTTTTAGTGAACGTCCCAAACACATACAAAATCTCCTATTACTAGCCTTAATCTAATCCAACTCCTATGTCGGTGATCATTTTTTACAATAATACCTATAAAATCTAAAATGGCCAACACTAGAAAAGAAAAATACAATCTAAAATGGCCACAAATATGACCATTTTTACAATTCATCCTAGAACGTAAAAAACAAAAAATCTTCAAGTCTTCTCTCTTCAATCCTCTGATCTTCACATCTTCAGTCTTCTGTTCTTCTATCCACAACTCCTTAATCCACCCATTTCCCACAAATACCATACTTTTTTTTACTACAGATCATTCCATACGCTTGCCTTTGCTCCCATCCTACTTAACAATGGCCAATTGTACCGGATTTTGAGTTCATACCCACCTCTCTTGCACTTCTAAGACTAAAATCATTCCCCACGTTCTAACATACCCTTCTTATCCCAATCACAGAATGCAACCTAAATACAATCATATAACATGGCATAACCCACAATCTGACCATATTCTCATATACCCAACAACAAGCATTAAGTATAGTTGGTTATCAAATAAAACAAGCTGTCCAGAGATTGGCTCAATACATTGATTGAAAAAAGTCAACCAATAACATCAACCTTTTAAAATACCAGCTGCAGCATTAAAATAGCTATTACCTTTAGCAGTATTAAAATTACTACTAGTAGCTTTAAAAAACCAGAAAATCCCAGTTTATATTTGGATATAAAAGATACTTTATGTAAACAAATATGTATACAGGTTTGTGTTTTTAACAAAGTCATTTACCTGCAATGGGACTATGTTGACAACAAGCTGTAAGCAATCGACAAGTAGAGGAACCTCAATTACCCTGCAAGATCCACCACATACAGCTGCTGCATCACCTTCTGTACACATTACAATCAGCCGACCCTTTCACGCCTTAAGTTGTTGAATAACCGACTGCTGTTTGCTGATAGGAAAATAATAATCGATAAAGCAAAGCAACTTGCAAGTCAACTACTTCAATTAGATGGGCAGGTCAAAGGGTTTAGCATCTGGATATGAAAGGCTAACATTATATTATATGTAGTATAACTGAATACATAATTACCTGTGCCAACCTTCCAAGTGCAAAAGCTAACATTTCCTTTAGTTGAGCTTCTGGAGATTGCAACATCTCAATTAGCGGACCAACAGCACCTCTTTGAACTATGTGCACCTGCAAAAGCTTGCTCTTTTCAATTTATGCTTTATTGTAGATAACTGAAGATAGACAAAAAAAAATTGTTCATATTTGGCTACACAGTCAGAACAAAGTAAAGTAAGTGGATAAATGAATAACAGTTTAAGAAACCTTGCAGTCCGTATCAGCAGCAGCAAATTGTCCAAGAAGTAAGGCAGCTTCTCTTTGGCTCTCCGAACAAGTTGAACTATTGACAAAGTATATAAGTTTTAGAGCATATGGTACTATAATAGAAATTTGTATTTCATAAACTTCAAGAGTTATGTCAACATTCTAAACAGCAAAAATTAAGAAGTTTATCTCCAGTTAGAGCAGGAAAACATATGTCGTTTCTTAGCAAATGCTTGGCAAACCAAATCATTCCAGCAATAGTAGAGAACGGTTAACGTACCTAAGCAATTCAATTACAGGTTGCAACGCTCCAGCAAGAAGAACTTCCTTCTTTATTCTTGGGGGTGAGTGAACAAGATTGCCAATCACACCAACCTAAGAGGCCATCAGAAGTTATTGCAGAAAATGAAAAAAAAAAAAAGCAAGACCAGATATCCTCACAGAGTAACACATATATAATGAGATAAATGTATGCACACGAGTTGGCACCTAAGAAATGGTATGGTAACTCAACGCTTCATAGTGTATGACAACGTCTTCTGATTGAAGCATTAGAACAAGAATAGGCAGAGCATTACAGTCCACTATCTGCAGATAATTTAAAAGCATGTTATAAGAAAGATAGCTCTTGGTCCTGAAAACAGGTTCAACTAACCCATAAAAGCATCAACCTGAGTTTTATTTCATCGTTTTTAAAAGCCAGTGTACGCAACGCCCCTGCTGCAGCTCTCTGCACTTTAACATAAGTGGATTGTAATAACTGAACAAAAGGAGGAATGCCACCTTCAACCCTAAACATGAAAATGTGGTGAGAAAGTATTACAAAATGAACTGTAACCCCAAGCATGAAAGAAAACTAACCTAACAAGAGTCTTAATGCTGCCATTTTCATGAGCAAGGTTAGTGATTGCATCAGCTGCTTTTCTTATGGCTCCATTAACTGCTCGGGAATTTTGGCCATCTACGTGCCTCTTAAGCAGAGCTACGAGATGGGGTAAGGCTTCAGCATCAACTATGAGTTGTTGATGTTCATGCTATAAAACAGTGGAAATCGTTAATTAGATAATTTCCTAAAAATCAGTAAGAATTGCAATTTAGTAAAACTGGGACATTAGATATTGAATGATTGCATACTTCAGATCTCTTAAACATATATATTTACCAAAGTATAGAAACAGTACAGAAACAAGTTGTAGCGGTCTTCAATAATCTAGTTATTTTAGTTTTTGTGTTCCTGCAACAAGTTTTATCTTGTTTTTTGCGTACCAGATTATATCATCAACAGTTTCGATGACGTTTCTTTCAACACTATGGCAGCATTTTGATTAAAACTAGTTTTTTTTGCCCTCGCGATGCGACGGGTTTAAAAAACTGATATTTTTTACATAAATATTTGAAACCTCACATTTTGATTTGTTTTTTTATAATTTTAATAAAGAAATTATAAGCTGATACTCTTTTTAATTGTAAATTATTAAAAATTTATTGAATACCAATGATATGATAATCTAGATCTAGATAATAATAATAACAATAACAATGAAACATTAATTGTAGTTACCCAAGTTAAATTTATCGTAGCAAGAGTAATAACTATAAATTTAAAATTTTGTACCTTTTTACTATCAGTGTCTTTATTTCTATCTTATACATATTACTATTGGAATTAACTGAAATTTCTTAAATATAGAAATGAAAACAAAAAATGTAACATAAAGTGGTGGTACAACATACTTATCGAATAATTTTTACCTTCGTCATCATATCATCATAAATATATATATGTAAGATATTATTTCTTTGGAAAGCATAAAACATACACTCCATAAGAGTTGAATATTAATATCAAGAGATAATAATCATGAAATATAGTTATTGTAATTGTGTGTGTGTGTATTAATTTCTTATTTCAAAAAATTAAAATGTAAGAATTCAATAATAAATATTAAGAGATAATAACCATAGAATATTTTTTTTGAAGCAGCAGACAAATTACCATTAAAATACCAAATTATTAAAAATAATAACCATGAATAATAACCATAATTATATTCTATGGTTATTATTCTATGGTTATTATAATAACCATAGAATAATAACCATAGAATATACTCCCTCCGTCCCATTTCTATTATCCATTATTTCCATTTTGGGGTGTACCAAATTAATTGTCCACTTCCATAAATAGAAAGTTTAAGGAAATAAAGTTCTTTTTTACCCCTAGTGTATATATATAAGACAAAAAAATAGGTAAAAAGTAGAGGGTAAAACTGTCATTTTATCAAAAAGTAAGAGAGAGATAGTTATATTTTCTTAAACTGCGTGTCTTTTTGTCTGGTGACAATAAAATTGGGACGGAGGGAGTAATTATTATAGCTAATAGTATCATTAAAAATAATAGCAACTATGAGTTATATGCAAATAGTTGATATAAGGTTTAGATGGATTTTCAAAATAATAGGAAAAATAAATATCATACCAAAAGCTTAAACTTATATAACCCATAACAAATTTAAAGTTATTAAAGAGTTAATATTAATAATAGTTTGTTAATTAATATTAAATGATAAGGATCAAAGAAAAAACAATATCACACTAAAGGCTTAAACTTATATAACCTATAACAAATTTTAAAGCTATTAAAGAGTTAATATTAATAATAGTTTGTTAATTAATTAAAAGATGAGGATCAAAATATATTTAAACTAATATGTCATAAAAAAAATTAAAAGTTATTAAAGAGTGAATATGAAAAATGTTAAAACCTAAAGGGTAGAAAATGAAAGAGTGTTAATAGTTGAGACGAAGAAAATGAAAAGTAGTTAAAAGTTAAAGGGTAAAAAGTAAAAATATCCTAAAAGATAAGGGGTACAAATTTAAAAATTAAAGGATAGAAAATAAAAAAGTCTTAAAACATTAGGGGACGAAATGAAAAAGGATTAAAAGTTAAAGGGTATAAAATAAAAAAGTTAAAGGGTATAAAATTAAATAATGCAAAAACTTTAGGGATTGAAAATGAAAAATTATCTCAAGTTACTATTCATAAACTACCTAAATTGATGTTAGGGGGAATGAAAACAAGATAAAGAAAAACTAGAAACCATGGTAAGTTGCACAATATGACGCCAGTAAATAAAAACAACCTAGTGAACAACAATAGTGTTGATGTGGCTTACAAACTCTCATTCATAGAAACCAGTTAAGTGCTAAATTTGCTAAAATTTGACTGGAAAGAAAACTCAGCAGAAAAGTATATACATAACCAAGTTATATGCATATCTCTGGCTGCTTGCTATGGGCGGAGTAACAAAGCTTTATCCTCAGTAAATGGCATCACAAGACTTCTATCATCACTCATTGCTACAGATGAACTGCAATCACATTTGTAAAGGGCTACCAAATGATGTTATCACGTCCATGTTCACCCACTCACTGCAAAAATTCCTAACTAATTAGCATAACCACCCAGTCTACAATAATCCGTTACATCTGCGATCTACTTAAAACCCTGTTGACAGTTGGCTTATCCAAAGGTACTTTTTGGCGTCGACAAGTCTTTTTTTCTGATTCGTTAACATGTCAATTTGGGGCCTATTTATTCTATAAACATCTAACAGTCTCAACTCACAACTGAAAAGATGTGCCACCAAACATTAAAGCTAACATCATATAACATTGATCATAGAAAAAAGAATAGCAGTACAAAACAAGGGTTCTTAAAAACAAGTCCATAGTCTGGCACCATGTAACAACATTTCTTAGTCTATCATGGTACAAAGAGTCCATAAGCAACGATATAGCTTAATGCTTGAACGCAGCCTGATCACCCACAAGTTCTTTCTACAGCACCTAGTATGCATCATGATATATGTGTCCAAACCCTCCGAAAGCAATCAAACCACAATATTTTGAAGGCTCAATAAGGTATATAGCATGGTTTATTAATTAAACACCATTATGATAACACACGAAACCTACTATTTTGAACACCTATCATTGAAAATAGTAAATCCATGGATGGATTTATAAACCATTGGACCTGCTTCCTCCTAAGCTAAATATTTTCACTTAGCCCATTTGCATGACCCAAACCGACCCATTTGTTAGCAAAAATAGGATGGTTATACTAACAGCATCCTAGTTAGCAAGAAGAATTAGAAAGTCGTACACATTAACAATACAATTCACTTGTTTAGCATTTTTGATATTAACAATAACCTGCATTGATCGATACCTGGTAAGTTTAGAAGACTTTCTATAATTCCCTCTCTTCGTTGTTTAGTAGAAATTGTGTCAGCCCCGATTGCTAGAGCCACCATAGCCATCACCACAAGTTGACTTGTATATGCCTGAATAGCAAAGCACACAACTTTTTTAGTACAGTTGGGTCAACACAACAACAATTAAGTCTTTTTTCCACATTTACATATAACTAATGTGTTTAAAACACATCAGACGAGTTTAGGACCTAACTAAACATAACCGAATTTGACCAATTTGTATATGACAGAGTCAACATTTCCATATCGATTAAAAAGCAATTTACCTACCTTGGTGCTTGCAACACCAATGTCACTACGTACCAGCATTAATATGAACACCGCAGTGTGTATTCCGGGCAATAGCACTACCAACAGTGTTAGTAATGCCGACACATAAAGCACCATTCTCCAATGCATATTCAAGGGCATTCAAAGTATCAGCTGTTTCACCCGATTGACTAACAAAAATAATTGTATACAGGTGCCTTCCTATCAAGCAGATCACTTGCAATCTCCATCATAATAGGTATACCTATTAATCCACAATGATAGTGAACACAAACTATATACTAAGTAGTACTTGGTAAAAAGTTATTAGAGGTGGCACTTTCGACTCATTAACTTTTGAACTCGATTTGGGTTATGTTTTCACCTTTAGTGGGTCAAATGAGACCCTAAAAAAACACCAGGTAAACATACAAAAACTGCCCTTCGATCCATTACCCAACCCACTTATTTTCCACCTTTAAAGAAAAGAAACAGGATGAAAGTTCCGAAAATGCAAACAACCATCTAAAACACTTTAAGCTAAAAGTATCTTAAAATTAGCAATCAAATTTATCGAGTAGACCTGCAAAGTAAGATGGATACAAAAAAGGTTAAGAAAACTAAGTAAAAAAATTAAGGAACAAAAGTCTTTGTTGTGCAAAAAAGTTCAAGATACAGTATGTGTTTTTTAACATCATACAGTGAGCAACATATTAATAAGCAATTATCAACATGCCAAGGTTTCTTTGTTTACTAGAAATGTGTGTATACTGATTGAGTGGAACTGCATTGCAATATATACTGATTGACTTGTCCATGTTTACTCAGAATTCTTGCAGCTACTCACTATTTAACACTGAAATAATTTACATACACATAAGAAGAATGTGTTCATTCAATCATATAATCTATTAACTGCAGCCACAATAATCTGAAGTTCAAAAAAAGGATACAAAAAAAGGGTTAAGAGTAGACCTGGAAATTACTTTGTCAAAATGGGTTGGTTCGAGTAGACCTGCAAAGTAAGATGGATACAAAAAAAGGTTAAGAAAACTAAGTTAAAATATAAAAGTAAGGAATAAAAGTCTTTACTGTACAGTTTGTGTTTTTAGGCATCATACAGTGAGCACCATATTACTAAGCAATCAATACATGAATATTAACTATTCCACTAGTACTGGATCATAAAAACACTGAAAATCTGCAGAGCACCATGCTTAATAAAAACTATAGGTGGCAAAACGGGCGGGCCGGGCAGGTTTGGGTAACGGGTCAAAATGGGTTCGGGTCTAAACGGGTTCGGGTTCAAACGGGCTCGGGTCTAAATGGACTCAGGGCAAAATGGGTGGACTTATTTTGGATCGATTGCTATTTTGTAACTTCTTAAATAAAATATATTAAAATCTGTACAAATCATTTCTTTTCTGTTTATACACATCAAATTTTTTTATTGACTTTTTTAGTAAGTTATTACTCGCTATTATTTATTTATTGCTACATTTATTTTATTAAAACTCAAAAATTCAAAAGATGTTAATTGAACTAGGTATGTAAATCTTTCCCATAGTAAAAAAGTAAAGTTAATAGTTACTCCAACTATTAATGAGACAAAAGCCTTTTCAAGCTACCTACCCCGTTTTCATTTATCAAAGTCCTCCTCAACTTTTCAAGAACAAAGAAAGTCAGAAACTATATTTTCTTATCAATATTTGAGGTTTCCAATCAATTTTTTTATATAAGATTTAGATTTTTTGATTCATAAAAGTATAAATCCAAGCAGCAATCTACAATCAGTTGTATTGTGGTGGTCCTAAGGTGCTAGTTACAGTGGCATAAAGTGGCGGTCGTTTGAAGGTAGGTGATAACGGTGGTTGCTGCCTGTTATACTCACTCTGAAGAACACCTTTGGGCGAATTACTACCCGTCCATTCAGACCTGTCTTTATCCTGTCCCTCCGCCCATTATCACCCATTTCAGTTGAAGGAGAAGACCATAGGAGCCCAGAGTCGGAGGGAAATAGTCCAGAATTACCCATTTACATGCTTATGGGCTCAAATTGCCAGCTATAATAAAAACTGTCACTGTTATGTAAGTGAACCCGCCCACTTTGCCACTGTTATGTAACTCATTTGTAGAATTTCAAAGTTTTTCCAAACCAATGAACAACCTACGATTTGAATAGGCCTATTAAAGTGTCTTTTATTCAGCATTACAAAGTTGAAATTCACGATTAAAGATCTCGGATAACAAAATAACATATCATTATTCGAGATTAAAGATACAACATGGCCAAATAAGTGGATACTGACACGATAAAAGATCTCTGGTGTGATGGTTAAACTATCTACCCCAACTTCATGTTAAACCAAAATAACTGATATTACCTGCTATGCCGTCATATTTAGAAGATAACAATTGGAACCCTTCTACTTTATTCGCATTCCTTAGCCAAACACAATACCCTCTTTTCCATGTCATTGAAGGTTGCCTCCTGTTAAAGCAAGAATTAACAGTACCATATTATTTAATTTAGTTCATATAGGAAACTATAACTCATATGTATTCTAAACAATTACGTATGGTTTGATACTAGCCACTGTACACAAAATTGTGTACTGCAGAAATCAATCAGCGGCCCAGCAGCAAAACTCTGTACAAAATATCATGTTCAGAAACACCTATATCACCTCCACTACCCATTCGGCAGCTCCCTGGACTTACCCAACGACATTGTATCACTTACCCAACATTGCCATTCTAACTTTAACAGAAATTACTCTCTGTCTCATCCACTCGCAGCTTCGAATTTGCACTTCTTGAAATATTCCTGCACCCCTTAAGCTCTTTTTCCCAAACACCTTGGCATTTCTATTCATCCATAATATATACTCTGTGACCCAAATCACTCCCCTCCACGACAGATGGTACTAAGTTGTTACTACGCTGGAGCCATTAATAAGGAAAATATCTTTATGTTTCTATTGGACTTGGTTAGAAGTACAGGGTATTATTTAAGTTGCCACCAGTGCTATGTTAGAAGTGAAGGTGGATGGATCTTTAAGAAGTGGCAGAGATGGCGTATATTACTCACAATTTTTATCAAGACATGAAGTGTCAAGTAAGGGAGTAGTGTTTGTAGGGTGATGAAAATGCTAGCTTATGGTCTCATTAATCTGCCTGATCAGTTTATTGCCTAATTTGGTGGATGATAAGCCCTTAAAACCAGCTCTTAAACATATATAAATCAACAATAAAATGTATAAACCAAACCCTTTAGCAAGTATGCAACAACACCCTTAAACATGTATAGTCAATGAGCAGAATACAAAAACTTTTAATATTTAAGCATATATATACACACACAAACAGCAGCTAGAAGAAGAAATTGTACCAAATTTCACCACTTGGTGAGAATCAGCAGAAGAAGAACTTACGAAATTTAGCAGAAGAAGAAACTTCAAGCATGTACCACGTAGCGCAATAAATCAGCCCTTAATCATCCTGAAGATCGTTAGCTTCAATCCATAGTGAATGGTTTTGATTTGAACCCTAATTTGATTTGAAAGTGAACGATGGTTACAAAGGCAGCGGGAATCGTTTTTTTATTTTTGAAAGAGTAACATGATAGAAGGATCTTAGATGATAATATTGAAAAAGAATTTCAAGATTTCATCAACATAAAAGTAAGATTTAATAGTGACCGGAAAGGAATTTTACATTTTTTTTATTAAGTCAGGTACGAACCCAATTTATTATTTTGGTAGGTAACAAACTTTATATTTTTCTAAGTTAGGTTAATCACTGAATATCTTGCATATTTATACTGTTACTAACTTTATTAATCGTTTATCATAAATTTCTTAACTATACCTTAGTTTTGTCTTGCAAATTATTATATTCTATTTGTTCGGTTCAGTTCGATTTCAATTTTTCAAAACCGAAAACTAATCGGTTTCATCTATTAGGTTCGGTTTTGAACCAAATAGTGAACACCCCTACAAGTGGTTTTAAATTAAGCAAGTTTGATGGACCACTAATATAAATTAAACTATATATCTCAAACTAAAATGTCTCCGATATAAGTGTCGCATTTCTATTAACGTTTGTTTCAATATAAGACCTTGGTGTCACATTTCTATTTATGTCTGTTTTAACATAAGAGCACAATGAGTAGTAGAATATGTAATTCGATGTTAAAATTAGCACTTATTCAACACGGTGGTTCACTTTTTAAGGGAATGGTTCAATGTTGAATTGAGTGTAATAATTAAATCATAAAATATTTTTGGTTCAATGATATCGCAAAGAAACAAATAATAATTTTTATAAATATGAGATCCACTTGCACCCTTATATGTAACGTTGGGCGTTTAAGACCGCTCATTAGCACCGGCTAGTAGTGGTAAAATCACCGATGTATGTAATGTTATCCTAGTAGTTTAAGAGTATTATTGACCGAAACTAACTTATAATTGAAGTATATCTATAATATATAATGTATATCTATACGTTTACGCATTAACGTTAATGAGAAGCCGTAACCAAAATATTTTATGGTTTGTAACCAAAATAAATATATGAAGAATACATTAAAGCTGTAACCAATATATTTTATGGTTTGTAACTAATAATCTCTTAATTAATGCTTAATATACATTGAGCTATTGAAACAATACACAAACATAAGTCAAACCGTAACCAAAATATTTTATGGTTTGTAACTAATAATCCCTTAATTAATGCTTAATATACATTAAGCTATCTAAACAATGCACAAACATAAGTCATATTCAACTATATATAATTATAATATTTAAATCTAATTTAACTCAATTTAATGAAATAATTATAAAATTTAACTTAATTATTTAACTTTGGAATTTGAAAATGTATCGATGGATATAGAAACAAAAGAAATATGGTTGCAAACAAGGGTAGTAGCAACCGCGCTTCTCTGTGGAGGTAGGTTGCTAAGTTCAGGCAATCTTATATGATTAAATCACTTTAAAACTATATCTAATGCATTCTTAACTATTTTAATAAATTTAATTAAATTATTTGAACTTTGAAGTCAAGACGATACAATTCTTTTAAGCGACAATATGATTATGAAAGTTAAACTTAAAGTTTACGATGATTAATATTAGAATATAGTGTAAATGAATTAAAATCATATTAGTTTCCTCTTAAGTTATTATAATTTAGAACTTTAAATATGCATATAGAAATTAAGGTACAAAATTTATTCAAAAATCAATGTTATATATGCAATTTTTTTTTGTGTAAGCATATTCTTAAAAGATTATAACTTTGTTTAATAAACATGATAGAAAACATTATATTTCGTGTTTCAAAAAATTATCGCCAAATACATATGTAATTAAAGAGCTGATATGCTTATTATACTTCATTTTTTTATTTTTAGCTTACATTTAGATTTTTTTCTTAATAAACTTACCACAAATTACTAATTTATGTCACATATTACACAAAAACTTACCAAAGAATCCCATTATTTATTAAGTTACCATAAGTGAACATTAAGTCTTCATATTGAATTATACAGAAAGAACTTCATCACTTGAACTTCATCACGTGAATAACTTTCTTTGCCCCGATCCCTTTGCTCAAAAATCACCCCATAATTCAAAATTTTGCTCGATTTCATCTGTAAAAAAGAGGGCGGGCAATTTCCATCCACTCTCAATTTCCCTCCACTCTCAATTTCGCTCGATTTCATCTTGATTCCTAAATTATCTCAGAATCCCTTACTAATCGGAACCTCCTATCAATCTTTAATTTAAATGGCTTGGTTGATTACACTTATTGAAGATTTTACACCAACTCGGTCATCTCTATTGCAGTTCTTGAAGATCTTAGAATCAAACTCAAATCGACAGGAACTCAGGTTATTTCACGTTTTCTGCGTTTAATTTTGTTGTTTCAAGGTTCAATTGATATGTTACGAATCTGTTTTTCTGCATTTAATCTTAGAATCACACTCAAATCGACAAAGAACTCAGGCTTCAGAGCTAACCCTTTGTTCGTTTATGATATGTTACGTGTATATATAACGAACACAGAGCCACAAAATTGATTTATCTGGAGTTTGATTTGTGAGAAGGTAAAGTTTTTTTTGGAGCCCTAGCAGTCATTTTTTTGTAATATGAACTTAAAGTCCGAATATAATCAAATATTAGAATCTTGGACTTATAGCAATAATTTTAGATGTAATATGAGTGTGCAGACACATTTGTTAAGTTGACATGATGAATTACCTTAACAATTTGCATGTTTCTGTGTTGTTAAACGTGTATACATGAAAGGCTTAGTTGTTTTTAATTTATATGAACTTACTGTATAGGCAATTTTATTCGTACTTTCTAAGAAATATACAAAGATACTTGTTCCTGACATCTTTGACGTTATATGAATTAACCATGTCGATCAAAGCTTGAGGAAAGAAAGTTTTCCCAATTCTAGTTACTGAATTCACATGATTTAGCAATAAGTCGATCAAATAACGACCCATAAGCGGTGTCTAATAATTAACCATAAGCGGTGTCTAATAATTACTGTATAATGACCAATAAGATGGCTGCACAGAAGGAACTCAATTTCCAAAACATGAATTTCTATAGGGTTAGCTAGTAGAGAACCAAGTATATCATTCTTCACATGGTGCTTCTTCTCATAAATGTCTTTACTATTCCACTTTCTTAGAACTTTGATGATAAACAATTCATGCTGAGCAATTGATGTTGGACTGAGTGAATAATTATATTCATGCTACTACTTGTACACGTTGAAGGTGGAAAAATGGGCGGGTCAAGCAGGTTGGGCAACGGGAATACTGAACATGAGTAAATAAAGATCGGGTCAGCTTGTGACTAACAGGCTTTTGTCCATTATTTTTCTAACAAAAGCTTAATGTAGTAAATACTTATTGATTCAAAACTATTTAAATTGTATAAATAATTGATATAAAAAGTTAAAAAGAAACCAAATAACACATATGGAATTTTGGATGAGTTTGTACCTGTTGCTCGACCCATTTCATGCATGTCAATTTTAGCTAAGTTTCTTAATTTGACCCACGCGACCTGTTGAATTTGACATCTTCAATACACACTAAACAAGATGTATTCCATCAGTATACCAGATAAGCTAGGTATTCTACAGTTTGATGATCAGAGTATAAAGCTCATTATTATATCAAAATCTGACATGTAACACTAATAGACAGAGATGACTTACTGCTTTGTCAAACTATCTCTACATTTGAGTGTGTATCAGCCTCAGCTTCAGAAAATACATTCCTTCTTTCTTCATCAGCTAAATATGGACTGCTTGGCTGTCGATATCTGAAACACAATTTTATGTCCAGTTTTTTAGATTTATTAAGTAAACATAATAGAACAACCTTCAGAAAGGTTGTTAACTTTGGTGTTTGCATTTTTCCTTGTTCTTTTCTTGCCTTTCTTACTGTTTTCTTGAACATCATGTTCAAGTTTGGTGGTTGCTGATGTTGCCTTATAACATATTCGTTACTTTTGTCGCCTTATAATCTGTTATAATCAGCCGTGATAGAAATTCTACTGAAGATTGTAATATTTAGCATAATCTTGTTAAAGATGGTATTTTCAGTATAGTTGACCCCATTTAACAATAATATCCATTTCGATCTTTTTTTTCTTCAAATTTTAGAATTTGCAAAGTAAAATGTATATATAAGAGGTGGTAAAATGGGCGGTCAGGCATGTTGGGTAGTGGGACAAAATGGCTTCGGGTCAAATGAGTAATCAGTTGGTACATGACTGACCCATCAATACTTCTTGCTCCAACTATGTGTGTATTGTAATGGTAATTGATTGGAATAATAAGATAGCATCTTTTAGATAAAACAATTTAGGACGATGTAAGCTCTACTATACACGTTAGACAACCATTAACCCCTTAAACCCATTTGGCCGTTCATTCTAGCTAAAATACTATATCTGACCCAGAACTTATAAAATTTTTAGATTACCTGTTACTAAATGATTGGGTGGAAATTACCACCTCTAGTACATATCAATATAACTTTAATGTAGTTTAACATCCTGGTCAAACAGATTGTAATATTTATCATAATCTTGTTAAGACCCTTTGACACACACATGTAAATTGGTTATATAGAACTGTAAAAATTAAACTAATTATTTTAACAAATTGGCCCAACCCGACAAAATGATTTACCTCTGCCTTTGGATCAACTCAATTGGATGATTCTGCATTGCTCAGTTATATGCTTCCAAGTTCTGCGTACATCCACACAACATTATAGAGATACAATTAGATCAAAACCTTGCCGGGTACAGACCTATCAGAATCTAAACCACATAATTTGCAATAAACTCTTGAAATCTAAACCACATTATTTAATCCACCATCACCTACAAAATCTGAACTATGTAATCTCACTGGCCTATTTTAACCAAATGATAATACACACCTTTTTTGAAGCATGACATACCCATAGTTTATATAATGCATAATCTGTTACTTGTGTTGCCACATATTTATTACTTTTGTTGCCTTATAACCTTGTATCGTCTTGTATCGTCTTCTCTAATGTTGCCTTATAGCATATTCATTACTTTTGTTGACTTATAATCTGTTATGTGATAGAAATCCTACTGAAGAATCATGGAAAATGAAGTCGATGATCAAGATCATTTGGTTAATTATGATAATAACGATGAGGTTATTGAATATGAATCAGAGGAGTATACTGATGATGAGGCGGATGGAAACAACAATTCAAATTAGAATGTAGTTAAGAGTGGCATAACCAGGTTATATAAGTTTCGCAAAAATTATGGCAAACCCGGTGGAATAAAGCTCAGTGTAACCTTTGATACGATGTATAGGATAACAGGGCCAAACAGAGCATTGTTTTCTAGTTTTTTAGGAGACCTAGTTCGTGAGCATATAGGTTTGAAGATTCTATCCTGGAAGAAGGTGGATTCAGAAGCACGAGATAAACTATGGGATAAAATCACGGTACACATATACTATTTTAAACCCATTACTACATAACTCTATCCTTCTGCATTTACATTATGTGCAACAAATTAACAACATCATGTTACTTTTTGCAGCGATATTTTGATGTTGACGAGACAGTTAGAAAGTTAGTAATGCTTCGTCTTGGTGGACTACTAAGGAATTTCAGAAGGAAATTGAGACAAAATTACATATTGCCCAACCAAAATACACCTTCAAAACTAAATGAAGTCCCGACGAAGTATAGTGCAATTGTCAACAAATCAGAATGGTTGCTTTTGTAAATTATACGACCACCGAGGAATACCAGGTTTTAATTATTCTTTTTTATTTAAGTCCATATATCTTTTATAATTTTGTGTTTACATCTAAACGCCTTATGCTTTTGTGTTGTAAGGGGAAGTCAGCTGCAACAAAAATGGCGCGTTCCAAGTCGGTTTATCAGCATACAATGGGACGAGGTGGATACGCATATGTGAAAGAGAAAATGGTAAGATTACATAATGTTTGTTTTTATATTACTTTATTTGCTTCTTAACCATAGTTTACTCTATAATGCCAATGTGTGGTAGTTTTGATTGAGTTTCGTTTATTGATGTCTAGTCCCCATCAATAATTGTTGTTTAGTGTTTTAGATAACTTCATAACGTTTAGTCCTCTGCATAATGCTTAAATAGTTGGAAGTAACATTCCTATATGTTGTGGCATTGGAATATGTACATTTATACTTATTGTTATTGTTGAACTACCAATGTAATTGGTATGTCTCATGTTTTGTTCTGAGAGTGGTCTAGGTATGCATACAGTGCACATATACATTGCATACAGTGCACATATTCATTTTGTCTGAAAGTTGGTTCATTACTGTGATAACACAAATGTGTATTGGGTCAGCAGTCAATCTAGTCAGCAGCTCATGGTTTGTTTCCTGTTTTTCCAGTCATTTTTTAAGCTGTGAAATGTGGAATACAAGATGTATAGATGCAGCCTGCAAAGTAACTCATTGACCCAACCCGTTTGAAAAATCTGACCCAACCTGGATTTCACAGAACCTGGACTTAATAGCATCATACTTTCATTTATCTTGGTTTAACTATACATGTGTACGTATTTGATGTTTAACTGATCAAAGATAAAGAAATTAAACCAGATCAAGAACCCCCGCGTGCTTTAATGTGGGTGAAAGGAAGGATAAACAAAGCCGGAGAATTTCCAAATGAGGAGATTAAATCAGTTGGAAAAAAACTAGTAAGTTTGACTACAAATTTTATTATTACTTTATGTTTATGTTCGTATATAAACTTATTTCCATATTATTTGTGCAAAAAGAAACTGATGATAAGATCAATGAAGGAACCTTGAAGGCTGAACAGGGCACTGATGCCATTACAGTTGTATTTAAGGAAAAGGGAGGCTATGCAAGAGGAGTGGGAAATGGAGTGACATACAAAAGGTATTTTGATCTTCCTCGAAACAGACAAGCAGCTGATGAAAGAGTTGCGTTAATTCAAAGTGAACTTGATAATGAGAGACGTGAGCGTAAGGAAAAAGTAGTAGTAATCAAGAATTTGTCCGACGAGATGGCACAAACAAAGGGAATGGTTACTCAACTCAGTTGGATGTACAAGGGGAGCAGTTACAGTCATTGTCAACTCAACTGCCAGCATCAAATGTAAGACATTTATTGTATTTATCTTCTTTCTAATATTGGAAGTGTTTGGGGAAATTAATACTTTAACATTATCTTTCTATCATTGGATTCAAACTAACTGGTTATATGATGTTAATCTTGATTTTTCAAGTTACTATAGTCATTTTCATAGTTTAACACTTTTGTTCAGATTGCAGTCTGTTTTCACACTGGTCATCGGTCTGGTCATCGATCTGTTTTACTGTCTCCGATTTTTTCACACTAGTTTAAACTAACTGCAACTCTCTGTGACACTGCCTAGTGTGTGGACTTTAATAATACTGACAACACTTGAAGTATAAAAACTTAACCAAAGGGGAAAACAGGTTAGAGAAAGTATGGGTGGTGACTCGGGTTGGCTCTGGTTGTGTCAAAATGGGTTAGTTTCGTGTTGAAGGGTTGATCTTGCGAGGTTGGCAGATCAAACTGTTGACCCAAACGCGGGTTTCATTTAGAAAGAGGCAGGGACATAATGACATTTTTATAATATCCTTAGATGTTCTATTAAAAATACAAGAAATTGTATGGGACTGAAATTGACACACTGATGATTCCATAGATAACAGGATGGCAATGCACAACATATTAGAAAGAGGCAGGGACCTCTCATCGAAAAAGATAGAACTAATAAAAAAGCGAAGAAGTCTGTTGACCGAGCACCCATTTCTGAACACCTCGAGGACATCTCTAAAGAAGTTGATGTTTCTGCAAAAAAGGTTCTAACTTTTTTGTACCATTATATCAGGCGGTGAAAAATGGGTGGGTAGGTGGGCGGGTTCGGGCAGCTGAGTCTAAATGGGTTGGGTCTAAATGGGTTCGGGTATGAACGGGCACGGAGCTGAATGGGGCGCGGGTTTGAACGGGCTCGAGTTAAAACGGGTTTCATTTCTTGATTTTATTGGCAGATTTTGCTAGTAGTAATTGTAATTTTGCCAACATTTTCATTTGATATTGCTAATTACAAATGCATTTATTAATTTATATTACAGGTGTCTCCAGTGGACATTAATCCTAAACAATGCAGTACTGATCAAGAGGGCGGATCACCATTAAGTGTTGTTGGATATGAGAAGGATGCTAGCATTCAGAATTCTACACGACTTGTAACTTCAGAAAATGAAATGGAAACAATGGTAAGTGTTAGAGATTAGGGATTATTATTTATATTATTTATGTGATTTGCTAGCTGTCTTATTCCCTCTACAACTGTCACAGCTTTAAACCTTTGCTATTCCTGACCTGATCCTAGACCCATTTCTGATTTGACCCAGACCTGTTCCCGTCACAGCTTTAAACCTTTGCTACAATTGTCACAGCTTTAAACCTTGTGACTTCGAAAAATGAAATGGAAATAATGGTAAGTGTTATAGATTAGGGATTATTATTTATATTGTTTATGTGATTTGACCCAGACCCATTTATGTCATTTGACCCAGACCCATTTCTGACCTGATCCCAGACCCATTTCTGATTTTACCAGACTTGTTCCTGCCTGATCCAGTTTCCTGTTCCCGTTTAAGTTTCTGTTACATTACATATTAGTTAGCTTAACCAACTACATGTAGGTAATAGTAGGTAAACAAGACTTATTGTCATGATAGTATGGTTGTATACTTGTATCTCTTAAGAATTGCCGGACGTTCCACATGAGAATGCACCTAAATGACTTAATTAAGTACCTGTAGTACCCTGTAGCTTAATCAAGTACACCTTGTGATTTTTGAATTTTACATACATGACTTATTTACATGTTTTATATATATAGGAACTTCATAACTAAGTTAGTTAGGCATTTAAGTATCTGTTACATTACATATTAGTTATCTTAATCAACTACATGTAGGTAACCGTAGGTAAACAAGACTTATTGATTTGACCCATACCCATTTATGTGATTTGACCCAGACCCATTTAGGTGATTTGACACAGACCCATTTCTGACCTGATCCCAGACCCATTTATGATTTGACCCAGACCTGTTCCTATATGATCTAATTCTGTTACCGGAACCTGTTCCTGAATAATGTCTTGTTCTCGTTCGAGATATAAATATCGATTTTTCCTACCCTTATCGATTTGACCCAGACCTGTTCCTGTGTTTCCTGTTCCTGTTTAAGTTTCTGTTACATTATATATTAGTTACCTTAATCAAGTACCCCTTGTGATTTTTGAGTGCCTGTAGCTTAAGTTTCCTGTGATTTTCGTTTAAGTTTCCTGTTCATGTTTAAGTACCTATCTTAATCAAGTACCCCTTGTAATTTTTGAATTTTACATACATGACTTATTTACAATATTTTATATATATAGGAACTGCATAACTCCGCTGGATCTTACAAAACACCAGAATCACAGCAAAACGCATATCCACGTCCAGAGTCCAGATCAAACGAAAATGTATCTCCACCACTACTACTACCACAAGTATGTATTTCAACATGTTCATAATTTCTTTACTTTAATACTTTCAGATGCATATAAGCCAAAAATCAATTTTTTTTAGGAATTTAAGTGTAGACTGTGGCACTTAAAGAAATCAAGTATTATTGCTTTGGGTACCGTATACCAGTCAGATGGAAAACAAATGCTTCATAGCAAAAAAACTCCCAAAGGATTGCTACAAAGTGTCAATTGAAGAATCGTTAGTGGATGCAGCATGATACCGGACGTAGGAAATAATGGTTTCAAAAGAGTTATTGATGTAGTAGGTAGTTTTGTTGTTTGGCCAAAGAATCAAGTGGTTTTTGATGAAAAGGTAAATACATTTGTTTTATAAACCTATTCTTCATATTTAATTTAATGTTTGATACATTTGGTTTTTGTTCCGTACAGGTAACATCACCCGCTTCCATACCAAAGGTTGGTGAAAACAAAGCTGCACCTAAATGCCAAAAAAGCGCAAATTTATCTCTCGTAATAGCGTGCAAAAGCAAGCGAGGCCAACTTGAAGAGTCAAAAGTCTTTAAATTTGTAATTTTTTAATTTATAGATCATGGTTATTTTAGCTTTTTTTTTTTATGTACGACATTCAACTATATATTTGGTTTAGTTATGACATTCCAATTTTGTTTTGTTTGCATTTGTTTTATGTATTTTCTTATGTTTTGTTATATATTGCAACTATATATATATATATATATATATATATATATATATATATATATATATATATATATATATAATTCATATTGTGACACAAATTATTTATTTCTTAAATGTGGCTAAAAGATTTACTTACATAATATGGTCACACTATTGACACTTTTGACCACTGTTTGCTTAATTTGTTGGGTGACTAAATATTACAAAATGTCACACAAACAACAAATTCATGTGGCCATTTGATGCACAATAGTCACACAAAAAACACATTTACTTGTCTTTTAAAAGCATATGGTCACACTTATTAAAACTTTTGGCTACTTATTGCTTAATTGTATGTGACTAGATCTCCATAACAAACATGTCTTGTGTGACTAAATATTACAAAACGCTATACAAATATAAAATTTATGTGGCCATTGAATGAACAATTGTCACACAAAATACACATTTACTTTACGTTAAAAAGTATATGGCCACACTTACTATCACTTTTTGTCATTTTTTGCTTAATTGTATGTGACTACATCCCAAAAAAAAAAAGCCTTGTGTGACTAAATATGACAAAACGCCACAGATTCATAAAATTCATGTGGCCATTGGATACACAATAGTCACCAAAAAAACACATTTACTTGTCTTTAAAAAGTATATGGTCACACTTAATAAAACTTTTGGCCACTTATTGCTTAATTGTATGTGACTAGATCCTCATAAAAAACACGTCTTGTGTGACTAAATATTACAAAACGCTACACAAACATAAAATTCATGTGGCCATTGAATGAACAACTGTCACACAAAATACACATTTACTTTACTTTAAAAAGCATATGGTCACATTTATTATCAATTTTGGCCATTTTTGCTTAATTGTATGTGACTAAATCCCCAAAAAAAAAAATGCGTTGTGTGACTAAATGTGACAAAACGCCACAGAAACATAAAATTCATGTGGCCATTGGATGAACAATAGTCACACAATAAAAACATTTACTTGTCTTTAAAAAGTATATGGTCACACTTATTAAAACTTTTTGCCACTTTATGATTAATTGTATGTGACTAAATCACCAAAAAAAACAATCGTTGTGTGACTAAGTCATCGCAAAGGCCACATATATTATATATTCATGTGGCCAAAGGACGGACAATAGTCACACAAAATAAACACTTACTTGATTTTACCAATCATATGGTCACACTCATTAACAGTTTTGGCCACTTTTTGCTTAATTGTATGTGACTAATTCCCTAAAAATACATTCGTTGTGTGACTAAATAATTGCAAATGCCACATCTATTATATATTCATGTAGCCAAAGGACGTACAATAGCTACTCTCAAAAACAGCTCGTGTGACTATAAAGTGTTTACGGTCACTAAAACTGATTAAACCAAAATAAAGTTCCACCCAATTAGTCGCACATTTTATGGTTTTGGTTACTGATTTTAAATGGATACGACCACTAACTCGCTAATGTCACCGTATATACCCTATGGTCGCTCGACCTTTCGTCACACCTACGTTAAAAAACCAAGTGTGACTATATGCATATCGTCACACTTTTTTGGTGTAACGAAATCACAATTTTGTTCTAGTGTTTGGGAACCTGCGAGACTTGGTGATGGATGAAGCTCACAAGTCAAAATACTCTATTCATCCGGGATCCGATAAAATGTATCACGGCATCAAGGATTTCTATTGATGGCCGAACATGAAAGCCGAGATCGCCATCTATGTTAGCAAGTGCCTTACTTGCTCAAAAGTCAAAGCCGAGTATCAAAAACCTTCTGGTTTGCTTCAACAACCCAACATTCCTGAATGGAAATGGGAACAAATTGCCATGGATTTCATAACCAAACTACCCAAGTCATCGAGCGATTGCGATACCATTTGGGTGATCGTCGATCATCTCACATAGTCTGCTCACTTCCTGGCAATCAAAGAAACTGATAAAATGGAACGCCTCACACGACTTTACATCAAGGAAATCGTAACCCGACACGGTGTTCCAATCTCGATTATCTCCGACAGGGATAGTCGTTTCACATCTCAATTTTGGCAGTCACTTCAAAAATCATTGGGTACCCGTCTCGATATGAGTACCGCATACCATCCACAAACTGACGGCCAAAGTGAACGGACAATTCAAACACTGGAAGACATGCTACGGGCCTGCGTAGTTGACTTCGGTGTAAACTGGGAACGACACCTACCATTGTGCGAGTTCTCGTACAACAATAGCTATCATACCAGCATCAAGGCTGCACCTTTCGAGGCACTTTACGGTCGTAAGTGCCGATCACCTATCTGTTGGACCGAAGTTGGGGATAGCCAACTCACGGGTCCGGAAATCATTCACGAAACAACCGAGAAAATAGTCGAAATTAAGAACAAACTCAAAGCCGCACGTGATCGTCAGAAAAGTTATGCTGACGTGAGACGCAAACCACTCGAGTTCCAAGTTGGGGATCGAGTACTACTCAAAGTTTCACCTTGGAGAGGTGTCATCCGATTCGGCAAACGCGGTAAACTGAACCCAAGATATATTGGACCTTTTGAGATCCTCGAGAGGATAGGTCCAGTGGCATATCGATTGCAACTGCCGACCGAGCTTAGCAGTGTGCATCCCACTTTCACATTTCAAATCTAAAGAAGTGTCTTTCTGATGAGACACTTATCATTCCCCTCGATGAAATTCGAGTTGACGACAAGCTTCACTTTGTTGAAAAACCCGCCGAAATCATGGACCGTGAGGTCAAACAACTCAAACAAAGTCGTATTCCCATCGTCAAAGTTAGGTGGAATTCGCGGCGCGGTCCGGAATTCACCTGGGAACGGGAAGATCGAATGAGACTCAAGTATCCTCAGTTGTTTGCTGACGCTACTTCCAACACGACTCCAAACTAAATTTCGGGACGAAATTCTTCTAACAGGGGGAGAATGTGACACCCGTCAAATTAGGACTAGTAATTAGTGCCTAATCAAATTTTAATACATGTAATTAGTTATGTGTTAGGCTAATTTGTGTATCAACTAATATATATTGTTGAATATATATATACAAGTATACGATTTGATTAAATCGTACAAGTTTCAAATCGAATGTAATTCGGTTCAATTTAATACGGATGTTGGTGAACAATTTAATTAAAAAACATAAAGATTATTTAATGAAACTATTATATCTCAATAATATTATTTTTATAATATTATGTATTCATTCCATATCGTACAAGCGAGAACAACGCGATTAAATGTGAACGCGCAAAAAAAAAAAAAAAAAAAAAAAAAACGAGATAACGTTATATTTTTATAACGCAACTATTAAGTATTTTATGAAATACTTCAACAAAAATATCGAGTAAATATTCGTATTTTCAAAACGTATAATCAAACGTATAAACTAATTATTTAACGTTTTAAACGATCGGGAAAACGAACACCGCACGGAGCACGACCGCACGGGGCAAAATTTGGTGAAGCCCACACTTGGTGGACCCCACCAAAACCGGCCAACAAGAGGTGAGGGGATGAAATCCCCACCTCATTCTCAACTTCTCACTCTCTTACTCTTTCTTCTTTTTCTTTTTCTCCCAACTCTCACCACACCACCACCTCACAAATCTTCAAAATAAGCATACAAAACGACATCAAATCATCAAAATAATTACGGAAAAGGAACCACCTCGACGCGATCTACATTTCTATCTTTCCGGATTTTCGTTTCGACACTTTGTAAGTTTCCGACAAAAACCCGAAACTCTCCGTTTTCGATTATTTTTACATGTTTATGGTTTATAATGGTCCAAAATGTCCATATAAGGGTTGGGTAAAAGTTTTGGAACCAGTGGTCGCCGGAAAACACGTTTTCGGCTCAAAATCCGGCGAACAGTTGGAAGTGTCGCTAGTGTGCCAAAAACAGTAGTAGCGACACTAGCCAAGTGTCGCTATGCCTAAGTGTCGCCCCTATAACGACACTACTTAAGTGTCGCTTAATTACTTAACCAGATTTAACTTAGCGACACTCCCTTAGTGACGCCAAAATTCATAAGTGTCGCCTTAGCGACACTACTCAAGTGTCGCCCAACTATTGAAAATCAGAAATATAGCGACACTTACTAAGTGTCGCCTAAGCCCGTAGCGACACTATCTTAGTGTCGCCAAAAACAGAATATTTACAACTTTTTACTAACTGTCGAGACTTAAATTTTATCACTTGATTTCACCCAAATTCAAGTCCAGATGCGTTTTTCACCAAAGCAATTTAATAGAAATAAAAATTTTTCGAGCTGACCTGGCATCTCGACCCCAGCCAGGGGCCAGCCCCTTGGACCCCGCCAGGGGTTGCCACCCCTGGAACCCCGCTAACCAGGGGCGCTGCCCCCGGACCCCCGTCACCTAAAAGTTTGTAAACACTTTTAAGTACAACACTTCAAAATCAAAATAATAATATCGAGATTATTGTTACAAACAATCACCAACGGGCCGTACACGTTTTCAAATACTCAAATCAATCAACCAAATCTTAGTAATTTGGACATCATAGATAAATAAACAATTACAAAGGTAGTCTTTCGAGATACATGTACAATTAATAACCATTACGTGTCATGGACACACTCAGGTTACAAGTCTTCGGACATTAATTCACAGCTAATCAGTTCAAGTTATTTGATAAACAATCAAGACTCAGGTGAGTCTCATGGCCCCTATTTTACTGCTTTTCAATCAAGGGTGTGATATTATTGCTCGTTTTGTTTTACAAGTTGAACGCAAGTACAAAACAAATCAAATACTACATGAGTTTCAAGCTAATCAATTTAAAGCCCTCCATAGCATAGTCTGGTAATACGTAGTAGCGTGAATGTTAGTATATGATATCATATAGGATTGACAATCCTCGTCCGGGTTAGCACGCACTAACTGGTCAAACGGACGTATTAGCATTTGGGAAGACGAGTGTGGATTAGGCACTCGTAGGAGGCATTTCAAGTTAGGTTTCCTTAAGTGGGCCTGACAACTCAAGTTAAGCTCAGACTATGTGCTCATGGCTGTATAACTTTTATTTTGCTTAATTGCATTTTAAATTCAATTATTAAATCTTGCGGTTCATACAAATATGTGTTGACATACAAACCTGTGAGCTCACCAGCGTTTCGCTGACCCATTTTAGCATGTATCACAGGTGACCAGCAGTAGGTTGGACTGCTCAAGTAAGGATCAATTAGCTCGAGTCATCATGCAAACAATCAGAGATTTAGCTGCATTATTATATTTTGTATAGATTAATTATGTACTTAAATCTCTCAATTTCAAGCTGAGCTAATGTAAACAATATTTTTGATGTAAACTTTTGTTTTATCAATACAAGTCCAAAACGACGCATATAGTGGTCGTTCATTATATATCTTTGTGCTGTGATTATTGATTCGTAACACCCAAAACGTGCTTCCGCTAAACAATAAATTTGGGGGTGTTACAATAAGTGCCTTCGTGTAGTATCAAAACTGGTGTACTACTCAACTTTTGTCCTAGTGTCCGAAAAGATTCTCATGCTCAAGACTTCATTCAAGCTTACTATTCTTTCTCGTAAGTTTAGCCAAGGATGTTGCAATCTTAGAAAAGTCCTTTATAAATCGTCAGCCGCATCCAACTAGACTAATGAAACTACTACTTCCTTAGGTGATTAAGGAGATTCAATTCCCATTTAATTACCGCATCTATCTTTGATGGATCTATCTGAATAGCTTGTCGATTAACTACATGCCTCAAGAACTGAACTTCTCTAATCCAAAACTCACACTTATAGAACTCGGCATATAGTATCTCTTTTTGAAGCAATTCTTAAATAACTTTAAGATGAAATTCTTGATCCTTTTGATCAAAGTATCTTCAATGAACACTATTACGAATTCAACAAGATATGGCTTTCATACTCTCTTCATGAGTTCCGTAAGTATCGAAGGCACATTTGTGGGACCAAATATGTAACATCCTCATTGTGGGCCTAGAAGTTTTTCGGTAATTTCCTTATTTTATTCGGTTATTTAGTTGTGTTTAGAAAATAAATGATATTATTTTGATAATTGAAATAAATAGGTCAATTGGGTAAATAACTTATTGTGATTAATAAATTATTACTTGTTTTAAATTAATAATGTTCACAGTAAAATAAAAATACTTGGTCTCGCAAAATGTTTTTAGGTTCCAGACAATAGATTTAAAACGGGTATGAAATTACAACACCTACTACTGAGTTAGATGGTGGAGGTCGACATATGTTCTCCCACACTTTACAAACTGCATGAACCCCAAATACTTTTACCTACACTTGAAATTCAAGGAAAAATCAAAGAAGAAATCATTCATCAATCATTTGAAGCTGTGATTTTGTGTTACAACTGAATTCACCATCATCTCCTTCATCTTGTTCATCTACCTCCTCCTTTTAATTGTAAGTTTGAGTTATTTAGAGCTCTTGAGGTCTCTTGATGATTTAGGTTAGAATTTGATGTTAGAATGATCAATACCACTGAAATACTTTACTTTCTTCATCATCACTTGTTGCATCTAAATTGTAAGTTAATTTGGCTCTATTTTTATGTTCATGAATAAATTTGGTTGATTTAGGTTAAAGTATGATGCATGCCTAGAATTTGAAGCTTGATGATGTTGTTTGTTGTTACACTATGTTTGCTGACGATACTTGGGGTCTTGTGGTGGATAAATTCGTGTATTGGAACTGAATTGTGTGAAATTGGGTTTTTTAGTTCGTACATATGAGTTGCAGGTCTGTGGTTTTGCTGGAAAACGTGCGAACGCGATCCAGCCTCATTGCCCGGATCGCGTTTCATAGTTATAAAATAACACGGGTCAAAATTGTTCTTTGGAATGCGATCCTGGACCCATGTCCGGATCGCATTTCATAGTTAAAATCTGTTACAGAATGATTTTGTTCTTGGCAACGCGATCCAGCTCCCTTGTGCCCGGATCGCGTTCGTCAGTGTTAAATTGGGTCGGATTGATTTTGTTCATGGGAACGCGATCCAGCATCCTAGCCCGGATCGCGTTTGCAAGTAAAAATCGGTAACAGAATGTTTTGTACTGTGAAACGCGATCCAGCCACCCCTAACCCGGATCGCGTTTGCTTGTTATAATCTGACGAATTTGACAACTTGTGACTTGTGTACTTATGTTATTTAACTAGTATTAAAAGTATAGTATATGCAATTATTTGACATTATACACTTGAATAAAATACTATGAGTCATAACATGAGAATCTAATTCGGGTTTTGATTGTGTTCTCAGATAAACCGAAGACTCAATAAAATAAGACCTTTGAGTGGAGACGGTGATCGTCAAGGGTGAGTGGATCTTTGACTATCAGTCTAAGTCAGTTGTAACAACTTGGTTACAATGGGTAAACCTGGTTATATTGTATATGATATACATTTATTGTTTATGTTTACATTTTGCCATGATGATTTTGGAATATGTGAATTGTTCGGAGGTCAACATGGATTGGGTTTGGGTACTATTACTTTGAACAACATAAGTACTTCGTACATGTGTTGTTTATTGTAATTATGTTGTATGTAGTATTAGTACCAAACTATCGGTTTAACCACTGTTTGGCCTTCAGTTGGTTTTAAGTGTTACTTGGGGGCCACCGCGGCATGAGGGTACCTCAATGACCACCGATCCTTTTGAAGTTATTTGTTTATGATGCTTTGCTTTAAACAATTGTTAATCTGAGTTAGGTTGATAGCAATGATCTATTCACTTAGCTTTGTGCTAATCCCTCCTCATCCCTTCTTGCAGGTTAAGCTTTTGATGTGGGTTGCAAGAAGTTTGGGTTAAAGGAATGTTTGACGACTCACTCTGGTTATAACGATGTAAATGATTTAACATTATGTTTTGGATTAAATAACACCTAACTTAATGTTGTAATTATTTTGGTAAATTGGATTTAAAACCATGTAATTGTGGATTGCCATTTTGGATTTTATATTATATGCAATCTAAGAAGTAATTTTATTAATGCGCTTCCGATATATATAAAAAAAAATGGTCTTGAAATTGAAGGGTGTTATAAGTTGGTATCAGAGCATTGGTTTGGGTGAATTGAACATTTGACAAGTGTTCAATCCCAAATCTAATTGTGTAGTCAAACATTCCAGGGAGTGGGGATTTAGCTATGATATGTGAATTGGTTAGTATTTAGGTACTAACGATTAGCAGGTTGTGAGATGTGTTGTGGTGCAGGATATGGCAGATAATGAAAACCCGACCATTACTCCGAACAACGTCTCTAGGACGAATATTCCCCCTCCTGCGAACCAGAATGATAGGCAGGGTCAACCTGGTACTTCATTTTCGGCTAAGGATCTAAGTCAAGATGAATATGTGCTACAATTAGAGGATGAATTGAATAGACTCAGGGGTGTAGAACAATAGTTCATGCGAGAGCAACAAGCTAGATCATCCCAGCAGGTCTCACAGTCTTTACCACCATTTGTTAGCACGATACCACCTCCCGTGGTGACATCACAGATTCCTACATCTCTACCTTATTATCACCAACAACAGCATTATGGTAATTATCAGACATCATCTCCTTTTTCTTCTTCCGGGCCTTCTGGTTATCAGATTCCGATATTTCCTCCTTAACATCAACCTAAGTTATGTTCTTTTAAGACTTTCAAGTCTAGTGGACCATCAGATTATTTTGGTAGCACCAATCCTTCCGTTACTATGGATTGGTTGAGAGATGTAGAAAGGAAATTTGAAGTTTGCCGGTGTGAGGATGAAGTCAAAGTTCCTTACGCAGTCCAACTTCTCAAAGGTTCGGCTATGACATGGTGGGATTCCATTACCTCTACCTTGACACCACAGCTAAGGGCGTCAATTCGATGGTCTGACTTTTACAATGAGGTTTGCAAGCAATACTGTTCGGATTTTGATATGGCTCGTATTCGGAAGGCTTTTCTAGATTTGCACTTGACTGACCAAATGACTATTGATGAACTCATTTCCTAATTCTCTGAAAAGTTAAGGTTTGTTCAACAATAGGTCCCGGATGAAAGGACCAAGGTGGAACAGTTTGTTGGATCTTTACCTCCCAGTTATAGAACCACAGTGAGATTAGCGGGTTCTCTTACTCAAGCCTTTTCTCTAGCCCGATCAGTGGATGGTAACATTCGGGCCCAAGATTTGGGAATTAAGGAAAGGTCCCCAATGAAACCCAAAGGTGAACCTTCGGTAAGTCAAGGGAAGAAGAAATGGCAAGGAAATCATCAGAACAGGAAACAAAATGCTAGTGGTGGTGTAGCGGATAAATCTAATTGGTGCCAAAACTGTAAATCTAGGCACACAGGTCATTGTAATTCCCAGACGGCTAGGTGTATCAAATGTGGGCAGTTTAGACATAATATCAAAGATTACATGTTTCCTAATCATTTATGTTGGAATTATCACAAAGAAGGACACCGTTCGGGTATGTGTCCGGAGGCGGGGAGTCAGAAAACGGGTTCGGTCACAAGGTCTTCATCTTCTGGCCAGAAAAGAAAGAATCCACCATCTGCAACTGGCAGGGCTTTCCAAATGATAGCTGATGAAGCTGTCCGAACTGAAGATGTCATAACCGGTACTTTTCTTATAAATTCTGTACCGGCTTGTGTTCTATTTGATTCTGGAGCAAATTGCTCTTTTATATCCATGCATTTCTGTGATAGACTGAAATTGACTCCTACTTGTATTACCAAACCTATTGAGGTAGAAGTAGCAAATGGAAAAATGGTTCCGGTTACCACATCGGTGACTGGAGCTAGCATTTTGATTGAGGGTCATAGCTTCCTGGTTACATTTCTGTTGATGCCTATTCCCGGTTTCGATGCAGTTTTAGGCATGGATTGGTTAAGTGAGAACAAAGCAAATATAGAATGCCATAGAAAATTGATTAGAATCCCAATCTCTGATGAGTCATATGTTGTGGCTCTAGGGGAAAGGGAGAAAGGCTAAATTCCTTTGATTTCTATGATGAAAGCTAGAAAATCTATAGCTAAGGGTTGTGACTCGTACCTAGCCTATGTGGTAGATGCTAAGTTAGAAAAGAAGTATGTTCCAGATGTTTGTGTGGTTTCCGAATATCCAGATGTTTTCCCTAATGAATTGCCTGGCTTGCCCCTATTAGGGATGTAGAATATCATATTGATTTGATTCCTGGCTCTACCCCTGTAGCTAAAGCGCCTTATAGATTAGCTCCCTCCGAAATCTGTGAAATGATGAGTCAGATTCAGGAGTTATTAGATAAAGGGTTTATTAGACCGAGTTCTTCTCCTTGGGGCGCACCGGTATTATTTGTTAAAAAGAAAGATGGTACCCTTAGAATGTGTATCGATTACAGGGAATTGAACAAAAGAACAGTTAAGAATAAATACCCTTTGCCTGGTATTGATGAGTTGTTCGACCAGTTACTGGGAGCTTCATGTTTTTCTAAAATAGATCTGAGGTCGGGTTATCACCAAGTACGGGTTCATGAGGATGATATTCCAAAAACTGCTTTTCGTATGCGATATGGTCTTTATGAGTTTCTTGTTATGCCATTTGGGTTGACGAATGCTCCTGCTGTTTTTATGGATTTAATGAACAGGGTATGCCGACCTTTTCTTGACAAATTCGTTATTGTGTTTATTGATGATATCTTGGTTTATTCTAAATCTGAATCCGATCACGAGATACACTTGCGTACGGTTCTTGAAACTTTGAGAAAGGAGAAATTGTATGCTAAATTTTCCAAATGCGAGTTTTGGTTACGTGAGATACAGTTTTTGGGGCACATTATTTGTGAGGATGGGGTTAAAGTGGATCCGTCAAAAATTGAGGCCGTTATGAATTGGCAAGCTCCTAAGTCTCCGTCTGAGATTAAGAGTTTTCTGGGATTAGCTAGCTACTACCGTAAGTTCATTAAGGATTTTTCTAAGATCGCGGGTCCTTTGACTAAATTAACCCGAAAGGATGTGAAATTTCAGTGGACTGAGCAGCAAGAGTCATCTTTTCAAACTTTGAAACAGTTATTGTATCAGGCTCCGATTTTAGCATTACTTGATGGGTCCGATGATTTTATTATGTATTGTGATGCTTCTTCTGCGGGCTTAGGTTGTGTTTTGATGCAACGAGACCGTGTTATTGCCTATGCTTCACGTCAGTTGAAACCTCACGAAATAAATTATCCTACCCATGGCCTAGAACTCGCGGCTGTGGTTTTCGCCTTGAAAATTTGGAGGCATTATCTTTATGGCACGAAATGTGTTATTTGTACGGATCATAAGAGTTTGCAATATAAGTTTTCTCAGAAAGAGCTCAATATGTGACAAAGGCGATGGTTGGAATTGATTAAGGATTATGACTGTGAAATTCGTTACCACCCGGGTAAGGCCAATGTTGTGGCAGATGCGTTAAGTCGGAAAGGAAAATCAGAAAAGGAGTGTTTCATGCGATTAGAGGTTTCATCGAATTTGATTGATCAAATAAAAGCCGCTCAAATGGAGGCCTTAAAGGATAATTATTTGAAATCCGAGATCATGTTGAAAAATAAGGACTTGTTGATTGACGATTCTCGTGGATTGAAGACCTTCCAGACACGTGTTTGGGTTCCTTTGCTTGGTGGTCTTCGAGATGTGATTTTGATGGAGGCTTATAAATCTAGATTATCGGTTCATCCCGGGAGTACAAAGATGTATAATGATTTGAAACCGTTGTATTGGTGGCCAACTTTAAAATCGGATGTTGCTCGATTTGTGGAATCTCGTCATATATGCTCTCAAGTTAAAGCCGAGCACCAGAAACCTTATGGATCATTGAAACAACTTGAGATTCCCGAGTGGAAATGGGAGCATATAACCATGGATTTTGTGACCAAATTACCTCGAACGGTTAAGGGTAACGATATGATTTGGGTAATTGTCGATAGATTGACCAAGAGTGCTCACTTTCTTGCTTCTAGTGAGACGGCATCCTTGGGTAAACTGGCAAAGTTTTACATTAATGAGGTGGTATCTAGGCATGGGATTCCGTTGTCCATCGTTTCTGACAGAGATTCTCGGTTTGTATCGGGGTTTTGGCAGAGTTTGCAAAGAGAATTGGGTACCAGAATCAATTTAAGCACTGCTTATCATCCTTAGACTGATGGTCAGTTTGAGGGGACTATTCAGACTCTCGAGGACATGTTAAGGGCTTGTGTGTTGGAATTTGGTGGGTCTTGTGATTCTCACTTGCCGTTGGTTGAATTCGCCTATAATAATTCTTTTCACTCTAGTATAGGTATGCCACCATATGAGATGTTGTATGGTCGCCGGTGTAGGACACCCACTTGTTGGTTAGAGGCGGGTGAGAAACAATTTGCGGGTCCGGACATAGTACAAATTACAGCCGATAAGGTAGCTATAGCCCGTGATAGGTTAAAAGCTGCCCGTGATAGACAAAAATAATATGCCGATCCGCATCGTCGACCCGTTTTGTTTGTAGAGGGTGAATTGGTTTACTTAAAAGTTTTGCCTTGGAAGGGTGTTATTCGGTTTAGTAAACGTGGTAAACTGGCCCCTAGATACATTGGCCCATTTAGAATTCGACATGTAATTAATGATCAGTCGGTGTCTCTAGATCTTCCTCCTGAATTAGCGGGTATTTATGATACATTCAATGTGTGCTACTTAAGGAAATGTAATGTGGAGGACCAATCCCAAGTTCTTCCATTGAAAAACTTACGTGTTGACCAAAGTCAGAGACTTGTAGAGGAACCCATAGAACTTTTGGATAGGAAAGTGACTAAACTTCGAAAGAAGGAAATCCCTATGGTTTTGGTTAAGTGGAGACATAGTTTGGGTGCTAACCTTATGTGGGAAATGGAGGAAAGCATGAAGTCTCGGTACCCTAGGTTGTTTGTGCAAGGTGAGATTTCGGGGACGAAATCTCCTTAAGGAGGGAAGATTTGTGACATCCTCATTGTGGGTCTAGAAGTTTTACGGTAATTTCCTTATTTTATTCGGTTATTTAGTTTTGTTTAGAAAATAATTGATATTATTTTGATAATTGAAATAAATAGGTCAATTGGGTAAATAACTTACTTTGATTAATAAATTATTACTTGTTTTAAATTAATAATGTTCACAGTAAAATAAAAATACCTGGTCTCGCAAAATATGCGGTAACATAATGTTTTGTACTGTGAAACGCGATCTAGCCACCCCTAACCCGGATCGCGTTTGCTAGTTATAATCTGACGAATTTGACAACTTGTGACTTGTGTATTTATGTTATTTAACTAGTATTAAAAGTATAGTATATGCAATTATTTGATATTATACATTTGAATAGAATACTATGAGTCATAACATGAGAATCTAATTCGGGTTTTGATTGTGTTCTCAGATAAACCGAAGACTCAATAAAATAAGACCTTTATTGTTTGACTATCAATCTAAGTCAGTTGTAACAACTTGGTTACAACGGGTAAACCTGGTTATATTGTATATGATATACATTTATTGTTTATGTTTACATTTTGCCATGATGATTTTGGAATATGTGAATTGTTCGGAGGTCAACATGGATTGGGTTTGGGTACTATTACTTTGAACAACATAAGTACTTTGTACATGTGTTGTTTACTGTAATTTTGTTGTATGTAGTATTAGTACCAAACTATCGGTTTAACCACTGTTTGGCCTTCAGTTGGTTTTAAGTGTTACTTGGGGGCCACCGCGGCATGAGGGTACCTCAATGACCACCGATCCTTTTGAAGTTATTTGTTTATGATGCTTTGCTTTAAACAATTGTTAATCTGAGTTAGGTTGATAGCAATGATCTATTCACTTAGCTTTGTGCTAATCCCTCCTCATCCCTTCTTGCAGGTTAAGCTTTTGATGTGGGTTGCAAGAAGTTTGGGTTAAAGGAATGTTTGACGACTCACTCTGGTTATAACGATGTTAATGATTTAACATTATGTTTTGGATTAAATAACACCTAACTTAATGTTGTAATTATTTTGGTAAATTGGATTTAAAACCATGTAATTGTGGATTGCCATTTTGGATTTTATATTATATGCAATCTAAGAAATAATAATTTTATTAATGCGCTTCCGATATATATATATATATATATATATATATATATATATATATATATATATATATATATATATATATATATATAAATGGTCTTGAAATTGAAGGGTGTTATAAAATAGCACCACTAGGAACTCATAATGCTCATATCTTGTTCAAAATGCTATTTTCGGGATACCTTCATCTCTAACCTTAAGTTGATGGTATCCATACCTTAAATCAATCTTTGAAAATTAACTTGTTCCTTGTAACTAGTCGAATAAGTCATCTATTTTAGGTAATGGATAGTTTTTCTTTATCGTGACTTTCTTCAGCTCGATAGTCAACGCACATACACATTGATCCATCCTTATTGTTGACTAACAAAATTGGTGCCTCATATGGAGATGAAATAGGTTTTAAAAATCCTTGGTCTAATAACTCTTGAAGTTGTTTCATCAATTCTTACAATTTTGTAGGAGCTAGACAATAAGGCGATTGAGCTATTTGTATTGCTTCTAGTACTAAATCTATCTTATATTCCACTTGCCATTTAGGTGGAACTCCCAGTAATTAATCGAAAAAAATATCTATGTACATCTTCGATTTCATTCTTATATTCCTTCTTTGTATCCATAACATAGCAATAGATGCTTCATATCATTTCCTCAAGCACTATCTAATTTCCATTATTGATATCAAGTTTAATCCTTTGTATCTGGTGTCACCAAATATACACAACATGAAATCCACTCAATCACTTTGAGGTTTCAAACTTACAAACTCTTGGATATACCTTTCTAATTGCGATACAATATTTATGTATGATAAACCTTTTAATAGGAGTTGGTGTAAATCTACCTTTCATTACCCCAATGTTAAAACCGACATATCGTGTCTTCGATCATTATAATCTTGACGTGTTTTCTCATAATCCTTGCCAGCAATCTTTGCTACCGCCTTTACTTCTACTAGAATGTTTTAGGCATAGTCACTTATACTAGCCTTCTGAGATCATGCCCTGACTCTTTAGTATACTTTCTAGTTTCATTTGGTGCAAATCTAGATATCTGTAAAAACATTTTTCAATATATTCTTAAACAATATCATTCCTTATTTCAAGCCGCATAAACTAAATTTCCAATTTCAGAGTTCTGCTTCTAGAACAATATTTGTCCTTTTATCATTCCTTTACTCTTTCTATCGAAGTTCAGCTACCTCAACAATTGAGTATGCAGATCTTACACCATTTCACCGGTTTGGAGATGACTTTTCAAGTTTAAATCATTGTATATCTCACTTTGAGATTTATGGAGAACCTCAAGGTTTCAAAGCAAACTTCTATATTGCTTAACTAGTATATAGCAACTACTGGGTTTCCCTTTCCGTGGGTAGACATTAGCCTTAGTTCCCAAAAATTCTTTCTAGGTAGCTTCTCTTTCCTTAGGTTCGGGATGTTAAGGTGGTGTGTTATCACCAACTAATTCTTTTCAATCCTCGTTCAATTATCTTAATCGTAATTTCTTCAGTTCCTTTTAAGAATTTCGTCATATTTGGTTGTAACGTTCGATGTACAGTTACTTAGATAGCCCCAACGACTATTTGTGCAAAATATTAATCTCATACTTTGGGTCGTGCAAGGAGACGTCATCCTGTCACAACCCCGACCTTTATCATTACATAAGGTTCTAGTAGTACTACCTTGTACTATTATATCTCAGGTATAGGTATTCAAGTGTTAACATCAATTAGGAAGTCATCTACTCCATATCTTTGAGTTTACATAATTCTTATCTGAAACATAATATTGTTTTATATTATCTATTCATTTATGATTAGCAATTTTTCGATCACTGTAAGAACATTGTTTATCCCACTTTGGACAAGTCTTATTTTCTCTTGATACATCAATACTTTATGATGAGCAATTGTATGATTATTTGTATGAGTATTGCTTATCCCCTTTCGGACAAGGCTTATTTTCTCTCAAAACAAAATTATTTTATAACTATTAATTATTTGATCATTTGTAAGAGTATTACTTTCGGACAAGTCTTATTGCATTGATTATTTCTTTTAGGTGAGTTTTATTTTGGTGCTTATCCCCTTTTGGACAACACTCATTCTATTGCTTATTCATTTTCAGACAAGTCTTATATCGCCACTTATCCCTTCTCATATAAGTCTATATTATTGCTTATCTCCTTTCGGACAAGTCTTATTTGATTGCTTATCGTTTTATCCCCTTTCGGATAAGTCTTATTGCTCATCCCCTTTCGGACAAGTCTTATCGCTTATCTTTTCAGATAAATCTTATATTATTGTTCATCCTCTATCGGATAAGTCTTAATTTAAGCACCACACTCTTTCGTTAGATGTGGATTTAGCATAATATTTCTATATCAGTATAACTATATATATGCAAGAATTAAGCAAAGCTTTAAATATTTAAATCACGTAATTGAATAACAATAACAAGTTGAATGTATGCACAATCAAGAATTTCATAAATATTCATCATGATATTCTTATCTTATATCACTCTATATTGTTAAAGTTCTGACCTTATCATACATTGGAATAGGGGTGTTCAGTATTTGGTTTGAAACCGTTTAACCCGAAAACCGAACCGAATAAAAATCGAAAAAAAAACCGAACCGAATTTTGAAAACGGTTTTTGGATCGATAAAACCGAAAACCGAATTTGAATTCGGTTTTCGGTTCGGTTTTCGGTTTTAAAAATTTTGAATTCGGTTTAACCGAAAACCGAATTCAAAAAAATAATATTATTTTTTCGGTTTTTCGGTTCGGTTTTCTGTTTTTTGGTTCGGTTTTCGGTTTTTTTTGTTAGTTTTTCTGTTTTTATGTTCGGTTTTCGGGTTTTTTTTACGGTTTTCAGTTTTTTTTTTAAGTTTTTCGTGTTTTTGTTGGAATTCGGTTTTTTCGGTTTTAACCGAAACCGAACCGAATTCAAATTCGGCTTTCGGTTTGAATTCGGTGTTCGGTTCGGTTTTCTGTTTTGCCCAAAAAAATTTCAAAACCGAACAACCCGAACCGAATAAACCGAGGAAACCGAAAACCGAACTGATGAACACCCCTAACTAAATTGTTTCATAGAACACGCAACCTCAAACAACACAAGGCATAGTTTCACAAATATTATTATTATTATTATTATTATTATTATTATTATTATTATTATTATTTTAACAAGCCAAGACCTATATCATGACCACAAAACGTTCCTTAACTATTTCTGATCATATCTCATACTAAGGAATGTATTCGTAAGCGGTCCAAGCACATATATAATCTCGTTGGGAAAAGATGGTGCATCTTCATCCTTATAACGTATTTAATCATGCGGCATGGTTTCTATATGTAATCAAAACTCCATAGACTTTGGTAATTGTTTGGGTTAAGTATGACAAAGTGATGCACTAAATGATAATGGTTTAAGACTAGGTACATTATACCTAATTCACTTAAACCTAAGGCTCTGATACCAACTTATGACACCCGAGATTTATTCCAACAAAACGACAATCTTATTCATATATCAAAGTTTTACATCACAAGCGAAAGTGATACAAGGTATAAACTAGTCTAAAAGATGACTATAAGTAAGCAGCAGCATCTTCAGGTATCATTTGGTCCTACGAGTTCCCTTCTTGACGAGACTACTAGTTGTGTCCTGAGATATACACTTACATGCATAAGCCTAAAGGCTTAGTGATTTCGTGTGTTTGTGTACAAAAATATCACACACAATATGCGACGATGACGTGTAACGTGAAAATGTAAAATATAGAAAATATAGCAAGATCTTTGTGTCTGTCAGGGTTAACCAGATGTCAAGTCGTCATCCGACATTGATAAGCATGCATGCTATCAATGTCACGACTATCTATACCAGCACTTTCGATAGTGACGAGTATATGCTAGTACGATTTAGTACAAACAAGTGGCCGCTTGTGTACTAATCGTACCAATATATAAGTGAGCCAACAACCATCATGTTTAAGCCATTAAAATACATATATATTAATGAGGCAACGACCGTTACGTTTCAGCTCCTGGTTACCCGACGACTAACGGCGTGATGTAATATATCTAAAAATCAAGATTCGTGCTTAAATGCAATTTAAACAGATAATCAAGTAATCAGGTAATCACGTGGTACATCGCATATATCTCAGTTTTGAAAATAACACGAAACTCACCTTGATAGCTTACGTTAGGATATTTTTGTTTTGCTGATTTAATACATTTGATTGGCTGCAATTCTTGTGCACATGTGTTATACGTATGAGTTTAGTGTGTGTGTTTGAGTGTATAAGAAAGGAAATTGATGATTTGTAGACGAAAATGACAATCCTATTTATACTAGTAACTAAGCAGGTGACGAAGCAAGCTAGGATAGTTGGTAATCATTAGTTTTAATATGTGGCAAACCAGTGTTTGATCCTTAGCTGGTAAGTAATCCACCTCATGCTTTCAAACGCCATATGTAAATTTTTGAAGCTTTCGTACATAGTAAACAAGTTGACATGAGGTACAAGATGACTAGCTCAAGTATTTCATGTGTTTGAAGCATGTTGGAGTGTGGTCAACGTACGTTAAATGCATGAATTCTAATGCAATAAAATAGAGATTTATTATAGCATCATTTAGCAATTATTTTTAATACTATAAAAGTTATAATGACTCTTTATATATCATTTAGCTTCAATATTTCATAACAATGTTACTTGGTATTTTTAAGTCGTTTAGTTGTTGTATCTCGTATTGCCCTAACTTAAATTAAACCTTATTGTTATTTCTATTTCCTTATAAAAGATGAGATCAATCTATATTAAAAGTACGTTCATAATTTGGGATGTTACAATGATCCTCTGTTTCCAATCTTAATTTGCTTTTGAAAGTAGTGTTCAAGCTACCCTTCAAGTTAAATTTATACAGAGTTTTGCACTGGCACAAGAAACAACCAAATGATCATTGTTATAAGACCAAATCAAACTTAACCAAATTAGTACTTTTCAAAATAGCATGATAAACACAACTAAAAAACCAAAATCTGACTTTATATCCCCATTATAATAGTGAGCATGTCTTAAAAAATTTATGTCTCTGTCCCTACTAAAATTATCTACCAGCTCGTCTTCCAAAACAGACCTTTGACTCATAAAAGTCAAAATTTGCATCAATCTTACTACAATAAACAGACCCAATGGTTTGTGTCAGAAACAGCACAATATCAAAGTTCAATCAAGGACAGTTCTCGACGTTCTCGTAAAAAAGGACTGATGAGATTTTTGAATAGGTAAAGAACCTTTTATTAAGATCGAGACAATCTTGATTGCTTTTGAATTCCATGTTGGTTATCAAATAGCCTTTAAGAAAAAGGATCATCAAAGAGCCACATATATTTTTATTTACTTACAGAATTATGATATTCTCACACAGCGTCAATGGAACATGTTTCTTGTTCATTATCCCCTCCAAGGCCTGGAATGCCATTACCTGCAAAATGCTAAGAGGTACATAATTTTTAAAGAATCTATACTATATAAATGGACCCAAAACTAAACAAATATAGGTATATACACGAATGGACCTACACTTATCTCTAGATGGACCTCAAATTCTAGCAAGCAACATAAAAAATTAGCACCTAAACTTAATGTAAACTGAGATAAAATTAGCAAACAAATACATAATTACTCTTCTTAGTGGTAGAATTCTGAGCAACATCTTTCTCAGCAAGATCACGGGAATGCTTAGTAGTGAGCGGGTTTGTAGCAGTTTGACTGTCATCGTCTAACGCCGCTGAAAAGTCAATCATAACAGCACAACATATGTAGAACCATATTCCCTTCTCAAGGCAGGTGTTCCAATGAAGAAACCAACAACTAAAGCACCGCATCTCTTTAAATAAAGATTAAACCATAAGTATTTCAAATACCATTTTTAAAAATCCAATGAAACCAAAACACTAATCAGTTGGCTGCACATAAATGAAGAAACAACTTGGCAAGCTAGGCAAAATAAAACCACAAGTCAAATAGCTAATTGGTGAAAAGTAACTGTCATATGCAAAATGATCAATTGTCACTTTTAATTAATCAAAATCAACTATCACTTAAATACATGGGTCTTTGGTGATTAAACTAATAAAATCCCCATGGAACTTTATTTTGTGATATCAACATATATGTGGCCTGCTGCACGATTAGTATGCATCAAATTGAAAATAACATGTTAAATAAAGCATCCCAATATGCCGTGTAGATAAGTATGCATCAAATTGAAAATACCATTTTAAATAAAGCATCCCAAAAATGATTAGTTTTACACTATTAGAATGTACTAAAACCAAATGTATATTTAGGGGTATTTTCTAACTGAATGCTTTATACACTAACATCGGAATGCTTTATTTCTTAAATATATATAAAACCAAATGTATATTTAGGGGTGTTTTCTAACAGTGAATCATTTTACCTCGACCATATTTGAAGTTTATGATTCCAAGAATTCGCTTTGTGGTATCACCAATCTCGAGCCTTATAACATTTGCAACAGGGTTAGTAGTTAGTACATATACGTAGACTTTACGCTTAAACATTCAAGCATTTAACCAAAACATAACAGCCTATACAAAAAACATCCATCGAAGAGAAATACTATGCCCTTCTTTATTTATCCCTCAGGCATTGACCCTTGACTAAATCAGAATTCAAGATGTATAAACCACAATTAAAATTACAAACTCATGATGATATCTTATAACAAACCACAATTAAATTGACATCCAAAAAAAGAAACTTAATTAAAATAACTGAAACTCAAAATCTAAAGTTTTTTTGATGGAGGAAAGATGTATTCCATACCTGGACTATAACCGAATTTGCATCTATCATTTCTTCGAACACCTTCTGTGCATAAAAGAGACGCATCATTTTTCTTAATCCACAATACTATAACCTTCTAACAGATGGAAGAAGATTACATAAGAATAAATAATCACATGATAAAACCATACATCAAACAAAACAAACCCTTTTGCGATTTGAACTTATAATACACTGCCATTAATTCTTCTTATTATTTCAATAATATCACTCTCGATTCGAATATATCGCTCTTGTAATTTGCGTATGAATATGTAATGACGAAGAAATTGCTCTTGAAATTGCATATGTATCTGTCCCGACGAAGAAAGCGACGACCGGAAAAAATAAAACTATAGGAAAAATATTGTGAAGATCGGAAAAGAAAACCCTTGATTACAGTGAATTGAAATTAAATCATACAAATACAAAAGTAGGTATTATAAAATTTACTTTTGTAATTGAAAATAAAAGTATTAATTGATTTACCTGATGGAGTGATGGTGAAGCTGAAAGAAGATTCTTCTAAAAATCATGATGGTCCGATTGAAAATGAAAAAAATTGGCATCAAACTTTCAGATGTAAACATAAATGGGGAAGAAAGAGAAGCGGAAGAAGCAAAATGGAGACACTTTGGAGAGAATCATGAAGTTGAAGATGAATATGTAAATGGAGAAAGAAAATGGAAGTGAAGAACCTGATGAAAGAAGGGAGATTCGATTAGTATTTGGGCGGTGGTAGAATAAGGCGTGATATTGAGCAGACAAACCAATAAAGTCTATTGCAATTTCCAATAAAATGAGCGGCCTTTTTTTTTTTTATAAAAAAAGAGGTCATCTATTTAATCTATTATAAATTATTTTAGCTTTATTTATGATGTTAAGATGACATAAGCGGATGAACCTTGTGATGACACATCAGCAATAAAACCAACCTTAGAGATTGCCAAGTCAGCTTAATGATGTCAGCGGTAGTGTCCATTAGTAGATAGTATAGATATGGAAACGTGCAACAAAGTTTGTTGGATTTTTGACCTCCCAATGTAAAAACAGTGTTTACTTGCAACTTATTTGAGATTAATGTTTTAGAAGAGTTATTCGGTCAACAGTGTGCACTGTGCACTGTTTCATTAGGACTTACCTGGCCAACTATTCAATACTAGTGTATAACCCGTGCGATGCATGGCATTCAATACTAATGGTATGATGTCTTACATACTTACAAACCGTGCGATGCACTGCATTCAATACTAATGGTATGATGTATTACATACTTACAAATTATATGAACTTTATGATTCAATATCCAATATATTGTGTAACGCATGTTAAATGCATTGTAATATTTCCGCTCAACTGTGATTTAACATGCAATATACCTAATATATAGCATATACCACATTCAAAAGATATCAATAAATACTTTACATTGGATATTTACTGAGAATTGGCCGGTAATTTAAAAACATATATAAAATATTGAAAGAGAAAGCAGACACGTAAGTATTGCATTAAACATATACGATAAGATAAATTATATCTATATAAGAAATATAAAATGAATTAAGACTTTACTAATTACTACCCATAGTAACTGTTGTGGGTAGATTTTTTACTAACGTTGCAGGATCCTGATTAGCATCATATATTCATCTCACAGGTATGAAAATCATTTATATTTCGTATTCGCATATCAGGATAATGATAGTTTGTAAGTCTGTTTTCAGGATCACAGTTATAGTTAAGGATCCTGGAAATATCTTTATTATTTATCTTACAGGATCCTAGTCAGGATACATTTGTTTTATATAATTATGCAGGATAATGGATAAGCGGGATGAGTAAGTAAGGATCCTATGTTTATTCTGGAGTATGCATAGCTCAGGATCCTGGACCTATATTAGTTCAGGATCATGGGATGTTTAACGTGTTTATTTTCTTTGAGTATTGACCAGGTCATATATGGAACGCGTTAATGAGATATGCTCCGGATTACGTGAGGAAGTTTTGATATGATTCAAGGATGACCAAGTCAGCTGCACGTGTAAAATGAAATCAAAAGAGACGTTGATGGTCTTCATCTTTCATCAGAGGATCCCGAGATTCTCGGAAATATTGTTATACGCTCTTAGTATATAATTGAGGCATGGATGATCGATTAGGTTAACGAATACTCACTTTTTTCACCTGAAAAACACACAGACACTCTGCCTTAACTCTCGTTCATATTCATTTTCATCAACACTTAGTTAGATTCACACACATAATCACTTAGCCGATCATCCTTATGCTCTTAGTTTGTAATACATTACTTTTATTCTAATAAGATTAACAAAGGCAAGGATAATTTGATCCTTCCCGAGGTTTTGTGCCGGCGATCAACCTTGATCAAGGGCTTTCCTCGTACATCCTTGTGTCGATCGTATTTACTTTACGTTTTCATTGTTTAACTTGCATCTTATTGATCTTTTTATCATAAATTCTGCATTATCCTCAATCTGTTTTTGAGTTATTTCATAAAATATTCATTCAACAAGGATCAACGCATTCGAAGCATAGTTTTCATTCAAAATAACTGTTTACTAATATAGATAATCGTGTTTCTACGTAATTATCTTGAAAGTAATTTCAAGCACTATACCTCACTTTTCTAAATTTGATCACTTAATTGCATACAGTAATTTTTGACCAAAACAATTTGGCGCCCACCGTGGGGCAAGTAGTGCTTTGTTTAATCAAACTTTTGTTAAAATCCTTGTTGAGTCATCTTTTCCAAAAATTTCTGTTAAAAATGTCGAGCCAAGGACGATCTACATCATCTACCATGTCATCATCATCATCTATGCCAACCTGATGTGACGTAAAAAGTCATGTTTTTAGAAGCTTTATTCCTCACATTTTGGACCTTTCTTTAGTGAAAACATTTCAAAACATTGATTATTTATTAAAATTCACTAAAGTGATTCAAAAGTAGACGTTGTGGTAAAAATCACTGAAAACACTCTGAAAATGCACAAAACACGGCATTTTAATACAAGCCGATTCCTCCGACCTCATTTTCCTATCAAGGAACACCTCCTAACTTCTACCATCTGTTGTATAGGTAAAATCGAGACGGAAACATCTGGAATCAAGTGAAACGGCCAAAGGACGGAGAAGACACTACACTTTCAGAGCCACTAAAAGTCATTTCGGCTACGCCTGAGTTCTACATACCCAATTTCTATGAGATTGGCATCATTAGAAGCATAACGGAATTATGAAACCACAGGCGAAAGAATCGGGTCAAACGGACGCGTAACGAAGGAGATACAAACGTTTTAAGCAATGAACGAAATCAGACAGAGCCCGTATACGGCCCCACACACCGTATACGGCCCTTGTGAGACCGTATATGGCCCATACTACACCGTACACGGCCCTTACAAGGCCGTATACGGCCCCTGCACCCCCGTATGCTGCTTCGTTTGCTTGTACGTGCTGCTTCGTGAGTTGTACGCGTGATTTTGAGCTTTGCCTATAAATAGTGGACAACCCCAACACTTCAAACATACCATTTTCTCATTTCATTTCTTCCTTACACTTTCTCTCTCACACACATCACTCTCTCTCTAGTTTCTCTCTCTAGAGATTTTCTCTCTCTAGAAGTGGGCTAGTTAGGTAGAGGTAGCTTTTAGCTTTTGTACGGAGTCACTCCAAGACATTGTATTTGTGAAGATCTGTCTGTAATAAATTCGTATCAGGTTCTATTTATATATCTCTTACTTTCCAGTTTTAAACATGTGTTGCTTTGTTTAGGATTGTATGCTAGATATATAATGTTAGGCTAAGCATTTCTTTGTGTTTACTATGATGTAGTTATGTTAGAATAGTCAATATGTTTATGCCATGCTGTTACTCTGCCCGTGTTACTTTAAACTGTGTATGAACTCATAAACTGAATCTCGAATGTTTATCTATCCAACTTATGCTGTGGTTAGAAGCTTCCTGCTAGAACTTGGCCAATTACTAGCGGTACGTTCTCTACCTATTCTATACTTGATGATCAATGAACTTGGTATGGCTGTGTTCTCTAGGTTGAAACAAATCATAAGAGACACGGAGCGTAGGATTAGAGATAGGTTAGATTCATGTTTATCTGTTATATATCTTTGAGAGAACTTTCGTGAAATCTATGATCTGACTATTGGTTATCTGCTATGCTTAGGATTATGGTGCTCTGTTATGTGTCACCCTATTGCATGTTCTTGTTTGATTGTTGCCTTAGGAATGATGCATGCTAGAGTTATCCTCCTGGTTCATATCAGTAACTGTATAATTAGGTTTTCAGACACAGAATATTGGTTTACACAGTAGATTAACATGCATGGAATAGTTGTGATGATTTATATCTGTAATGCTGAACAATTTAACTGATCGTTAGCCCAATTATCCCAACTTGGTCCGCGGGATTATCCCCGTTCGTGTTCTTGTTCAATCAACAATTCACGCTACGATACAGACGTCTCTGATGACTATGACTGGGGACCAGGATTCGAGGATAATTGTCGGTTAAATTGGTCTGTACATTTGGGAGAACTTCCGGTGTATTTGACTTCTATAACTGCTATCCACGTGACATGTTATTTATCTGATTGCGGACAACTCTACGTTAGATATTTAATAGGCTCGTAGTTGTAGCTCATTAGGATATAGGAAATCTGCGAGAGTAATGTGGAACCCTAATTAATGTAACGGAAAAACCGTAAAATGCCCTATTACTCGGTATAGTGCTGGAAACACCAATTGGTGGAGTACAAACGTATGGAAGCCGCGGAACGGTCGTAGGTACAATACTTTGCATTAATTATGTTTCTATCCTCTCCGGATTAGTCGTCACATCTAGTAGCCTTACCCTTGACTATTCATCAATAACATATAACGAAATCATAGTAAACACTCGCTTATCCTCTGTTGACCGAGTCTCCGTACAAACCTCTTTTGTTTTATTTTCCTTATTTAAATTAGTATTTAGTTATAAAAACCAAACCTATCCAAAAGCTTTTAAAAACCCTAGCTGAATCTCCAAAGATAATAAAACTTCCTAGACTCCCATGCCCGTTGTAGTTTGAAGAACGACACCTGAGTCATACATACCACTTACCGCCCTTTTAGGTCTGTCAGTAGTATACAGCTTAGGATTCCTCTGCTATATAAATTAAAAACACCCTGTCCGCGCGTCCCGGTTGGGAGGTTCAACGACCGGAGTAAAACCCGTCCGACCGCTGGGACCGCGACAAGCTTTTGGCGCCGTTGCCGGGGACTACAACGACCGATTTTAGGAATTTTGTTATCTTAGTTATTTAGCGATCCTTACGGAAGATCAATATCATCAGGAAGTTACAGTTTTTATCCCTAGGTTAGTTAGTTTTTAATTTCCCGTCCTTAGTTAAACCTATCCTTTCCAAAACCCTATTTTCTTCTAAAACAAGTTATGGTGAATCGTATCACTCTAGCCTCATCAACCCAACCACTGCTAGAGGGACGAGGAGGACCAATCGTATCACCAACCGACGAAACCCTTGAAATCAGACCACACTTCATTAAATTACTTAAATCTCAGTGTCAGTTTCATGGTCTTTCGGTTGAAAATCCAAACGCCCATCTTAACAAGTTCATCAACCTTTCCGACTCTTTCGACCAAACCGGATCCAGTGTCAAAGTCACCCGACTTCACCTGTTTCCTTATTCTTTAGCTTTCCGAGCTCAGACATGGTTTTATGAACTCGAACCCAATTCGATTCATACATGGGAGGAGATGGCTACTAAGTTCTTAGCTAAGTTTTTCCCTCCGTCCCTACAAACCAAGCTCAAAAATGAAATCATTAACTTTCGTCAAGAAACTACTGAATCATTAAGCTCAGCTTGGGAACGCTTTAAGAATCTGCTTGGAAGATGTCCGAATCATCAGTTGGCTGAAACGAATCTGGTCTGCACATTCTACAACAGTCTGAATCCTTATCACCAACAAACCCTCGATGCTGCTTCATCCGGAAATTTCATGCTACATACTTCAGAAGAAGCCTGGAAGTTGATTGAGACGATAACGATGCACCAACATGACTTGGAGTTTGATGAATCAACCTCGGAAAACAAGGACACTTCTACTCAAGCGTTCGACACTTTAAGAGCTCAACTCGAATCCATCTCTAAAGTTGTCAGTGATATGCAAGACTCTTCCAAACCTAAGAAGCAACCTCAACGGCTCTTCTCACGCTCGAAGCCCAAGGAAGATGTCCTCGCCACATCTGGAACCACTGATCAAATCATTCATTTAAAACCTTTCACTCAGCGGTTATCCAAACAACCTATCTCTCATTTGTTAGTTCCCTCTACACCCTCTACTTCTTTTCAACTGTCTTCTCGTCTAAACAATACGACTTTCAATAACTTCATGGTTGAGCAAAATAATAAAAACAAACAAATCGTTGATTTTCAAAACCAAATTGATTATTTGCTTAGAATTTCAAATGATTTAATTAAGAACATGGAGGATAATGTTAAAAGATTGTTTTTAAAAGTTGAGGAGAAGCAAAGAGAAGAAGCGATTAGCAAAGCTATTCATCATTCATCTTATGATTATGATGATATCCTTGTTGTCACTAGAGGCGGAAAAGAGACTAAGAATGAGAAATCGGTAGATATTTCTTCAGACGAACCTTCTAGTTCTTCTCTACCCACTGATTCAGTACCTGATGACATTCCTGTCACTTCTCCTGAACCAGAATCTTCCAAAGTCCCAGAAATAGTTAAACCAACACGTATACCTTTCCTTGTTAGGCTTAAGAAAGAAAAACAAGAAGCCCAGTTTGGAAAATATCTAGAGATGTTCAAAAGCCTACACTTAAACGTTCGATTATTAGATGCTTTAGTTGAGATGCCTAGTTGTGCCAAATTCTTTAAAGAACTTATATCCAACAAAGAAAAACTTAGACAAATAGTTAACTTGCCCTTAGACGCAGAATGCTCTTTAATTATGCAACAAGGACTGCCCCCAAAGCTAGAAGACACTGGCCGTTTCACTATCCCTTGTTACCTTCAGGATGTTCAAATAAGTAACGCCTTAGCTGACTTAGGAGCTAGTGTAAACCTTATGCCATACTCGCTTTATAGGAAACTAGGATTAAGCGAACTTTTACCAACCCGTATGACCATCCAATTAGCTGATAGATTAGTTAAACTCCCTCGTGGAATTGCTGAAGATATTATGGTACGTGTTGATAAATTCGTCTTTCCTGTTGATTTTGTTGTTATGGATATTGAGGAAGACGCTCAGTTACCACTCATCCTTGGCAGACCTTTCCTAAATACTGCCAAGGCCGTCATTGACGTGAATCAAAAATCTTTAAAACTTAGAGTGGGAACTGAGGAAGTCACCTTCAATGTCGATAAACTAATGAAACTTCATATGGGAGAAGACCTTGGTCTTGTAGATTCTATGCAGGAAATAATTGAAGAACACTTGGAAGAAATCCTCGCAGTAAGAAGCATTAATCCCCTTCCAAACACTGTCATCACAACAAGGAAAATCTGTGAAGAAGGTGCGGGTCTATGCTCAGCTATCTCGGATCCGTCCATTGCATCAAAGGAAGTGCTATTACCTTTAAAGAATTCCAACTTACAGCCCAACAGATTTATCACTGCTGTACCACTTGGACAAGGCACTCCGGTCACTCTCTTGAGAAGAAGCCCTAACTCTGAAGTTCCTGATTCATCACTCTCAAAAGAAGAAATTCTGAAGACTCTCAAGGAAATGGAGTCAATGCTTAAACCATCCGATCCGCAACTTTCTGAAAGTTGTGAAAACTTGAATCCAGAGATTACTTTTAACACATCTTCTTCAGCTCAATTTCAGAGATTCGCATTCACAAATGACAACAAAGAAATAATCACTGAAGATAATGCAATCTCTCAATCTTCCCAAGAAAAATATGAGCTGAGAAAAGGTGATCTTTACAACAATACAGAATAGGTTGAAATAGCATCACCCGACATTCCAGATGCACCTGCAATTGAGTCAGATTATCAGACAACATACGATGAGCTTAAAAGAGACGAGATTGCAAGGATGAAGCCTTCCACTGAAGAACCACCCGAATTGGAGCTGAAGGAACTTCCCTCACACCTTGAATATGCTTTTCTAGAAGGAACTTCGCACTTACCAGTTATAATATCTAAAGATCTGAAGCCTGAAGAGAAAGCACTACTCATTGAGGTTCTAAATTCACACAAGAAAGCGATTGCATGGAAAATCTCTGACATACAAGGGATCAGCCCAAATTACTGCACTCACAAGTTCTTAATGGAAAATGACTTCAGGCTCTCTATTCAAAGGCAAAGGAGAGTTAACCCAAAGATTCAAGACGTGGTGAAAAAGGAGGTTATCATACTCTTGGATGCTGGTTTAATTTACCCTATTTCAGATTCCCCATGGGTCAGTCCAGTTCAAGTCGTCCCAAAGAAAGGAGGCATGACGGTCATCGCTAACGAAGACAACGAGTTGATTCCAACACGAACCGTCACCGGTTGGAGGGTATGTATCGACTATCGGAAACTAAATGAAGCTACACGCAAAGATCACTTCCCTCTACCGTTCATTGATCAGATGCTTGAAAGATTGTCAGGAAACGAATTCTATTGCTTCCTCGATGGTTTCTCCGGCTATTTTCAGATACCTCTCGATCCAAAGGACCAAGAAAAGATGACGTTCACTTGTCCATACGGAACCTTTGCCTACCGACGTATGCCTTTTGGCTTATGTAATGCACCGGCGACATTTCAAAGATGCATGGTAGCAATCTTCCACGGCATGATTGAACAATGCATGGAAGTGTTCATGGATGATTTTTTGGTTCTCGGAGATTCGTTCACCACTTGTCTTTCTAACTTGAATAAAATGTGATGTCGTGTAAACGGGGTTTTAGTTTTAAAATGGAAAATACCTAACTTACTACACACAACACAGGAAAGAATACCTGATCATATATAGTATAGCTTTAGTAAGTCCGAGTCGAACACAGGGAACGGATGTCAATATCAACAAATTGGAAATTGCTACAATTAATTAAAGCGGTAAAAAGTGGGGACGTTTTAGTTCCGATCGAACAATTGATAAACAATTATAAAAGAAATGATTTATTAAATAAAACTTAATTATAAAATAAAGAAATAATAAAATAACTTAATTAAAATAAAAGATTAAATTCAAATGGTAAAAGAAATGCATTTGCTTAGACTAGTTTCCTTAAAATCCGGATATCATTTCATTCAATTGCTCACGTATGGATTCTATCGTGCCCTTTCAAATATATCAATCCTCCTTACAAGATAAACTGAATTTAATACAATTAAGAAAGACACAAGGTTGTTTTCAACACGTTAATAGTTCAATTTAACGTTGTCCACAAAACTGCATTCTAAATTAATTCAACACCGTCTATGCGATTTATTCTTTTGACTTGAATCAACAAAGTCTATAACCGATTAAAGTTATCTCGTCCATTAATAATCATTACTAACTATTAACCCTAGCCCGTCAAACTCAATATATTCGGCAATAATTATTAACCAAAATCAACAACTATCAATAAATTCACAACCAACAGGAAATCAATCTCAACTGATTATGAACTCACGCTAGGTAATCAGCAACAATCATTAAATACCCAAGGATTAACGAATAAACACATAAACATTAAATAAAATCCAATACGTTCGCAATTATAACAATCAATCCATTAATTAAGTATTCTCATCTAAGCAAACACATAATAGAACTAGCCAATCATACTTTTACAGAAAATCAGAACCAATATCATATCACAATTCATAATCGAATGAAAAGAAAAGTGTATTCGAACCGAAATAACGAGATAATGATTGAACGAATGAAAGTCTTTGATTCCTCAAGCTTCAATCCCCTCAAAATGCTCTGGAATAAGGGTTTTTTAATGGAGAATTCGTCTGGAGAAAAGTGGTGAAGAGTTATGCAAAATGAGAGCAAATTGAAGTTTTTTAGGGTTTCTGCCGAGGCGATCCATACGCCGTATGGAATTCCATACGCCGTATGGATTGCAAAGCCCATGGGTTTAACCCGCGTATTCTGGCGGCCCGGCTCAACTGATCCATACGCCGTATGGATTCCATACGCCGTATGGATCGATTTTCTCAGCTTTTTCACCATCGACCAACTTCTTCACTTTTCCTCTTTTTAACTTCTATTCTTCAATTCTCGCTCGTTTTCAGCTTCTTTTCCGATTCAAGCTCCAGAAAATTCCTAAATGCAAATATGAACGAAATGAGTATCGAATTCAAATCAAATGCATAAGAAATTAATCAAACTAAGGGGTAATTAGTACTATAAAATAGCACATTTTGGCGTTCATCAAACATCCCTCACTTGAATCCTACTTGTCCTCAAGTAGACTAGTAATTCAAAAATTCAAACTTTAAATATGAACGGCAAACAATGCATAAAAGGACTTACAAACTATGCAGCATTCGACAAACCAAATTTTTATCTTAAAATCGATTCTACCTTAAAACTCAGCAATCAAGAAACTCTACATGGGAAGCCATTCTAACATATTTTTATTACCCATAAAAGATAATTCACTCAGATTACCGATATTGTTGTCCACTTAAACAATCTAAAATTCAGAGATTGAGCTTAACTTATTATTATTCTCGCAGACCTTACCCTTGATTTTCAATAGCAAAATACTCTCATATAGATAACGTATCACAATTCTCCAAATAATGAACATTCAAATAAATCAATCATTTTTCAAACCAAGACATTGGTGACAGGTCTGTACCTCAGTACAACAGAGCGACATAACTTGGTTTTGGTTTTTCAATTTATGAGTCTTTTGTACTCATTTATATTTATCTATTTGATATCAAATATACTGACGGAAACCAGGTCTGTACTTTCGTACAACAGAGGAGACAACACCCAGTATATTCCCAAATGATGAATATCAGGATCCCAAAATTATGGATTATAACACGCTATCATACAAGAATTAAGACTAAGGTCATACCTTGCTAAACGATCCTCAAAGGATAAATCCCTACTTAATTAATTACATTTCTTACTAGCTCAATAACCTTCATATAGATTGCCTATCGATACATCATAAGATGAACTATCTAATATTTAAGAATTAAATTTATTTCATTCTTTGCATTCCCAAACTGTGTTACAAGATTGCTAAACTTTACAAAGAAAACAAATTTAAAACAAAAATTTGGGTTGAAAAATGACTAACACGTAGAATGCCTCTTAACCTCCATATTTTTCAATAGCTACCATTCATAAATTAAGGATTCAATAGCTACCATTCATAAATTAAGGACAATTAGACACAATTAGACTTCTTTTCCCCCATCCCCCACTTAGAAAATGCAATGTCCTCATTGCAAAACTAAATAAAAACAAAGGGAATAGAAAAAAAGTGAAACAGAAAACTCCCCTGATTTGAAGGCAATTTGCTTGAAGGACTTCATTCAGAAATAAAATACACAGCACACTTCCGTAGGCAACACGATTGCATTTAGCACATGCAATAAGCCTTTAAACCCCTCGGTATCCCGAGTGGACGAGTTATAGTCTCGTGAGGGTTTCCAGATAACACACCCACAAAGTTCAAACCTGAAAACAAAAACAATAAAACAAAATATAAATTAACAAAATAACGGGTTGTCTCCCGAAAGCGCTTTTGTTTATCACGTCGGTAAGCTCGGCATCTTGCTTCACCACTTAATTCAAATCCATCTCCAAATCACGCTTGGAGTCTCTTATATCACCATAGTACTTCTTCACTCTACTTCCATTAACCTTGAAAGTTTTTCCAGAATATCCTTGCAAATCAACAGCTCCAAACGGATAAACCTTGTCAACAACAAATGGGCCAGTCCAGCGTGTCTTTAACTTTCCTAGAAACAAATGTAATCTAGAACTATACAACAGAACTTTATCACCTTTCTCGAATGTATGGTTCGACTTAAGACGAGCATCATGCCATTTCTTAGTTCGCTCCTTGAACAGTCTCGAATTGTCATAAGCATTTATTCTTAAATCATCCAACTCATTTAACTGTTCCATTCTTTTCTTTCCAGCTAACTTTTCATCAAGATTGCACTTCTGTAAAGCCCAATATGCTTTATGCTCTAACTCAAAAGGCAATTGACAAGCTTTTCCATAAATAAGGCGATAAGGTGTTGTTCCAACTGACGACTTAAATGCTGTTCGTGCCGCCCATAATGCATCATCCAACTTGTATGACCAATTCTTAGGGTTTCCCTCAACTGAACGTTCTAAAATACGCTTCAACCCTCTATTAGTCAGTTCCACTTGACCACTCGTTTGTGGATGATAAGCAGTTGAAAACTTATGTCTAACTCCGTACTTGTGACAACCGTCAATTTAGGACTAGAATTTAGTGCCTAATCAAGTTTTAATACATGTAATTAGTTATGTGTTAGGCTAATTAATGTATCAATTATCATATATATTGTTGAATATATATCTACACAATTATGCGGTTTATTTAAATCGTACGAGTTTCAAATCGAATGAATTTCGATACAATAAATACGGACGTTGGTGAATAATTTTATTAAGAAATACAAATATTATCTAATAACTCAATTTTATTCAGAATCTCATTTATTGTAATATTTCGTATCCAAGTTTTATTACACAATTAATGTATACGAGATTAAAAATACAAACGCGCAAACAAATAAAACGAATTTCCCTTGTGTCGCATGTTGTGTCGTATTTTGCCCTTTATGTCGCACCTTGTGTCGTATAAATCCTTTAGTGTCGTAACTCATGCGACACAATATTGTGTCGCACTCTATGTCGCAAACTATGTCGTACTTCTATACGACACAACCACTATGTCGCTATTAAATTAGCATTTCGTATTCGATGCGACACAGTCCCTGTGTCGTATCCTTGTGTCGCATGACGTCTGCGACACAACCATTGTGTCGCATGTCAAATCTTTGTGTCGCATGTTGTGTCGCAAAACACAGAAAAACCAGAATTTTGAAGTCAAAGTTACTGTTCAAAAAAGTCAAATCTACTGTAGCAGTACTGTAGCAAAGTCAACATTTTAGAATTTTTATTATTTCAACTAAATCACCAACGGGCCGTACACGTTTTCAAAACTTACAAAACAGATTATTCAATCAACCAAGTCGTAGTAACTTGGATAATTTAGTCAATCAAGTCGTAGTAACTTGAAACAAAACAATTAATCAACCAAATCGTAGTAATTTGGACATATATAATTAAATAACAACTACAAAGGTAGTCTTTCGAGATACCGGTACAATTAATAACAATCAAGTGTCGTGGACACATTCAGGTTTCAAGTCTTTGGACATCAACTCACAGCTAATTACTTCAAGTTTATTAACTTAAACACTCCAAGACTCAGGTGAGTTTCATAGCCCCATTTTCACTGCTTTACAACTAGGGGTGTGATATTACTACTCGATTTTGTTTTACAAGTAGAACGCAAGTGCCAAACTTCAAATACTACATGAGTCTCAAGCTAATCAATTTAAAGTCCTCCATAAGCATAGTCTCTAATATTTTAGCGTGAATGTTAGTATATGATATCATATGGGATTGACAATCCTCATCCGGGTTAGCACGCACTAACCGGTCAAACGGATGTATTAGCATTTGGGAAGACGAGTGTTGATTAGGCACTCGTAGGAGGCATTTCAAGTTAGGTTTCCTTAAGTGGGCCTGACAAATCAAGTTAAGCTCAGACTATGTGCTCATGGACAGTATAACTTTTATTTTGCTTAATTGCATTTTAAATTCAATATAAATCTTGCGGTTCTGACAACTATACATTGACATACAAACCTGTGAGCTCACCAGCGTTTTCGCTGACCCATTTTAGTATTTATCACAGGTACCCAGCAGTAGGTTGGCTGCACAAGCAAGAAATATTAGCTCGAGTCAGCATACATACAACTAGAGATTGGACTGCATTATTATATTTTGTAAAAGTAATTATGCTATGTAATCTCTCAATTTCAGGAATCGAGCTAATGTAACTATATTTTGATGTAAACATTTACTTTATCTATACAAGTTTAAAACGACGCATATAGTGGTCGTTCATTATATCTTATGTGCTTTGTATATTGATTAGTGACACCCAAATCAAGCTTCCGCAAATCATTAAATTTGGGGGTGTCACAGATTGGTATCAGAGCCAGGTTTTAGTGAACTAGGTTGCATTTAGTGGGCCTAGACTATGACCGTTAGGCAGTATTCTTTATTAGTCATGACTAGTTCAGGGATTACATCATACGACTTTAATTTAACATAGCCTGATCAACTATGTACAATTAAAGAAAGATGATGTGAAATCTGAAAGGGTTATGTTGAACAGGAATGCATTAGTTGACTCTGACCTCGAGAGAAACGGGACTCAAAACACGTCTGTGCTAGACACTCAATAGGTTATTATGTGATGTACATATATATATATATATATACATAAGTAGACCTCATTACAACTTTAGGCTATATTATATTATATGAATATAGGCCTCTTTCTCTCTAACGCTTTGTCTCGAAATGACAAACACACCACTAGTTCACCATACTCGGACTAGTATTTTATTTCATTTCCTTGTTCTTTCTTACTCAGCATCATGCCTCCTCGCCGTCAAATTACCCTTAGCGAAGCTGAGATCGCGGGAATCATTGCCCGCAGTGTGACCGAAGCCTTGGCTACCCGAACACCACCTGGTAGCGAGGACACATCAACCAATACTCCACCACCCAAACCTTGCTCCTATAAGGACTTTCTTAGCTGTAAACCGTTATACTTCAAGGGCACGGAAGGTGCCATTGGCTTGATCCGTTGGATTGAGCGTATGGAATCTGTTTTCAGTCTCTGCGACTGCACTGAGACTAACAAGGTCAAATTCGCTGCTTACACCTTTCAGGAAGGTGCACTCACGTGGTGGAAAACCTATGCAAACTCTGTAGGCCTTGAGGTTGCAAATCGGCTTCCTTGGGCCGAACTGAAGAAGAAACTGACAGAAAAATACTGTCCTGAAGAGGAATTGCACAGGCTGGAAGAAGAATTCTGGCATCTGGAGGTGCAGGGAAATGATGTTGCTGAATATACCACCAAGTTTCAGCAGTTTGCCTTATTATGCCCGGGTTTGGTCGAACCAGAAAGTAAGGGCATTAAGAAATACATTCGTGGACTTCCCGAGAACATCCAGGGCAACGTCGCCTCATCCAAACCAACTACTACTGAGAGTGCCATTCGATTGGCCCACGAACTCATGGCTCTAGTTGTCAGCCGTGAGACTTCCAACACCTCATCCTCTAACAACAACAAACGCAAATCTACTGAGCACCACCACAACTCAAACAAGAAAAACAACGCCATCCAAGTCTACAACACCAACTCTGAATCCAACCGCAGCTACACCGGGGACAGACCTTATTGTCCCAAGTGTAACTATCACCACTTTGGTCAGTGCGGTACTCCTTGCAACAACTGCAGGAGGTACGGGCATTCGACTAAGGATTGCCGAGCCCCCAAATCCAACAACAGCCCCTCTGACAAAAATACCCGACAACCTAAGTCCTGCTACGAATGTGGAAACCCAGGACACTTTAGGGATTCTTGCCCAAAATTGAAGAACAAGGGCAACAACAACAACCACCGCAACAACAACAACAACACCAAAAGTAGCGCCTTCGTGATCAACTCAGGGGACGCCCGTCAGGACCCGAACGTGGTCACGGGTATGTTCCTCCTCAACAATTTAACTGCTTCCATACTGTTTGATACTGGTGCCGATAGAAGTTTTATTTCCGATGAATTTTGCCCTCTACTTGACATTACACCTGTTACTTTAGACGTTAAGTACACCGTAGAGCTAGCAAATGGCAAATTGATAGAAACCAATAGTGTGATGCCTAATTGCACTTTAAATCTAGCCGACGAAATCTTCTCCATAGATCTTATGCCTATTGAGATAGGAAGTTTCGATGTCATCGTAGGCATGGACTGGTTATCCAAACATCGTGCCGAAATCATCTGCTATGACAAAATTGTTCGCATACCTCTCACTGTCGGTAGAACCCTAGTCATACAGGGGGAGACCGGAGGGACGAGGCTTAACATCATATCTTGTCTTAAAACCCGAAAATTTCTGAGAAAGGGTTATCCATCAATCCTCGCGCACATCATGGAGGAAAAGTCGGAGGAGAAGCGACTTGAGGATGTTCCAATTGTTCGAGACTTTCCAGAAGTCTTTCCTGAGGAACTGCCTGGTCTACCACCACCAAGACAGGTTGAGTTCTCAATCAATCTTGTACCAGGTGTTGCGCCTGTGGCCCGAGCACCATACCGTTTAGCTCCATCTGAACTTCAGGAGCTGTCCACCCAATTACAGGAACTCCTGGAACGAGGATTTATCAGGCCGAGTTCTTCACCTTGGGGAGCTCCGGTCCTATTTGTTAAGAAGAAAGATGGTTCTTTTCGAATGTGTATCGACTATCGAGAGTTGAACAAGTTAACTGTCAAGAACCGGTATCCACTTCCTCGAATCGATGACCTGTTCGACCAACTTCAAGGGTCGAGTTGTTATTTAAAGATTGATCTCCGATCCGGTTATCACCAATTGCGTGTTTGCGATGCCGATATTCCAAAAACCGCTTTCAGAACCCGTTACGGGCATTACGAATTCCAAGTGATGCCATTCGGCCTAACCAATGCACCGGCTGTATTCATGGACCTTATGAATCGGGTGTGTAAACCTTACCTTGATAAGTTTGTCATTGTATTCATCGATGACATCCTCATATATTCACGAAGCAAAGTAGAGCATGCGCAACACCTCAGAACCATCCCTGAACTACTTAAACACGAGGAGCTCTATGCCAAGTTCTCTAAGTGTGAGTTCTGGATCAAAACCGTTCAATTCCTTGGTCACGTGATTGACAGTCAGGGGATTTACGTCGACCCGTCAAAAATCGAGGCTATCAAAGACTGGCAATCGCCAACCACTCCGACCGAAGTACGGCAGTTTTTAGGACTGGCCGGATATTATCGACGATTCATTGAAAATTTCTCCAAGATAGCCATACCACTCACGACGCTGACCCAGAAAGACAAAAAGTTTGACTGGACTGATAAACAAGAATCGGCATTCCAACTCTTAAAACAAAAGCTTTGCAGTGCTCCTATCCTATCATTACCCGAAGGCACTGATGACTTCGTGGTATACTGCGATGCTTCTCATCAAGGTCTCGGTTGCGTGCTCATGCAACGAGACAAAGTCATAGCTTATGCTTCCCGACAGCTCAAGATTCATGAAAAGAATTACACCACCCACGACCTCGAGCTAGGAGCTGTCGTTTTTGCCCTCAAAATCTGGAGACATTACCTTTATGGTACCAGGTGTACAATCTTTACCGACCATAAAAGCCTTCAACACATATTCGATCAGAAGGATCTCAACATGAGGCAACGTCGATGGGTCGAGTTGCTTACCGATTACGACTGCGAACTCAAATATCATCCAGGCAAAGCAAATGTTGTTGCTGACGCCCTCAGTCGAAAAGAGCGAGTGAAACCACTTCGGGTCCGAGCCCTCAGTATGACCATTCACAACAATTTAAACATTCAAATTCTCACTGCTCAACTCGAAGCCTTAAAACCCGAAAATGTCAAAGATGAAGCCTTGCGGGGCATGGATAAACAATTCGAAATCAGACCTAACGGGATTAGGTATTTCTCAAACCGAATCTGGTTGCCTAAATATGGGAACCTACGAGACTTGGTGATGGATGAAGCTCACAAGTCTAAATATTCTATCCACCCGGGGTCCGATAAAATGTACCACGGTATCAAGGACTTCTACTGGTGGCCGAACATGAAATCTGAAATCGCCACCTATGTCAGCAAGTGCCTTACTTGCTCCAAAGTCAAAATCGAATATCAAAAACCTTCTGGTTTACTTCAACAACCCAGTCTTCCTGAATGGAAATGGGAACAAATTGCCATGGACTTCATAACCAAGCTACCCAAATCCTCGAACGGTTGCGATTCCATTTGGGTGATCGTGGATCGTCTCACAAAATCTGCTCACTTCCTGGCAATCAAGGAATCTGACAAAATGGAACGCCTCACCAACATTTATCTGAAGGAAATCGTGACCAAACACGGTGTTCCAATCTCAATTATCTCCGATAGGGATAGTCGTTTCACTTCACAATTTTGGCAATCACTTCAAAAATCCCTGGGTACTCGACTGGATATGAGTACCGCATACCATCCTCAAACCGACGGTCAAAGTGAACGAACCATTCAAACACTTGAAGACATGCTACGGGCCTGCGTAGTAGACTTCGGTGTAAACTGGGAAAAACATCTACCATTGTGCGAGTTCTCGTACAACAACAGTTATCATACCAGCATCAAAGCTACACCCTTCGAGGCACTGTACGGTCGTAAGTGCCGGTCACCTATCTGTTGGACCGAAGTTGGGGACAGCCAACTCACGGGTCCAGAAATCATTCACGAGACGACCGAGAGAATCGTAGAAATTCAAAACAAACTCAAAGCCGCGCGTGATCGTCAGAAAAGTTATGCTGATGTGAGACGCAAGCCACTCGAGTTCCAGGTTGGGGATCGAGTTCTACTCAAAGTATCGCCTTGGAAAGGCGTAATCCGATTTGGCAAACGGGGGAAGTTAAATCCCAGATACATTGGACCATTCGAGATCCTCGAAAAGATTGGTCCAGTGGCATATCGATTGCAGCTGACATCCGAACTCAGCAGCGTGCATCCCACATTTCATGTTTCAAATCTGAAGAAGTGTCTGTCTGATGAGACACTTATCATTCCACTCGATGAAATTCGAGTTGACGAAAAACTTCACTTTGTTGAGGAACCCGCTGAAATCATGGACCGTGAGGTCAAACAACTTAAACAAAGTCGTATTCCTATCGTCAAAGTTAGGTGGAATTCGCGGCGCGGTCCGGAATTCACTTGGGAACGGGAAGACCAAATGCGACTCAAGTATCCTCAACTCTTCACTGATTCAACGTCAAACACGACTTCAACATAAATTTCGGGACGAAATTCTTCTAACAGGGGGAGAATGTGACAACCGTCAATTTAGGACTAGAATTTAGTGCCTAATCAAGTTTTAATACATGTAATTAGTTATGTGTTAGGCTAATTAATGTATCAATTATCATATATATTGTTGAATATATATCTACACAATTATGCGGTTTATTTAAATCGTACGAGTTTCAAATCGAATGAATTTCGATACAATAAATACGGACGTTGGTGAATAATTTTATTAAGAAATACAAATATTATCTAATAACTCAATTTTATTCAGAATCTCATTTATTGTAATATTTCGTATCCAAGTTTTATTACACAATTAATGTATACGAGATTAAAAATACAAACGCGCAAACAAATAAAACGAATTTCCCTTTTAAATATCATAAATAGATAACTGGTAAAATTTTACAATAAAATATTTTATAATAATTTATAATTTAAAATGGAAAATTTAAACGAATAAAATAAATATTTAACGTTAAATGACTGAGAAAACGAACACCACGCGGAGCACGGGACGGAGACTGCGAGGTGAGGCTTTCACCTACACCCCACCTCTCCTTCATTCTTTCTTTCATTTTCATTCTCCAAAAACACACACACACCAAAAACACTCTCACCAAATTCATACAAAATTTTGGAATCATCAAATCCGACAACAAAACTTACATTTTCGGAACCACCATCAAGTGAGGAACAAGATTAACAAAAGCTCTACCATCGTTTTCGGCCTCCATCTTCTTCGATTTGCATTTGTAAGGAAATTTCTAAAAACTTAGATTTGTTTAGTTTTATGTAATATTTTGATGTTTTGATGTTTACACAACTTATATATGTCCATTACAAAGATTAGAACACAGTTTTATAGCTTAAAAACGAGTTTAAATTGAGTTTTGGCCGGAAAAATCGCGAACAGCCGGACTTTCTGGGCTGGTGTTCATCCATGCGACACAAGCCTTGTGTCGCATGTTGTGTCGTATTTTGCCCTTTATGTCGCACCTTGTGTCGTATAAATCCTTTAGTGTCGTAACTCATGCGACACAATATTGTGTCGCACTCTATGTCGCAAACTATGTCGTACTTCTATACGACACAACCACTATGTCGCTATTAAATTAGCATTTCGTATTCGATGCGACACAGTCCCTGTGTCGTATCCTTGTGTCGCATGACGTCTGCGACACAACCATTGTGTCGCATGTCAAATCTTTGTGTCGCATGTTGTGTCGCAAAACACAGAAAAACCAGAATTTTGAAGTCAAAGTTACTGTTCAAAAAAGTCAAATCTACTGTAGCAGTACTGTAGCAAAGTCAACATTTTAGAATTTTTATTATTTCAACTAAATCACCAACGGGCCGTACACGTTTTCAAAACTTACAAAACAGATTATTCAATCAACCAAGTCGTAGTAACTTGGATAATTTAGTCAATCAAGTCGTAGTAACTTGAAACAAAACAATTAATCAACCAAATCGTAGTAATTTGGACATATATAATTAAATAACAACTACAAAGGTAGTCTTTCGAGATACCGGTACAATTAATAACAATCAAGTGTCGTGGACACATTCAGGTTTCAAGTCTTTGGACATCAACTCACAGCTAATTACTTCAAGTTTATTAACTTAAACACTCCAAGACTCAGGTGAGTTTCATAGCCCCATTTTCACTGCTTTACAACTAGGGGTGTGATATTACTACTCGATTTTGTTTTACAAGTAGAACGCAAGTGCCAAACTTCAAATACTACATGAGTCTCAAGCTAATCAATTTAAAGTCCTCCATAAGCATAGTCTCTAATATTTTAGCGTGAATGTTAGTATATGATATCATATGGGATTGACAATCCTCATCCGGGTTAGCACGCACTAACCGGTCAAACGGATGTATTAGCATTTGGGAAGACGAGTGTTGATTAGGCACTCGTAGGAGGCATTTCAAGTTAGGTTTCCTTAAGTGGGCCTGACAAATCAAGTTAAGCTCAGACTATGTGCTCATGGACAGTATAACTTTTATTTTGCTTAATTGCATTTTAAATTCAATATAAATCTTGCGGTTCTGACAACTATACATTGACATACAAACCTGTGAGCTCACCAGCGTTTTCGCTGACCCATTTTAGTATTTATCACAGGTACCCAGCAGTAGGTTAGCTGCACAAGCAAGAAATATTAGCTCGAGTCAGCATACATACAACTAGAGATTGGACTGCATTATTATATTTTGTAAAAGTAATTATGCTATGTAATCTCTCAATTTCAGGAATCGAGCTAATGTAACTATATTTTGATGTAAACATTTACTTTATCTATACAAGTTTAAAACGACGCATATAGTGGTCGTTCATTATATCTTATGTGCTTTGTATATTGATTAGTGACACCCAAATCAAGCTTCCGCAAATCATTAAATTTGGGGGTGTCACAGTACTTTCGCAGCACTTTTTCCAATTGCAGATTTGTGAAATGTGTCCCTCGATCACTAATTAAAGCTTTTGGTGCTCCAAAGCGCGAAAATAACTGCTTAAGAAAATTTACCACAACGCGAGCATCATTCGTGGGTAATGCCTTTGCTTTGGCCCACTTAGAAACATAATCCACAGCCACAATGATGTATTTGTTTCCATTGCTAGGTGGAAACGGGCCCATAAAGTCTATACCCCAGACATCAAAAATCTCGCTAACCATAATTGGATTTTGCAACATTTCATCCTTCTTTGAGATTCTCCCAGTACGTTGGCAGGCATCGCATTCCTTCACATACTTGAATGCAACCTTGTAAACTGTTGGCCAATAAAAACCTGCCTCAAACACTTTTCTTGCAGTGTAATTGGGACCATGATGTCCTCCAGCCGGACCATCATGACAGTGCTCTAAGATAATATCACATTCCTCTCCAGCTACACATCGTCGGACAATTCCATCTGCACACTGTCTGAACAGATATGGGTCTTCCCAAAAGTAATAACGTAAAGATGAGAAAAACCTCTTTCTTTGGTTAAAGTCCAATCCGGATGGAAGAGTCTTTGTAACTAGAAAGTTTGCAATATCAGCGAACCATGGAAATTCATTCAGAATTGCTTTCAACAAGCTTTCATCAGGAAACTTATCTCGAATTTCAGTTTCATCCAACTTATCCAATTCTGGATTTTCCAGTCTTGACAGATGATCTGCAGCCAGATTTTCCGCTCCCTTCTTATCACGAATCTCAATGTCAAACTCCTGCAATAACAAAATCCATCGCAACAACCTTGGTTTTGCATCTTGTTTCCCAAACAAGTATCTTAATGCAGAGTGGTCGGTAAAAACAACAGTTTTTGGCAGGACCAGGTAAGAGCGAAACTTATCAAACGCAAAAACAACAGCAAGCAATTCCTTCTCAGTCGTAGTGTAATTCTCCTGTGCACTTGTCAAAGTCTTGCTTGCGTAATAAATATGTTGAAACTTCTTATCAACCCTCTGACCTAAAACTGCTCCTACAGCGTAATCACCGGCGTCACACATCAATTCAAATGGAAGATCCCAATTCGGACTTATCATAATTGGTGCGGATACCAATTTCTCCTTAAAATCTTGAACGCATCTTGGCATTTCTTTGAAAACTCGAACTTAGCTTCCTTTTCCAACAACTTGTTCATAGGACGTTCTATAGAACCCAGCATGTCCTAAGAAACTTCGTATTCCTTTAACATTTGTTGGATAAGGTAGCTTCGCTATGGCCTCAATCTTCGCTTGATCAACTTCAATACCAGCTCTTGAAATTTTATGCCCCAACACAACTCCTTCTCGTACCATGAAATGACACTTTTCCCAATTTAAAACGAGATTGGAACTTTCACACCTTTGCAACATCCTCTTTAGATTCATCAGACACTTATCAAAAGAATCTCCAAACACAGAGAAGTCATCCATGAATATTTACATGCTGTCTTCTACCATATCATGGAATATTGCCATCATGCACCGTTGAAATGTGGCGGGTGCGTTACATAGACCGAAAGGCATTCTCCGATAAGCAAAAGTTCCGAATGGGCAGGTGAAAGTAGTCTTATCTTGATCATTTGCATCAATTGGGATTTGGAAATACCCGGAGAATCCGTCTAGAAAGCAATAATACTTTTTTCCAGCTAGACGTTCCAGCGTCTGATCAATGAATGGCAAAGGAAAATGATCCTTGCGTGTAGCATCATTCAGCTTTCTATAATCTATACAGACCCTCCATCCAGTAACAGTTCTTGTGGGAATTAACTCATTCTTCTCATTTGCAACCACTGTCATACCTCCTTTTTTAGGCACAACATGAATGGGGCTGACCCATGGACTATCAGAAATTGGGTATATCAATCCAGAGTCAAGCAATTTAATGATTTCCTTCCTCACAACATCCGTAACCTTAGGATTTAATCGTCTTAATGGTTGCACAACTGGTTTGAAATCAGACTCCATAAGGATCTTGTGCGTACAATATGATGGGCTAATTCCCTTAATGTCACCGATCGTCCATGCTATAGCATGCTTATGTTCCTTCAGAACTTTTAGCAGACTTTCTTTTTCGTTTGCTGATAGCTTGGATGAAATGATAACTGGCAAATCCGACTCTCCTTGTAGGTATGCATATTCCAAATGGGTCGGTAAATCTTTCAATTCTAACCTTGGTGGTTCTTCAAAAGAAGATTTACATGCCAAAACCTCTTCTCGTGAGCAGGGAATCCCATGCATAGTGATGTGAGTCTCTTTCTTGACTAAAATACCATTAGACTCAACCGATTCTTCATTCTCAGTCGGCTGATCACCTTCTACTTCCTCATCACTCTCGAACTCTAACTCCTCAAGCATTTTATCGAATTCTTCAATATCTCTAATTGCTTCTATGCTTCCCGTCCATCCGTCCAGAATCAAGGGATCTAGATCTTCATATACCACTTTGTTAGTCCCTGTTTAACTTAATAAACAATCTTATGTAATAAGCCTTGAATATATTATTGAGAAGTTGCGGAATCACACTCAATAATATTAAGAAGATCAACGAATATCAATTAATATGATGAACACAATAATATACTGAAAGCTTCAATCTTATTAATGATATAAGACGAATACACTTGATGTATTAGGGTTACAGAAAAACCTTGAAGCTGCACAATTACGTTAACCTATCTAGGTCTAAAGGATCTCTATTTATATCACATAGAGTCCTATACAATCTCCTACATATATGGAATATAATAACTTCCATAACCGACTCAAACTTATCACAAAATCATAAACAGTTGTAACTACCATTCTGAAGTAAACAGTTGTAACTATTACACATTCAGTGGTAACTGCTTCAATTGTAACGAAGACCAAGTACAAATAGATAACCAGTGTTAACTGTTTCATATATAACTAATAGTTACAAATACATAAGCAGTTTTAACTACTTACAGACACATAACTATCAGTTGTAATCTATCTTCAATCAGTTGTAACACTTGTCTTCTCTTCAGTTTTCTTCTATCAGTTGTAACTTCGTAAAGACAGTTTTAACCTTCAAAACAAACAGTTTTAATCACTTGTACTCTGTCTTCTCATCAAGACTTCAACTCAGACCTGAAACAGTTTTGACCCAACAATCTCCCCCTAAACTTAATCTGTCCTTCACAGCATTAAGTTTTTTCAATCCTCCATTATGAGCTTCACAGAAATTCTTTCAAAACTGTTAGTCATTTCTTCTCTTTCTTCTATCTATCTCCTCCTTCTTATGAATCTGATTCAGCACCATATACACCAATTCCAGAGCTACATCATCTAAAACTGCAGCTTGTAGCCTTGCATTTCTCAAGCCCATCAAAAATCTCAGATTTATATCATAAAATCTATCTGTCAATAACCACATAAATACTGCATCATCCATAACAAACTGATGTACTCCAGGTTTGGCATGATAAATCCAATTTTTAACCTTGCTAAAAGTAGCAAACTGAAATGGAAACTCTTCTGGCTCAAACATAGCCTTAATCCAATGCCATGTAACTTTTTCAACCAGATTATCAAACCTTTTCAAATCTAAATCCTTTTCCATCCCAATCTCATACATTCTCACCAAATCAGTCCTACTGATCCTCTTTATCAAATCCCTAAAAGATCTCCACCAAGATATATTTCCATCTGCTCTTTCAATTTTAATCTTGTGAATCTTAACAGGATTGACAAATTGCTCAATAGACCAATCAATGATACCAGGTAATTCAACATTAATTACCTAGATTCCATTGGTTGTAACAGAATAAACTCCTTTAATTCATCAACATTCCTTTCTCTATCAGGAATTTCATCTAACTCTCTTTTCTTTCTTTCAATTTCATCTTTCTTCCTCTTCTCAGCTTCTACCTTTTCTCTTCTTTCTTTTTTTTCCTTTTCCTTCAATTTTCTTTCTTTTTCAGCTTCCTTCTTTTTCTTTTCAGCTTCTTTCTTTTATCTTTCTTTCTTCTCAATCACATCAGGATTCATATAATCTTTATCCCATAACTCCTGCAATCTCTCTAAACTCATCTGTTTCAATGCATTCAAAGGAATATACCCACCTTTCAGCTTTGCAATTAAGTTCTTCTTCATCTGAGCTTTTGTTGGTGGTTTTGCAGCCTTCTTCTTTCTTGCCTCTTCTGCTTTCTTTTTCTTAATCTGTTAAACAAGATATTCAATATCATCCTGTCTCTGTTCCTTCAACAAATATTCATCCCATTCTGCCACTTGCTCTTTTGTCATTTTTACAAACTTTCCTTCCTCAATCTCAACATCAATCAAATCCTCTACATTTAGCTCAGCCTGTAACCTTTGTGCATATTCAGTATCATGAGCAATTACTTCAGGTGGCACTGGTTTTTGCTTTTTCTTCTTTGGTTCTTCTACCAGTTTTCCCTTGCCCTTATCTTTTGGATCAATCTTTGGCAAGTCTTTCTTTTGTTGAACAGGAGCAGCAACAGGTTCTCTAATCTGAAATCCAGGCAAAGATGGTTGTTGTGTAGATGTCTTCTTTGGAGTTTCAACCTTCTTTCCTGTTCCTGTCATCTTAGCAGTTTTAACTGGAATGCTCTTTTTCCTAGTCTTTTCAACTTGTTGAGCATCAGTTTGAGCATCAGTCTTTTCTTCTTCTTTTTCTACTGCTATCTCAGGTTTATTAACCTCATCATCATCATCATCATCATCAATTTGTAACTCCTCAGTCTTTTCACCCATATTAACCTCTGCAGTTTGCTCCACTGACCCAATAACCTCAGTATGATCAGACTTATTCTCATCTGCCACTGGTTCCTTCATTTCTGTTTCCACTGTCTCATACACTGACTCATTTATTTCTGGCTATGTTGGTGGTGTTGGAGGTGTATGCACAAACTCATCCTCCTCTGGTTGTTCCATCTCCATTTCTTCATCAACCTTCTCATCATCATCCACCACCTTGTCACTCTTATTCTTCTTATCACCCAAATTTGTCCAGACCTTCTCCCCCCTTTTTGAAAGCATTTTGTAGAAATTGATAAGCATCCTCAGGTTCAGAAGTATCATGAACCACATATTTCCTTCCTTTCTTTAAACATTTAATAACAATCCATTCTAACTGCTGCACTCTCCTCTGCAATTGAGTGATAATTTCATCCTTAGCCTTATTCTTCTTCCTCTCCTTTACAAATTCAGCCCAAACATAATCAACCATTTTCGTCAATTCCAAGTTAGTTCTAGCCTCAACACCTTCAGGATGTGAATCCTTTGGTGAATCATTGACATCATCAAACTCTGACTCATGCCTAGCATGATCATCAAAGTCCCCTTGGTTCTTGGTACTGGGACCACTAGGATCATCTACAGCTGTAGAATCATGTCCATGTGTTGCCTCTGATGGGGTCTTATTAATGTTACTTCTGTCATGCTCTGCCAGTGGGCTAGAAGCAGTAGAAGCAGCACTCTCAGAATGATCATCCTTCTCCTCATTGATCATCTGCTGTGATGAATCATTTGACTGAGACACCTGAGCAGCAGCAGCCTCAGATGCCTGTTTTCTAGCCTTTTTGGCTTTAGTAGATTTAGCTGTTGTGGTCCCTTGTTTTCTTTTATTACCCCCAACTACTGTGGGTTGAGAAGTGGTGGGTGGAACCATTCTCTCAGTAGTTGGTTCAGCTTCAGTTGGTGGTACTGATGCTGTGGTGGAAGGTGCAGGAAGCATTGTAGAAAATAATGCTGTAACCTTCCCAGAAAATTTAGTATCTCTCTTCATATTTACAAAAACTTTTGGTTTAAAAGAGACAATACCAATAACTTTTTCAAGTGCAGTTATATTAGGAATTTGTTCATTTAAGAACAACTGCACAAAACGTGGATACATCAAAAATTTAATCTTTGGCTGCTCAATGTTTCTAAGCATACCAGAAAATATCAGATTTGAAAAATTAAACCTTTGACCAGTTGCAAGACAAGCAATTGCATAAGCAATGTTGCTTCCAAACTGCTCAAAACATGATCTCTTAGATGATAAGCAGTGTAAAATCGTATGTATTAAAAACCTCCACTGATGAGAAAATAAGGTTTTCTTAAAAGTAAAAACTTCAAAAGAACCCTCATAACCCATCAATCGTAAAGTATTATACATAACAGTATCATCTAAAGAAGTTATACCTGCCTCATCATCTAGTTGTAATGAAGCTCGAACAGTAGCTTCTGTAACTACAACACGTGTATCCATAACTTCTGAAACAATTCTTTTAATCCCCTGTTCCTCTTCTATTGATGCATGCACCCAGAAATTGTTGATATGATCGTGAGATATCCTGGGTGCTACAGTGAGAGCATGACGAATATGTGAAGCACGAAGGAAATCAATGATTTCCACATATTCGTTTGCCTCTGCAGGTTTCATTAAGAATGCGATCATATTGTGATCTTTTCCAATCGGTAGTTGAACAGTAGACGAAGTCGATGCCATGATAAGAAATCAAGTAATCGAGAAGAATCGAAGATGATTTTACAGAATTGAGAATCGATGAGACTTAGCGCAGTGGTTTGTATGTGTAATTTTGAAAGCGTAATGAGAAACCCTAAGTGTTTGAGAGTTAAGTACTGAAATTGAATCAGTTGTAAACCCTAATTTGACCAAATCCCCAATTATAACTAAAACAGTGTTAATTAAGAAAAATAACACGTTCAGTGATAATTGTGAAAATAACCATCAGTGGTAATCAACACTTGGTTTCTCAAATGCATCATTTATATAATAAAGCTAGCAGTGCTCACTTGTACAAGCAGTACCAACCGACCAAGGCAGTGCTAACTTAATACAAGTAGTACTTCAGATCTAGCAAAACCATATAAACAAAGCAGTGGTTTTTTTTTTTTTTTTACCGAAAGATAAACTTCAAAAGCAGGTAAACTCCATAAACACCTGCAGTAGTTAAACTCCAAGGCATAGCAATATAACCTGTAGTGTTAATGTAAACAAAAATACAAGTATACAGTGTTAACTATACACTAACAGTGGTGAAGTGATTATTACCACTGTTTATACTAAAAGTAGTAAACAGTGTTAACGATACACATTACACACAATCAGTGTTTAATTAACAAATCAGTATTAACCCAAATGAAAAACACAGCAGATATTATTCACAGAGAGCAGTGATAAGAAAAATAACTTATGACAAATTGATCATTCCAATACTAGTAACCAAGAATGTGAATCTGCCTACATCAAAAGCTTTTGCGAACAGATCAGCAAAGTGATTATCAGTATGAACTTTCAAAATTTGAATAAGTCTTTTCTCATTACAATCTCTAATGAAATGATATCTAATTTCAATGTGCTTTGTTTTAGAATGTTTAACTGGGTTATTTATAATACTGATTGCAGAACTATTATCAATAAAAATAGGAGTATTAAGAAAGGTAAAACCATAATCTAACATCTGATTCTGAATCCATAGCACTTGAGCACAGCAACTTGCAGCTGCTACATATTCTGCCTCTGCTGTAGATGTAGATACAGTGGTTTGTTTCTTGCATTGCCATGAAACCAATCTATCTCCCAAAAATTTACAACCTCCTGATGTAGATTTCCTGTCCAGATTAGCTCCTCCATAATCACTATCTGTATACGCTAGCAGATCAAAAGAAGTAAACTTTGGATACCAAAGGCCCAATTTAGGTTGACCCTTCAAATATCTAAATATTCTTTTGACTGCAAGAAGATGTGACAGCTTTGGATTAGCTTGAAATCTTGCACATAAGCACACTGCAAACATGATGTCAGGCCTAGATGAAGTGAGATACATAAGAGACCCGATCATTGATCTGTAAAGATGTTCATCCACACTCTCCCCCTCAAGATCTGTATGTAATTTCTTATTTGTCTCAACTGGTGTGCTTGCAACTTTAGCATCTTTGTACCCAAACTGATCCAGTATATCATTAACATACTTACTTTGATGAATAAAGATTCCTTCTTTCTGTTGCTTCACTTGCAGCCCCAAGAAAAATGTTAATTCTCCCATGGAGCTCATCTTGAACTTTTCATGCATCAATGATTCAAACTCCTTGCAAAGACTATCCTTTGTTGAACCAAAAATGATATCATCTACATAGACTTGAACCAGTAGTATATCATTCTTAATTCTTTTAGTAAACAAAGTTTTATCTATTGCACCCCTTTTGAACCCATTCTGCAATAGATAATCTGAAAAAGTATCATACCAAGCTCTAGGTGCTTGGTGTAATCCATAAAGAGCTTTTTCAAGTTTGAAAACTTTATCAGGAAACTTAGAATCTTCAAACCCTGGTGGTTGACATACATAAACCTCTTCCTGTATAGTGCCATACAGAAAACCACTCTTAACATCCATCTGATACACAATGAATCCCTTGAATGAAGCATAAGCCAAAAACAATCTAATTGCCTCTATTCTTGCAACAGGTGCAAAAACCTCATCATAATCAATCCCCTCTTCTTGTGAATACCCCTGTGCAACCAATCTAGCCTTGTTTTTTATCACTATACCTCTTTCATCCTTCTTGTTTTTGAAAATCCATTTAGTACCAATTGCCCTCTTCCCTTTAGGCAAATCTGTAACACCCGGTCAAAAAGTCAAATTTCGCGCCGATTTTAAACTTTGAATAATGACATTTTATAGTTCAAGTGAAATATTTTATTAAAAATATTTACAAAATGATATAAACAAAATTATGGATTTAAATAATAAATCTACATTTTAAACGGGTACGAAATCACGGACATTTTGTACTGTGGTTGGAGACCACAGTACACGAGTTAGGGATCTGAGTTTTAACAAAAACCCAAACTCCCACCTCATTTCTTCATTTTCTTCTTCTTTTTCACCTACCTTTTCTCTCATCTCTCTCTCTACAACCTACCACCACCACCACCATAATCCGCCAAAAACCACCGTCAAACGACCTCCAATCTCAAAGCTCCTTTAGGGAAAAACGATCACCACGCAACGATCTACAATCCTATCTTTTCAAATTCTCCTCGCGCGGATTTGTAAGTTTCCGACAATTCTCGAAATCTCTGAAAACCTTGTTATTTTGCTTGTTTGCGGTTTAGATAAGCTTAAAATACTTAGTTACGGGTTGGGTAAAAGAATCAGACTCAACGGAGGCCGGAAAACTCGTTTTCGGCTCAAACTCCGGCGATCAGATCGCTACGTCGCAGAGACCAAAAACAGTGCTGCGACGTCGCAGCCGACGTCGCAGCCAACGTCGCAAAAACATCTCAACGTCGCATGATGCGACGTAACACCCTACGTCGCAGTAAATCTTAAACGTCGCACATTGCGACGTAACGCACAACGTCGCATTAAATTGCGACGTCGCACATAGCGACGCACGACCCTACGTCGCAGCTGACGTCGCATCTGACGTCGCAGAACCTTAAAAACCTATGTTTTTCACTAAGTATTGACAACCAAATTTTACCACTCGATTTTACCCGAATTTGGATTCCGAACACGTTTTCTTTAAAGTAAAGTAGTAGAAATAAAAAAATTTTCCAAGCTGACCTGGCAGCTCGACCCCAGCCAGGGGCTCTGCCCCTTGGACCCCGCTACCAGGGGCGCTGCCCCCGGACCCCCGTACACCATTCCCAGACTTCAGCAACAAATGCACACATGAACAACTCGCTTAGACAAACTGATTTGTCTCATACTTATATAACCTCACGTGTTTAGGACACTAGAAGGTTACCATTTGGACGACGCGCGTATCATCGTATCGCTAACAATTCACAGGTGAGTTTCATGGCCCCACTCTTTCAACTGTTTTACTGTTTTTGGGGTGAAACACATGCACAACAACTGTTTTCGAATTATATTAATAATCTTTTATAATTCACAATCAATCTTATTACTGTATGTAATACAAATGTGTAATACTTAGGAATTACACCCAACACATTGTTTTGGAACAATATCAAGACCTAACCTAGATAGGTCACAATCGTACACTATCAGATTGTTGGAAAACAATTACTTAGGTATAACTGGATATAGTTATTACTATTCATTGGCCATATTGTCGCGGGACAATATTATCAAATACATTAGAACTGGTTAGTTCTACCTACACTAGACGACATACATACATTTACAGGATCAGTTTCTCTTTTAGGAACTAATATTGCCAATACAATTCAGAACCCAAATATACTTGCTAGGCTTTAGGCTAGAAGTATACGATAGCATCATATGTTAGTATAGATCCTTTATACTAATACAATTCAACTAGGTGATGAGTATTCATACCTAGGACCAACGTATTACTTAATATCTAAATATTTGCTTATACGTATTTAGATACAATCAATTATTTTCATGCGTGTCACGATTGTTACTTACGTTTGCTCATTTGACAAATATATGTATCTATATATATATATATATATCTACATGTTTATATATTATCATGAGCACTTGGTGCTAACTTCAATAATATTTATGTATATTAGTATACATACAATCATACAAACACAATCATTCAAGTCGGACGCGTCGTTGTACGGTCGACACTTATTTGCAATAGCTAGTATGTCGTAGTACTACTAGCTCTACATTTCAACTATGCTCTCGAGCATTTCAGAAACGATGCCGCGGTATTGCAGCGGGCACAAAACGATACCACGGTAAAGTGGGTACAAAACGATGCCACGGTATTGCAGTGGGCACAACTTCAAGCAGACAAGTCGTTGTACTTGTATCATTTTCAATCAGACAAGTCGTTGTACTTGTATCATTTTCAATCAGACAAGTCGTTGTACTTGTATCATTTTCAATCAGACAAGTCGTTGTACTTGTAGCATTTTCAAACAAACAAGTCGTTGTAACTTGTATCAATTTAAGACAAACAAGTCTAAGTAACTTGTAACAATGCAACCAACCATATCGGGGTAATTGAACATTAAGTTAGACAAACAATTTCAATGGTAGACTTACAATTCAAACTAGTTAGGTATGAAATACCTAGATTAGACCTTTACACATTGGCGTTACAAACTTCAACGTATTACATATCAAAAATCACTGATTTTGGAAACAACTTTACAAAACATAAATTGTTTTATTACCTTATGTTTTCAACTAACCATCCTATGAACTCACCAGCTTTATAGCTGACCTGTTTTAGCATGTGTTCTCAGGTTGCCCAGCAGGATTAGGATCGCTTCAAGATCTTATTAGTTCGAGTCGCATATTTCAACAATTGGGACAACTCTGCATCTACTTTAGTATTTTCAAATTATGTATTTGGAAATTATTATTAAACTCATAACGTTGTAAACGTTCTATTTTGGGCAATGTATAATTATTTTCAAACGTCTCATTTAGAGTCGTTCATTATGTATCTTATGCGGTGATATTTGATTTAGTGACACCCGACCCGACAGCTTCCGCAAACCGAAATTTGAGGGTGTCACAAAATCAACCAATGTCCAGACTTCTTGAATCTTAAACTGAAGCAACTCCTCTTGCATAGCTTCAATCCAACTAGGATCTCTCAAAGCTTCAGTAACCTTCTTTGGTTCTGTTTGAGACAGAAAACAGGCAAATAAAGAAGTATTAACAGCTTCTGTATCAAGATTTACTTCATCCTCATTTGCTGAAGCTTCAAACACCTGACTTTGATTTCTTGTTTTAACAGCAGATTCAATATCTCCTATTACATTCTCAAGTGGATGATCTTTATGAGTAATGTATTTAGATGCTGCTGTTTCTTGAATCCTCTCCTCCAAGTTGGTAAAATTTCCTTCTTGTCCAGACTCACTACTTGACACTTCTCTTGCAATTCTCTTTGACACAGGAGTAGAGCTCATCAAATGTAGATAATTCAATTGTTCCTGCTCCTTGTCAAGATGCTTTGTTGGTGTCTGATCAACATTCACACTTGCATTTGTATACTTCTGTACTAGACTCATATCACTGTCTTCTGCACTGTCTTCAATAACAGGTCTATCAGAATCATCAACATGAGAAAATGATGTTTCATCTGATTTTTCTATTTCCACATTCTGTGATGTCTTTGGTTGATCAGTTTCAAACACTTCTGGGGGATCAGGAGACCAAATTGGAAATAATATATATTCCAATGAATCCTTCTTCATTCCAGCTGATATTCCTGAGTCTGACCTACCTTCTTCATCACCTATTCCTGTATTTGTACCTGCACTTGTACCTGCACTAGTATCCACATTTGTATATCTAAAAGCAGTATTAAGTGCATCAATATCAAACAGTGATTCAGGACCTTTTCCTTCAGGATTAACAGTGTGTTCATTAAAAGTGATGTGCATTGATTCTTCTATGATCTTGGTTCTTTGATTGAATGCTCTATATGATTTACTTTGAATAGAGTAACCAACAAATATCCCCTCATCTGCCTTACTTTGAAACTTACCTAAGTGATCTTTGGTATTTAAGATAGTACAAGGACACCCAAAAGATTTTAAGAAACTAACCAAAGGCTTTCTCTTAAATAACAGTTCATATGGTGTCTTGTTATGAGGCTTAACAACTAATACTCTATTCTGAACATAGCAAGCTGTGCTAACTGCCTCTGCCCAAAAAGACATAGGTAGCTTTGCATCATATAGCATGGTTCTAGCAGCCTCAATCAGTGTCCTATTCCTCCTTTCAGCTACTCCATTTTGTTGAGGAGTTCTAGGTGCACTAAATTCTCTCTTAATACCTTTAACTTCACATAATTTATCCATCTCATGATTTTTAAATTCTGTTCCATTATCACTTCTGATGATCTTTACTTTTTTATCCAATTGATTTTCCATCTTAGTTATAAATGATCTAAGTATTTCACCTGTCTCATCCTTTGTCCTAAGAAAGAAAACCCATGTAAATCTAGTGTAATCATCAATAATCACAAGGCAGTAGGACTTTTTCCCCATACTACTGATACTGGTTGGTCCAAATAAGTCCATATGCAATAAGTGAAAGGGTGTGCTATTTGTGTTCACAGATTTGGACTTAAATGAAGATTTGTGTTGCTTTCCCTTTTGACAAGAAACACAATGATCATCACATGAATAGACCTTTTCAGGCAAACCTCTAACAAGCTTGTTTTTGACAAGTTTATTAATGGTTTTGAAATTCATGTGACACATCCTCCTATGCCACAATTCAGATTCATTCACACTTGCTTTAGAAATAAGGCAGTTTAAATCAGGTTGAGGTGTCATATTTACTAAGTCACACTTACATACATTATCTTGCCTTGGAATTCTCATTAAAATCATGTTTTCAGGTATTTTGAATTCCTTGGACAAGATAAGGCATTCAGTGTCAGTAAAATGAACTGGGTTCTTTTTATCTGTGATTTGACTCACACTTAGTAAATTATACCTCAGTTGTTCCACAAAATAAACATTATCAAAACTTAGCTTTTCACTCTGAACTGTTCCTTTCCCTGTGATCCTTCCTCCTTTTGGATTACTTCCAAAAGCAACATATCCTCCATCAAAAGATTTGAAATCCTATAGCTTTTCTTTGTCTCCAGTCATGTGCCTTGAGCATCCACTATCGATGTGCCATAAGCTTTTTGGCTTGCCCTGCACAAACAGTCAAAAAGAGAATTAATTTCTCTTGGGAACCCAAACCAATTTGGCTTTGGGTTTCCCATGTGCATTCACATATTCAACTTTCTTGAAGATTATTGATTGTGATGCACTGTTGGAATTTGGATCTGTTAATTTATCAGTCTTAATAGGTGTCCAAATCCAACTAATTTTAGACTTAACAGTGTTCTTTGGCTTAACAGTTTTAACTGTTTTACCAATCGAATAGTCAGTGTTAATTTTGTTAACACTGTTTTTGTATTTGGTTACCACTGTTTTAGTCTTTAAACATTTGGCTAAATTTGTTATTACTGCAGCAGTAGATTTACCTGTAGCAGTGCTTAACATGTAAGCCTTTGGTTTTATCTTCTGAACTCTGGCAGTACGATTAACTTTTGATTGAAAATTTTGTTTGTTACTTATATTTGCTTTTGTCCATGACTGTTTTCTAATCCTTTGAACATTCTCAGGATTATGATAGCAGTCATATTGAAGATGACCCATTTTTCCACATATAAAGCAAGACATTTCTTTAATCACAGTAACATTATTACCCAGTTTTTGTGAAACCATTTGATTCCAATTTCTTTGATTACCTCTGGGTTTTTGTTTTTGAAAATTCTGTGAAGAAGAAGTACTTGCTTTACATTTACAATTAACACAGTTATTCACAACAGATTTAACAACAGGTTTAGTAACTGAATTAACTGTATTACTAACATATCCTAACCCATGTTTAGATTTGTTAGTATTCATGCTCACATTCTCTAAGTCCAGTTTAACCTTTTCCTTAAACATTTTCTTACCCTCTTCTAGTTTATCAGTTTTAAGATTAGAAACTAGATCAGTAATTACTCTCCTCACATTCTCACATGTTGACTCAGACTTAGATGATTCAGATTTCACACTCTTCTCACTATCAGATGTCCTATCACTCTGATCATCTTCCTCAGTCCAATCACTAATCTCACCTTCTACAAACAGCTCATTATCTGATAAAATTTTAATTGGATCAGCCTTTTTAACCTCATCTGTCATTCCTCTTTTAAGTGAATTGATATCAATTTCACTTTTAGGAGGAAAGTAGGTGTGATTATAAGGTGGAGGTACATTATTGTACCCTAATCCAGTCTTAATTTTATCATGGATCTGTGAATCAATAAGTTTATTGACACTCTTAGAAGCATATTCTAATTTATTTACATCAAGTCTTATGCTATCTCTTTCACATGTGACCTCAGTAAGTTTCTTAGATAACAACTCGACTTTATCTTTGAAAGTGTCTCTCTCCCACCTAGCATATTCAATGTCATATTTAAACTGTGTTGCATTGACTTCATATGCCTTTATTTGATTTTCCAGATTTTCAATGACTGCTATGGTATGTTTACTTTTGATTTCCCATTGTTTTAGTTCCTCACACACTTTTATATTATGATCCATGTAATGTTTAACAGTTTGTTTACAAACAGCAGAACACAATTTATTTTGTACCTCAGTAGGAACTTCTGACTTTTTGTCAGATTCTGCAATGGCCATGAGACATTGGTTCTTCACTACATGTTCTTCTTGATCACTCCAGTCCCATCCACATCCATCCATAGACACCAATGCATTTGCTGAAGCACCCTGAATTGGAATGTTTCTGGTTTGAGTTCCATTGTTTCCAGCTCTCTGACCATTACCATTCTGCTCTTGCCTAGGGTTTCTGCATTCTCTAGCAAAGTGTCCCATCTTGTGACAGTTGAAACACTCAATCTTGCTCTTATCAAACCAATTTGTATCATTCCTCTTGTATGCAAAATTGTTTCTACCAGTCCTCTGCATTAACCTTTTTGCTCTCTGAGTAATCAATGCAATTTGCCACTTAATGTCCATCTCCTCTAGATCATCACCATCAAATTGTTCCAGATCTTCATTAGTAAGTGAAGAATTCACATTACTTGCAAAGAAAGATTCTAATATCTGATCATTAGAACTATTTGATGATGATCCTGCACCTCCTGAAACATAAGTAGAACCCAATTGACTTGATTCTACCTTTGTTCCAGCCATAGACATAAAAGCAGCATTATGACTATACCCAGTTGCTTGCTTCTTACTTTCCACCTCAGACTCAAAGTTCCTCAGATCATTGTATATATCTTCT